>JBBBDQ010001985.1:5000-63952 GCA_037127315.1 Ascarosepion bandense | reverse complement strand
GTTTATTATATATGATGTTCCATTTGATTAAGAACAATGTTCCATAGGAGTCATAACATGTTTCCATAAAAATTAAATTAGATATTTTTACCATGCCTTAAACTTAATGATAACTTATTAATAATATGAAAAATACAATGGGAATATATTAATAAATAACATAATATAACTTAGTTTGGTTATTTTAATTTCATTCTTTCTTATTAGATTAAAATTATTTTAAAAGAAATTTAAATTTTTAAATTTTTATTTATTCAGAAAGCAAGTTCAAATGTCTGGCTATAAATCTAAACTAAAATTCTATAAAGTATATAATTGCTGAAAATATTAAGTTAAATTTTTAATTTTACTATTTAGTTACCCCACCCCCCCAAAAAAAAGAAATTAAAATTTGAAAATTTTATGTTTTAAACTAATTGAAATTTTGGTTTGTATGGTTGCCACCCTTTAGCATTCCTGCAGTCATAAATCTGTCATCAGCCCAATAACTCAGATAAAAGAGGGCTACTGGTGTTAAGTTTTTTTTATTGTAAATTTCTGACAGTAAGCAAATATTACTTGATTGAAATCAGGTAAAGGTAAGTTTGAATTCTAAAAGTTGACTTAAATGATGTGTCAGCGAGGTATATTTTATTTTGCAAGATTTTTAAAACATAAATTTGGCTACTGTTTACGTACTGTTGACAGAATGTATCAATCAATCAAAAATGGTGGGAAGTTTAAATTTTTTTATTTTAAATCAGAAAAAAATTAGATTAAAATCAATATAATTTCGGTTTAAAATACACCAGTGTATTTTTCTTTTTGGAATTAAAATTTAATCTCTTGGCTTTCAATTAAAGCTAATTTTTAAGCTTGGAAACAACTTATTTATTTTTAAAATTTAAATTTAAATTTAGGTATGCTGTTTTTTACAGAGATTTAGTGGAGGTACACTGTACAGCAACTGTCTTATGTATGTAATTGAATCTAGGTCCTTTATGAGTGTATATGTGAAGTTTGTTTGTATATTTGTGTATGTGTTAGCATTAATCATACAAGTATATGTCTGGTCTTCATAAGTGGGTATGTGGGTGTGTGAATATGAGAGAGTATATATCCATAAGATATTTGTATGTATATACGGATGTATCTGTGTCTGTATGTGTGTATGGGTTTAGGCTCACTCATTCTGTCCAATGAATTCTTTCTCCCTTAACCTTATCACCATTACAAGATAAGACTAAAGATTTCTATTCTGGGTCATATTACTTGAATTCCCTTTCTTTGAAATCTTTTTGGATGTTCTGAGGAAATTTTGCCCAACAAAATCATGGTCTGAGGGGGATGAGCTTATTAACTCATCTAAATGAATTATAATTTCTAACTTTAGATGAAGTGTTGAGTTTTCCCTTATGTATATTATATTGCCCTGGATAATATCCATTGAGCTCTCTATATAAATCTATTGCTTAATATTTTATATTTAATAGTTTTTTTTTTTATTATCCTCTCTGTTTATGGATTTGGCATCATATATATATATATATATATATATATATATATATATGTGTGTGTGTGTGTGTGTGTGTGTGTGAAAAGTGTATGTATATAATTATAAATATCAAAATATATATATATATATATATATATATATATATATATATATAAATATGGAATTTGTTATATATATTATATAGTTTACATATCATATATGCGTGATACTTATTTAAAAGTGCTCAATATCAGTGATAGAGCAAACATATTCATTTAGATAGGTGTGAGTTTGTAACCCTGGGTTTCACACTTTTGCGATCGTCAGACAAACTGATTAATTTTTTTAAAAAAATTGGTTATATTCGTGTATTTTTGTGGAAGTGGGGGAAAAAATCTGTCGTCACAACAGACGCAGACATACACATATATACATTTGTACACCCATCAACGCACGCAAGGACACACACACACACACACATACGCACGTTCAGTCACTGAGGCTGTATACAGACATACGATGAGAAAAAACAGTGAAAAGCACTAAGTAATAAATTGGTGAATAAAAAATAAAAATAATTTTTTTAATTTTTTTATTCATCAATTTATTACTTGGCAATTTTCACTATGTATTTTGTTTTTCACCATGTGTGTACTTTTGAAGTTTTTTTAATATGTGTGTGTGTATATATATATATATATATATGCATATTTATAAAAATCTTTTTCCTTTTATTATATATTATTATTTTTTTACAACATCTTTATCACAAATATAAACAATTATAAGTGACCACCCCTTTAACCTGCGATAAACAAATCAGTCTCCCACCAAAATATATATTTTTTATTTTATCTTTTTTTAAAAAACACCCATGATTTTAGTTTGCTATTCCATTTTTGAGTCTTGGTATAAATCTAATTAAATTATACATTTAATAAATGAAGAAATAGCACTCCAGATTTATAATTTATAATAGCCTTAAGCAATGCTAGTATCTAAAACAAAAATTCAAATTGAAAAATGGTCAGTTTATAATATGCACCTGATAAGTGCGTAATGCAAGAAACTCCGAGTCCTGCCTTAAACATAGGATAATATGTATATTCATTAATATACTTCAAACATTATTTTTTTAGTTGATACCCATATTTGAGAAAACACTGTGTTTATTTTAAACATTATTTTGTATACCAGCCTGCGTATTTGTTAAACGTTAATAAAAATAAAAAGGAAATGCTCTCCAGCAGGATTCAAACCAGCATCTTCCTTTAGAGGAGGAGGAATTACTGTCTGATTCAGCAATGCTTTTAGAGTTCAGCTACAAAAAGCTTCACAATCAAGCTCGGTTCTATTTTGCCTTTAAAGCACATTTGCTCATTCAGATTTTTCTCGAAATGCATATCTGCTCAGTTTTGCATATGAAACATAGACAAAACAATTTCTAAAGCAAGGTTCTATTTGCTTGAGCTGAATCAAGCAGGACGGGACATTTTCTTTATTAAGTTTTCTCGAATATGCAGGGCAGAAGACAAAATAAATACTGTTTAAACTAAATGGAGCATCTACTCAGATATGGGTATCCACTAAAATACGTCAGATTAAAAATTAAAATCCATTAATTCTTTAGAAATTGATATATATATATATATATATATATATATATGTGTGTGTGTGTGTGTGTGTGTGCACAACCACTCAATATATCAATAAATTCAATAACTGAGATTAAACCATTAATTGATGCAAGAAAATACCAGGAAAAGTTTGTCATTTAAAAGTACATATTTATTTTATTATACACTGATTTACTTGAACTTATGTCCTGACCTTGGTTGTTATAGTCACAACATTTTGAATGTTGTATTCTCAGGCCTTCTTCAGATATCTGTGATTTAGCTCTTTATTCAAGTCATGGGGTTAAACTGTTCTCATTCAGCTGTTCATGTTACAAATCATCTTGTATTTTTCTAGTTAATTAATTCTTGTGACATGACATGACTTGTCATTTTCACAGAACCACATTATATGACATTTTGCACTACCTAATGGATTGAACTCATGGCTAGGTATCTACTTTTATTCACTAGATAAGGAGTTCTATACTATGCAGAATATCATAACATTTGGTTCAGTGGAAGAGACAAGTAACATCTCAAGTTAGAATTATCTCATATGTGATATCCCTTAAAATGGAGAGTGGAATGAGAACAATCTATCCTAATAAATTGAACAAAGTGTTTGAAATTTCCAAAAAGTGATCAACTACAGTAGATGCTTGAAGGTTGGTGAGTACAAAAGTAAGTATAGCAACCAAGATGAGGACACTAGTTCAAGAGTGTAATAATAATTCCTCATTTCAAAAAATTAGTCAATGCATATTTTTTCATGCTAATTGCATTTTCATTGATATGACATGGAAAAACTGGCTCTGGAAATAAACAATTCATTGACATTTATACATATTTGTAAGGATCACTTGAGATTTTTCAGCTGCTGGAATATTAATGAATTTATTTCTCAATATGAATAAAGAAGAGAAATATATGACAAATTATGGTCTATTAACAGGAAATAGCTTAAAAAGTGTAAAATATTAGGAAATACAAATGAATAGTAAGTTTCATTGCCAACAGATAAACAATATCAAATGGAAAGAGGAAAGACAGATATATGAAGAGAAATAAAGGCTTCTGAAATGCTGCGAATATATGAGAATATGAAAAACATACATTGCATAATCAAATGCAATGTATGTTTTTCATATTCTCTTAATATCTAACAAACATGTTTTTTGTTGCCTGTTTATATCAGCAGATAATTATTTTTAAAATGGCAAATAATAAATATGGTATTGTTGTGATGCAATGGATATCGACTCAGAATGAGAAACTGGAGAGCCAAGTTCAAATTCCAGTTTAATTTGTTGCATTCACTTATGTGCAAATACTCTTGGGAAAGATATGAATGCATCTCTTCTCCCTCCAGCTATGGGTTGAATAGCAGGACAGATTGGGTTCTACAGCCCTGGTTGGCAACCAGTCTACTGCAGAAAGAAATAGCAACCTACTGTGGGAAAATCTTCTGCCTAGTTAGTCATGTCTCAAAAGGGATATGATCACACAAGCATGTATTACGTATAGCACTTAACTGACTGATTGAGTTGGTTTACTTATTCTGATAATTTTGTAATTCTTAAAAAAATTTTGAATAGAAACATTTCTTTTCATATTTATTTCTTTATAAAATGGTAAATAATAAATATTGCATTGTACTTGGTTCCCATATTTTTATAATCATATAAATAAACATTGCTGATGGAGTCAATAAAGTATACAGTGATAGTGGTATTAAAGGACTAACCACCTTTTTGACATACTCTTTTTTTACAAGCATGAAGATTAAGCATTACCAAAATTAAATATGGATTAAAGAATTAAAATGTCTTTAAAGTCCAAATGAACTTTATGGCCACATACTATGGTAGAGTCTGTATTGCCAAAATGACCTAAAACCAGACATTTTAGCATAAAAACTGCAACACATGTCAAATTAAATTTAATATATTTGACAATTTTCAATGATTTAGAGCTGATGACTATCTTAATAAAACCTAAATTAGTCACAGAATTCATAGGTAAGTGTATTAAGTTATTCATCTAAAACATAAGCTATCATTACTATAGAAAACTATTTTTTAATCCATATCCTTCAGATGTTAATTTAAACTGACATCTTTTTTTCCATATATCAAAACTATAATATGGGAAAGTAAAAATTTCACTGAAATATGCTGAAAAATTTATAAGTTTTCATCTGAAATTATGAAAATACAAACTTTAAGCAAAATGGTCACAGTCTATGGGAAAGAGTAGGTATTACTTTAAACTGATGCCAGGAGGATATGAGTTAAATGTTAATTGTAAAGGTGAGATAATATACAAAAATATTTTCACTTGTTTGTTAGATATTTAATGCATTCCCTCCAGAGAGAATTGAACCAAAAGATATTAATTTTTCAATATTTAGCTAAAAGCAATCTTAGATAATTCTGTGAAAATCTCACCAGAATTCAGAAGATAGCGACACTTTGTCATTGGAATTTGAGGGGGGGAAATAAAAAAAAGATAAAGAAACAAAACAAAAAAAAAGGAGCCAAATATAAGCATAAATTGAATGAAATGACCAAATACATACAGACAGGATTGTTTTGTTTTTATGCCTATTTGAAATTTTATCATTATCCAAAACACAATCCCTGGTAAAAATGTTGTAATTAGCACACTTAAAGGATATTCACTCAGGTACGGGGAGCATGCCCAAATGGTTAGAACATTCACTTTCTGACCTTGAAACTTGGGTTTGAATCTCACCATAGTCAATTTGTTAGGAAGGTGACTTCTTGATGTTATCAGTCTGGAGGAGGCTATCCCAGCATGCAACACCTTTGCATAGTGCCTGAAAACCATACCACATGGCCAGAAAATAGTCTAAATCTAAATCCAATTATAAATTTATGCTAAAAATTTTCCATGAGATGACTCCATCTCTCAAAGAAGATTTATAATTTACCATTTGGTAAAGTTGGAATGACTAATATAGAATATTGCTTTTAAATTAGTAAAATCCATGCCTGAAAGAATTAAGGCAGTTATAAGAGCAATTAAAGAGGAGAAGCAACTAAGTATTAATTATAATTTTTGGTAGACAAAGTTTTTAATTTTTCCTTAAAACTGGGTTATCCCATATTTTCTTTGTAGTGGAGAAAAAATTATACAATCTAAATAATTTACTCTAGTTAGTTTAAAGTATATTTTATGAAACCAAAATATTTTGTTATTAAATAAAAAAGTGTTTTGCATCTTATCTACTTGTAAAGTTTATTTAAAAAAAAAAAGAAAGAACCAAAAAAAAAAAAACTATGGTGAACTATGGTGTCCTCTAAGTGTACAAATTTTATTATTTTGTCAAGGGTAGTATGTAGATAGGGATATAAAATTGCCAAAATAAATGTAGCTCCATATAAAATATAATTCTGAATGTATTAAAAACTAGTGGCTTCTCTCTAAAATCAGATTTTAAAAAAGAAAAAAAAATGTTTCTTTTTTAAATGCTACAGATATAATTTTTTTTCCTAAAAAGCCTACTATCCCAATGACACCATTATTTGTTAGTTTACAGCCATATCATGTTGAAACACCAGTTACTTCATACAATTGCTGAAGTTAAGCAACATCAAGCCTGGTTAATACCTAGATGAGTGACCACTTGGGAATTGTTAATGGAGAGCCTTGTTCCAACTCTCATTGGCTTCATTATATTAATTTATGTGCAAATAGTCTTGGCAAAAGTATGAAGCCACCTCTTTTACCTCCAGCTATGTGTTAATGAGAAAGACTTGTATCACTAAATCATTATTATCTCCAAAAATAAAAAATCCTTAAAATATAAAACTATTTTCTCATTTTAATAACCTGTAAAGGGCAGATAAGATATAAAAAATAAATTCATCAATCATTATTTGTCATGTTTTCACCTAAGCTTTTAAAATCCCTTTATATTGATGTACACACACACACACACACACACACACACACACACACACACACACACACACACACACAATGAACATTTGAATTTAAATGGCTTTTGATAGATTTATTCAGAATTATTTGTTAACCAGTGTACTCTTGCTGTCAAAAATGACAGCAAAATATTTGAGTGGATTATGATATTAATAAATATATATATGGCATGACTCGGAGTTTCATACGTTATGCAATCATCAGGTGCATATTTCAAACTGACAGTTTAATAGATTTTAATTTAAGTTCACTCGATGTTCGTGGGAATTAAATCTTATAAAATTAAGTTACGACTTTTTAATAACAAGATTAACCTATGGTTACATGTGGATAAAAATTTGAAATTAAAATGAAAATCAGACAAAACAAACCAGCATTATTTCAGTAATAATGCCACATACCACAAAACCATTCTCCGTGAAATCAATAAAAATTGTAAAAAGGTGCCTAGAAAACCAACATAAATAGTGAAGCCAAGAAAATAACTAAAGAACTAAAAATAGATGACAGTGTACCAATTTTACATAAACAACAGGCATTCATTACAATAAAAAACCACAAAGACAATTTCATTAACAAACCACAATATAGATTAGTAAGTCCTTCAAAAAATTACATAGGTAGAATTAGCAAAATTATTCCAGAAAGAGCTTCCACATTAACTAAGAATGCCTTAGGCCTGAACCAATGGAAGAATACAGCCAAAGCAATTGATTGGTTCACAAAAATAAAAATAAAAGTGGATGCACTTTCATCTAGTTCGATATTTGTGACGTCTACCCATCTATATCTAAAAAACTTTTAGCCACAGCATTAAATTTGGCTAAAAATTACTGCCTCATCGGCGAACAAGACATTAACATCATCTATTTTATTTTACAAGGAATGCCTGTGGACTAGAAAAAACAATCCTGATTTCTGCATCTCCATGGGGGAATAGGATTCTGCAGAGGCCTGCAACTTGGTAGGGCTCTTTTTGCTCTGGAATCTTAGGAACATTTTCGAGTGATGTAACACAGGACACTACTGAGACAATGGATTGATAATTCTCTGCAAAACTAATCAACAAAAAACGGATAAACTCAGAAAGGATTTAATAAAATCTTTCAAAGACCATGTTCATAACATTACCACCTTAACTAACGCTCAAGTTGTAAATTTCTTAGATGTTACCTTCAACCTGAGCAATGGCCTGTACAAACCATAGATTGACTCACATAACCACACATACATCAACAGGGAATCAAATCACCCCCAGAGAATCACCAACAACCTACATAAATCTATGCAATTTCGTTTAAGTACCAACTAGCAATAAGGAAATTTTTGATAATTCTAAAATTAAATACATTAATGTTTTAGTAAAAAAGTAAACTTAACACGATTTTAGAATGCTCTGTTAAAAACAAGGTAGGTAGAAATAAGCAGAAATCACGTCAATGTAACATTATTTGGTTTAATCTACCCTTCAGTTGTAAAGTCCAAACTAATATTGGTAAACTATTTCTTAACTTGATTTATAAACATTTCTATCATTCACCCACACTAAAAAGAATCTTCAACAAAAACAATGTCAAAGTTAGTAATAGTTGCGTTAAAAACATAGATAAATATATTTCACAACATAATACTATTATATCAAATAAAAATTTGGCTCACAGAAACAACATTTGTCATATAACTAATAGCAAAAATGACCCTTCTAAAAATAATTGCACCTGCCCAAAAAATAAAACCTGCCCACTGAATGGCCAGTGTATATCTGAAAGCATTGTTTATAGAGCTCAAATTCATTCGAATGATAATGATGTTAAATTTTACTTTGAAAGTACTTCTAACAGGTGGAAGATAAGGTTTTAACAACCACATGTCTTATTTTTTATTTTTATTCAAATTTTAAATTTCTATCCACATGTAACTGTAGAATATTTAAATTTTTAATCTTGTTATTAAAAAAGCAAGTAACTTAACCTTATAAGATTTAATTCCCATGAACATCGAGTGAACTTAAAAAATTAAAATCTATTAAACAGTCAGTTCGAAATATGCACCTGATGATTGTATAACACATGAAACACCCCTCTGATTTCTTGTTCAGAACCATATCCACTGTACCACAACACATATCATGTATATATATATATATATATATATATATATGTATGTGTGTGTGTGTGTGTGGGTGTGTGTTTAAATGTAAATCATCTGTACAACCAACATCAAACATTGCCTGATGAAGAGAATCTAGCTCGAAACAGAAATTTGTGTCGCAATGTACAATTAATTCATAACTATATAATTATATTAAGCTCTATAATATTTATTATATTGAGAACTATTCATAATAAAACAAATGTTGGGGCACTCAAAATAATAAAACCTTGAGTCCTCTTCACCTGGAATTATATATATATATATATATATATACATACAAAATGGTCTTTATTATAATAGAGAAGATACAGAAAAAGCATCTGGTTGGAAAGCAAGTTCTTGCAGTATGTAGACCATTCAATTTTTTCAGAAACAAAATATTCATTAACTTTTCCATTGAACCAGATATTATTTTCAGGTAAAAATTAGCATTTAGAAATATTGTAATATAAGACACCTGTCTTAGGAGATTAAAGTTTTGATTAAAGCATATCTAGTTTGGGTCGGGTAGTGCAGAAAAGTCATAAACTCTGGTTTAGTGGAAGTTTAATTAGAGTAGATAGACTAAACTATCGCCCGGTTCACACTCCACCCACATCTATTAAACAGGTGAAGAGGCTCATCCCTTGTTCCCAGTTTAGAATGTGGTTTCCGGCTTTCTCTTTTCCAATCTTTTCACTCTTACGTAGCCCCCTGTGCATCAGTGGCGTTACCACCTTGCTTGGGGTGAGATGATTAAAAAAAAAAAGAAACACAAGTGACAACAACAAGGCAAATTGTCTAGAGAGATGTGGATACAAAATATCTCCTAAGCAGAAAAAAATGGAATAAGTACAATCTATTTCCACAGATTGAATAAAATGTTCAGCTAAAAATGTAACTGATGATAATAAACACCTGAAGAAGGCCAGACAGTAGAACCACCAAAATGTTGAGTATTTTGGCCTAAATAAAATGTCATATAATAATAAGTCCTCATCTAAAAAATTCCAACATAAATTATCCAAGACACAGAAAAAATTCATTTATAATCAAAACTCATCACAAAGAAACTTGTAGATATTTTTTAAAGTAATCAAATTGCCAATCTTATTGAAAAAGTTCCCTTTTTACTTGTGTGGTAGTCTATAAGGATAAAACTAATGCCAAAAAAAGAGAATGCTTATTGTTATTGCCCGAAATAAAAATGAAAATTAACAACTCTTATAACCATAAAATAGATTTTTCTGCATTAAATATACTAATGAATGAATAAATTTAAAAGCAGATATTAGAAAAAAACTGTTTATACCTTTTTATATTAGCTTATAATGGCGTATATGAACTAATAGAGAATAAACAGAAATCCACTCAGAGTGCTAATTTCAAATACCACAGATGTTAACAACTTCAATGTGGAAGGAAACAGAAAAAAATTCTGGCCATAGCATCTGATAAGGATAGTTATTACTTCTTCCTCAAATTCCAATGAAATTTCCTTACACAAAGGGTTTTGTTTGTCATTTTAACCTGAAGACACCTACCATAAGGAGGTGAAACATGTCTAATTCATTTTTTTCATTTTATCTCCTTATTTTCACACTAGCTTATAAGTTTTACTTCTGCTCTTAGAGATTGTAGTGATATGTAAATGACTACCTAATTAACATAGAGAATACATAAGCACCTAAGCAGTAAGGAGAGAGGCAGAGTATGATATGTGAGATTAATAAATACCTCTCGACTGAGAAAAAAAAAAGATGTCATACTTTATAACAGGAATACAAACATGTCAGAAGCTTTATTTTATTCTCAACAATATCAACTAACTTTTCTTGAAATTCATAATGAAGTGTAAATATATATATATATATATATATAATATAATGAAGTGTAAATATACACACACACATTTCCATAAATAACGCGACCTTTATATAAGACAAGATAAAAAAAAATGCAGCAAATTTTCATGAATTTATTCTATACCTGTAGTATAAGATGACAGCTTATTGATTATTTTAAGATGATCCTATTGGAAATGTTACTGTATCCTTAAAAATTCAAAATAAATGAAATAACAAAACTGATTTCATATCATGTTTTTTCTACACACACCTACACTAAAAGAGAAATCCTTTTTTGTTTACATTTCATCATGTGATCCCTTGCGAATACTGATTCTTATTCTTTTCCTATATCTAAACAGTTACATACAGTTACAAACAGCCTTGTTTATTATCATGTTATCTTAAATGTTATTACATTATTATTATGATAATTAACACTGTCATGATGATTACTGAAATTTTAGCAAAAGACAAAATGTTGCTGTAAATGCATTCAAAACTTGATATTTAAATTTTCTCAGTTGGGATTGCATGGATATAAGTTGATTTCATTGATGTGGAATTATTCTTTGAATAGGAAATTTATTATGAAGTTTTGCTAGTAACATATAAGGCAGAAATGTTTTTACTACTTTTATTATCAGTTTATTTGATAACGTGAATTTTTTCATGTGCATTATGGTTATCACACAAGACTGAGGTTAGCCTACCAACAAACCACTCAGAATTTAATGTTTCTTTCTTAGAATTGATGAACCCCAATTTTTATGGTGATTTTCAAGGTTTAAAAATTGTTTTATACATGGAAATACATGGTACATCTTAAAATGTAAAACAATTTTAAGTTTAACTCCTAGGATCATTTATAAAACTTATTACTCAAAATAATATTTTTTAAGCAAGCTTAAAGTTAGTATAATCACTATTTTTTTTTAAAGTTTTTTTTTTAATAGAATTCATTTTTGACTGATTTTATATCCTCATGTGTATACACCTGTAATACAAAATAAGTAAAGCTGAAATGCATTGTAATGTTGGTTACTGATATTTCTTTAAATCACAAGTAAGAAAATTGCATACATACATGCAATGGATAATTAACAAACATTGATTTCAATGGTACAGTTGAGTGGGCAATGCTGTAAAAAGTTTTTCCAACATTTAAACAGGAAAGTGCAAAATAAGATATGTTAAAACAATAGGGGCATTCCAAGCATTAAACAAAAATTTAAATTTTTAATTGTAAATCATTTTAGATAGATTTTATCACATAATATCTAATGCATTTCAACAGTAAATCATTATTCTGTTATACATTTCTGTAGATAATTTCCAATGCATTTCTACAATAAATCTATTGCGAAATACTTCTATATGAAGCCACCTTCCATGCATTTCTATATAATCACAAATACATTCCTAAAATAAATTTTTGCATCACATTTCTATAAAAATAAAACGTATAAGAAAGTTATTAAAAATATTATTTAGACATGGTGTTGAATTTTGAGCATGGAATTATTAACTGATGACAAAAACAAATTTAAGATACTGTAATCCATATAGAGCATAATTCTGCTAGGATTTTTCAATAGGCTTACGTGCTCTCTTCGTCCTCTTTCCAGAATCAATTGAATGATGATGTCTGCCAATAGATATTTTTCATTGTAGCGTTTTGACGATGGTCTCAACTCCTGCAGCAAAAAGTCTTTGGTACAATGGAAGACCAGAGTAAATGGAATGACATTAGCTTTTGGAATGGACGCTGAACTTTGTCCATTATATTCTATGATAAGAAAATAAAGAAATCATATTTAATTAGGTTACCTCTGATCAACTAAAGCAATATATATATATATATATATATATATATATATATATATATATTACTGAAGTGTATTTTGCTCTATGATATAAAAAAAATATTTTCTGGCAGAAATTAATATTTAAAAAATTTTAATATAAATTTCTTGGTTCATTTTACTGTCCACTTGTAATGTTCTTTCATACAATGATATTTTGATATTGTTGTAAGCATATTCAAGAGTTAAAAGCATCTTTATTGTTTATGCATCTGAATATAAACAACATAGTTCAGTATTCATCAAAACGATGGTACTACTGGTCTGTTAATAAAAAATAGGGAAAATCTTTTTCGTGATTAATTTTTGTTGATTGGCATTCATTAGAACTTCCTCTAAGAACACTGTCAGAATTAAAAATATATTGGCATTTTATAATTTTAGTAGTAGGTCTTCTTCATAATATACAGTATCAAATTAATTTGATTCCTGTTTATATTTAAAAAGATACCTTTACCTTGATAAACTGAGTCTTCATTGCATTTACTTATGCGCAAATACTCTTGGGAAAGGTATTAATCCGTCTCTTCCTTCCAGTTATGGGTTAAATAACAGGACAGATTGGGTTCTATGGCCTTGGCTGGCAACCAATCTACCGCAGAAAGCAATGGCAACCTACTGCAGGATAATCTTCTGCCCAGTGAGTCATGTCTCTTTCTAGACATGATTGCCCAAGCGTGTATCACTGACTGACTTCATTGATATCTCAAACACTACTGATATTGTCATTTTTTCTAATTAGATATGTGTAATCATGTAATATGAATGTGTATTGCAGTGTAATGAATATCAGCTCAAAATGAGAAATTGGAGAGATGAGTTTGAATTCTAGTCGAGTTTGTTTCAATCACTTATGCAAATACCCTCAAGAAATCCATCTCTTCTCTATCCAGCGATGGGTTGAATAGCAGAATGGCAACCTACTGTAAATAAATCTTCTGCCTAGTCAGTCATGTTTTGAAAGAGACATGATCGCCCAAACGTAATACATGCTTGGGCGATCATGTAACAGACTGATTCATGTAAGATAAATATTAATTATCTCCAATTGCCTCTGTAATGAAGCAAAAGCCCAGAAGAAAAAAAATATAAATCTGTTTTGCAAAAACTTTAAAAATTTATTTAAACACTGGGGATGGGGGTGGGGAATGACATTAGTCATATATAGTTATCAATAAAGTGGACTCAGTTTAAAATCTGATATTGTAAATAAAAAACAAGGTAAGATAACTCTTTAAAAATATCAAAGATCGATTTGACATTGTTTATATTATACACCAGCACAAATTCTAGAATGAAAAAAAAAATCAATATTTTTCAGTTCTGACAGATAGCATGCTTAGAGTTCAGTTTAATTGTTCATTAAAAAATTTGTCAAAAAATTTTCCTATTTTTACAAATGGACCAGTTTCTTTCAGTCATGCCCATATAGGAAGCAAAAGTCTACAATCATTCTTATTCAAAACACATTCTAAAAATTTGACATAGACAGCAACATGAGCCAAGTCAGTTATATTAAATAGACTTCATGCAACTCTTTCCTTTAGCTAATATCTACATTATCTATAATCTGACTAAAGAATAATCTAACCACTAAAACGGAAAATCATTTTAAAAAATTATAGAATAAGCTTAATTGTAGGAAGTGTAATTACAAATATATCTAAATTGTGCTGTGTAAAAAAATCATGCTTTGCCACAATATAAATTCAAAACCTGAAAACATGCAAAATGCAGTGATTTTGTGATGTGGCTAGAAAAGTGAAGAAATTCATAATATGCATGAAAAATGAAGACAACTTCAAAAAGCATGTTTATAAAAACAGTGTCAATAAATGAAATATTCTGTTGATATTTTAATGTCTATTTGCACCATCTTCAGAATATAATGTTCAGAGAATAACATGAAGAAACATTTCAATATTAATGAAAGCAATACAAATTTTGAATTGTCAATCAAATTTTGTTATTTATATCATTTACATCTGGATGGATGGTCTCATCTTTGTTCTTATCATCACAACTTTTTGGCTGTTGTGCCCTTTGACCTTGTTCAGGTGTCTAATTATCAGGGTAACCTACAAGGAATTTCAAACTGAACCCTTTATATAATGAGGGTATAATTTATATATGGGTGTAAATTGTTCTTTTTCCACTGTTTATATTGAGAGATATATTGTCTTGTTTTTAGTACTGCTCAGTTGTTTAGTTGCTCTGCTTCCACAATCCAAATTTACACTACCAGATTGAACTCACAATTCTCATGTCACCAAATTCATGAATCAACGCTTTAATCCACTAGGTGACAATTCTGAATCTAGAGCTAAATAACAGATTTAAAATGTTGGTTTGTGAATTTGGTAACACAGTCATTGTGAGTTCAATCCCTGTACAAAGTACTACAATCAATAACTGAGCAGAACTATTGACAGATAACTCTATACATGGACAGCAGAATAAGAGCCCTATCAGCATAGATTAAATAAAGGATCCAGTTTGAAATATCCTGAAGTTTATATACATTGACAGACACCTGAGCAAGATTATGAGGCAGAATGGCTGAAGATTGGTGATAATAACAACAAAGATGAGGACATTCACCTGAATGAAAATAATGTCAGTAAAATAGACATATCAACAAAGATGTAACTGATCAAGCAGTTTATATATATATAGCTGTGGATATTTTTTCATTTTACCAATTTATCTAATTACAAAATCTGCGAAATACAAGGTTATAATTTTTTCAAATATTTCTCTCACAATATATACACTACATAAAAAATTTTATGTCCTCATTTTGTTGTTATTATCAACAGTATTTCAGCCATAGTGTCCTTCAGCCTTCTTCAGGTATCTGTAAATCTGTGTAACCTTCAGGGAATTTTGAACTGAACCCTCTTTTTAATCTATGGGGAAAAACACCTGAAAAAGGCTGGAAAACATAACAGCCAAATTTTTATGATTATAAAAAAGATGAGGATATTAGTCCAAATATAAATAATGATAAATTTTCATCTCAGAAATTCAGACAGAAGGAAAAACAACATTTTCAACAAATTTTCTAAATAATTGTTTTAAAAATCCAAAGTTTAAATTTTCTCTTGAAACTTAAAAGTGAAGGAAATTTAAGATAAAATTAACTTTTTAAAATTTAAAATTTGTCAAGGCCAAGTTGAATGTAAACAGTTTTATTATTTTAGCATTCTGCTAAGAATGGCATCCAGATTTTCTTCTTTCAGTAACAACATATGCACATTTTATTTTTGGCACAACATAACCACACTGTTAGGTCTCTTGGGAAATTATAATGGCTCTCTTAATGTTTCTATAGAAAATTATATTAAAAAAAGAATTTTTGAAAGTTTATTTTTCTTAAAAAACAAAACAAAACAGGAAGTAAATTTTTCAAATATTTCTTTCTCTCAATATATACACTTAGAAAAGAATTAATGTCCTCATTTTGTTGTTATTATCACAATGTTTCAACTATCAAGCTTCATCGGATATCTGTCAATCTCTGCAACCTTCAGGGAATTTTGAACTGAACCATTTATGTAATTTACAGGAGAAGACACTTGAAGTAGGCTGGAGACCACAATGGCTAGAATGTTGTGATTATAGCAGCAAAGATGTTGATATAAATATAAATAATAATAATTCTTCACAAATTCAGACATGAATCAAATATTGGTCACATATGGGTATATTTTTCAAAGTTATCTTTAAATGTCTCTGGATGAAGAAAAAAAAACAAAAAACACATTAACAACATGCTTTGAAAATTCTGGGAAATATTTCAAGTTTGAAGTAATAGTAAATTCATTAAAAAAAAAGTAAGCTCTTATTTTACTTTTCTTTTTTTAATCATATCACCCCCAAGCAAGGCAATAAAGCCAATAAGACACAATGGGTTACTGAGTATGAGAGAATATGTGCAAACAATTTCTTAAGGAGAGAGAACAATAAAAGACAGAACATAACATTGCATTTAAATTTTTGAAGATCAAATTTTACTAGAAAGCAAGAAACCAGAAGAGTGTTCCACAAATGTGAAATGCAAAAGAAACTGTTAGCATAGAACTTACAGTTGCATCTAGCCATTTTAACAGTTAAATGATGAGACCTTGCTGGCAATCTAGTACTAGGCTTAAATTCATAAAGTCTATGTACCAAAGAAGAAAGTTCATCCAAACAATTACCATGAAATTATTTGTAGAAAAGGCACAGTGAAGCTATGTTATGTCATTGGTAAAGTAGTTAAAACTGAAATGCTAAGTCAGGGTCAATAACATTGCATCTTTGTATTTTATGAAGAATTTCTAAATATATAAGAGAAGCACCAAAGCAGATGTGGCAGCTATTAAGTATAAACTTAAATACAGTTAACTGTTATTGATCTAGATTTTAATATTTTTCTTTATACATGTTATCCTTTGATATTATCACCTATTTAAATAAATCTGTACAATTTGCTCTTTAATGAAAATTTCTACAATTGATTTAAATTAGCAATAACATTAATTTCAAAAAATTGCTTTATAAAATTTTTATGATTTATTTTAAAGTTTGGTAATTGGTCATAATGTAATATATATTGTGTCAATGGTTCTTTTACTAATTTTCTTTTATTTTCTCAACCTTCAAATAAATAAAATTTATCAGCTAAAAGATATTTTAAAGGACAAATTATGTAAAAATCATTGTTTTTTTCATATTATAATTTGTTTATTTTCTTGAAATTTTACACAATAAATTATTTCTAAATGAAATGTTAAAAGCATAAACCGAGCTGTCTTTATGCAGACTGCAGCAGAAGTGCTTGCCAAAAATCTTTTTCTTTGGGCCAGATTTTTGGAATGTAAATTTGCTCATGCCTCACCATATGATAAAAAATGCATTTAAAAGAATATATATATATAAGTTATAGTTTAGAACATGTACAAATTATAATTTACTACAAAAGTATATATATAAATAAATTAAAATAAATTTTCAAAATTCAAAAATGTTGAAATGACCATTTCAACATGAAATCCCTAAGAGAGAATTCACGTCTCCTCACCAACACAGTCTATATCAATATATATATATATATATATATATATATATATATATATATATATATATATATATGAGTTAAAGGGAGATAACCGCGGATTTAAAGTTAAGTAAGATATTATCATTCATAACTCTCATCTCCAATTTGCAGAGCATAGTTACTATATTCTTAATACTTAATATAATGCAAAAATATCACAGTCATAAAATCAGTCAATAATTATTTATAACTATTTATATTGGGAATCATGTATGCAATTACAAGTAATCAATATTTTAAATTCTGAAATCATATTTTTTTTGGCATATGAATGTTTTGTAACTTTTTTTAAATACTTGATTCTCTTTCAGTCATTCTGCTTGCATCTATGAGGCGCACCATAATGTTTGAGGACCACTGAGCTAGAGGAAAGTACTATTGTCACTCATGTCTTACCATTATGTGGGAGGTATTTCTGCTGTATACTACATATGATCTGCTAAATACAATGGTAATTTTCTAAGCGTAGCTTAGATGTGGTACAAGGCCAAAAGTTTGGAGCACCCATTTAGGATTGAGCTCACTACTCATAATTGATCTAGTGAGTTAAGCTTACTAACCATTACACCACATTGGAGTGCTCCCTGCTAAATACAATGGGTAGGTATTTAAAATTATGTTTTTTTACAAAGGGGTTTATTTGGCTATCTCAGGTTAAACAATTAAAAATATATATACATTTTGTATATTTGCATATATCCCCATGAACAACAATTGATA
This sequence comes from Ascarosepion bandense, assembly GCA_037127315.1. NCBI lineage: Eukaryota > Metazoa > Mollusca > Cephalopoda > Sepiida > Sepiidae > Ascarosepion > Ascarosepion bandense. Next base: position 45,227 of record JBBBDQ010001985.1, on the reverse strand, counting down.
AAATTTGTTTCAGATGATATCAGCAAAATAGATGGAAGATTCCCCAAACTTTCAAAACTAGCTTATTAGACATCAATTGGCTTATGAATACAAAGAGATATTAATAAAATTTAGATAATATCAACATAAATAATGCATTAAATGTCGATTCCATTATTTCCAATTAGTCACAACATGACCCCAAAAAAATATTTGCCACTCAAAACCATTAAGTCCTTGGACATTTTGGCCCACTTCTTCAGGGCAGCCTTGAGAGGACTAATTTTGGTGAGGGAAGTCTTTTTGGTGACCTACTTTAAAATGTACCACATGTTGTAGCCAGTAGGTACAAGTTTATATTTTTAGAACTACTGGATGTTCTTGTCTGTATGGCTGGAAGTACCATTCTGGGTCTACTCATAGCTGATGTTTTGACCTTGTCATGGTAAAACATGGCACCTCAACTTGTACTAGCACCCACCTTGTAATTTTCTTTTTTAATCTTAGGGGCATTTTTTCCTGTTCGAGACTACAGCATCTAAAGTCATAAACTGGGCTGGGTGTTTGATCCTGAAGTTACCTCTGATATCAACTCTTGATTTCACAAGGTTTGAGTCATTTTTGAAGTTCAAAACAGCATCCACTGTGAAGCTGTTTTTATTAGTGGACTCATGATTCTTATGGTACCTAAGCATATTCCTGCACTTTTCTAGCCTATATGGACTCTTTGAGGAAGGGCCTGATTATCCTGGTGTATGATTTAATGCCCTCATTGTCATGAGGTTCCACTTTTAACCCAGATGCAATCTTATGATTAAATGCTGTTGATTTCCTTGCAATTTTGATTCAGCTTCTTGTTGACTTCGCTACTACTTAATACCACATTGAGGTCATGGTTCTCAACATAGGAGCATGCCCCATGGTAGTGGGGGGGGGTTACTTTTTAAGGGAGCATGCAATTTGAGAATAAGGTATTAACAGTGAATTTTTTTTCTAGTGTGTCTGTGTGAGAGTTACTACATACATATACAGTATGTATACATAAAATATTTGTGTGTACATAAGTATATATGTGTAATTTTGTATGTACTGTATATAAATCTTTAGTAATTTCTTCTTCAGTACATCAACTGCTCTTTTGTTTTTCTCTTTCATGGATGCCATATTCTTTGGAAGCTTGTTGAGACCAAGTTAATGGCCTTTTAGGCTTCCTCCATGTGAATAGGAGTTCATTTTTTAAATAATAAGAATTATATGCCATGCAGGAGTGGAATGCATCAGGATTTTAGAGATACTTATGTGGGACATGTTCAAAAAAAGGTTGGGAACCATTGATTTATGGTCTTTTTGACATTGTAAACAGTGTACAATGGCAATGCCAACTATGTTGGGAGTGTTTTTAGAGTTGATTTCTGCACAAAGCAAATTTGACACTCTTTTTCCACAACATTTATGAAAACAAGTCTGTATACACTGACAATGGTTACAGTTTTACATTTGGCAAAGAAGGTAATGACTTCTCTGGTTGTCAATTGTTACATGATGTCAGCTTCTTATTTAAAACTTTGTAAATGTTTTAAAGATTTTTACCTTTAGGACATGTAATATTAAAGGATTTGTGAAAAAAGAAAAACAGGAATTATTGGCTTGGAACATTGATAGTATGTTGTCTCCAAGAAACCAAACAAAAAATGACTTGATATTAATATTGGAATTATGCAGCATAATAAATTTGAAAATAGTTTGTGGTTCAACAGAAGGATGCTGAGAATATCATGGACTGAACAAGTGAGCAACAACAAAATTTTAGAGAAAATAGTAACAAAAAGAACACTTATACTTAACATAAGGAAGTAATAGTTGAAATTGCTAGGGCACATAATGAGAAAAGAGAGCTTTGAAAATTTGATACAGGACAGATTGTAAGCAAGGGGGACAGAGGAAAGCAACACATAAGTTACCTAGTAATGGATGGTGGGGCAAGGTTAAGGAGTGATGAGAAAAAGACAAAATTTATTAAGAGCTACAGAAGACAGAAAATTGTAGAGAGCCATGATCATCTACATCCTGCATAGAAGAAGAAATATTATGGAATTGGTTTTCTAATTAATACTAAATGAAAGAATAATATCCATAGACATTAGATGAACAATCACTGGAATGACATTGAATAATGCTATTAGAAGAACTATTAATAGAATACAACCATTCTCCATAAAAAAATTGAACAGTTTGAAAGACCTTCATCACTCTTGAGTTAGCAAAAGACAGGCAGGTTTAATAAGGAGTGAAAAGAGTTTTTTACAGAGTTGCTGAAGATGAAATCAAAACAGCTCTAATGATGATGATATTCTAACTCTACATCCTTTGTTCTACATAATTTTGTTTAAGGGTTGGAGGGAAATTTTAGTATATATTTTATTGCTTCCCTAATTTGTTGCTAAAAAAAGAATATAAGTACTTAAACTGAATTCAAAAATTGTTTAAGTGGCAATTATCTTGCTTGCAACAAAATTAGCTCCATTGTTCTATTTGTGTCTGTTTATTGTGTACAGGACATAATTCTAGCTGGATTTTCTATAAGTTTACCATAATCATATTTTTTTCTGGTTTTAGAGTGTATAATAAGCCTATTCTGTCTGATTACGTTTTTTTCTAACTGAGTTAGGACAAGTTTCATTTCTATATTAATATTTAAAGACTTCTCTGTAAATGTTGTTGTGAATAAAAATAAAACGATGCAATATTATATTAAATGCATTCAACATATTTTAAATACTTGCTACTTTTCTTTGGTATCCTTGAAAAGATGCTGTCAGGAAGATTTGAAATGTTCTACAAATTAGATAAAAATTAGTTGACAATATTACTTACCAACCTTCCAGTGGTTGAAAGCTAAGCAGACAATAACATATTCTCCTGCTTCCAATACTGGGTTAATGTTTACCACACTTCCAATTTTCCGTTTACACTCAACCAAATCCCCTAAAACACTTCGTCCATATTTATTGTACTTAAACACAATTAACAAGACATCAACTGGAAGCCATGGTTTGCCTTCTTTAATACAACTCCTAAAATCAAAGAGAATTCAGATAAAAATCAAAACATTATTAAGGTGAAAATAATTGTGTGTAATAAGAAATGTTAAAACACTTTTAAGGATATTTTGTCTTGAAACAAGAGAGAATAATGAGAAAAGTGCACTTAAATTATAAAGAACTAAATATGAAATAATGAAAAGGCTTAATTCAAGGAAATGTTAAAGTACACACTATGCTCAGAAAAACAGAAAAACAAAAACAAAATGAAACATATTAAGACACTAATTCATTCCTAGTTGGTTTTCATATTCACAATGTTTGTTACTGAACTTTCAGGCTTTTTTTAAGTGTTTGATCTTTGCAAGTGGAAAGGATTATGCAGCTTACCAAAACACCTGTGGCCAATATGAATAGTTGGCAAAATATCTAATGTCAATACAAACAGTTGGTAAAACACCAACATTCAATACCAAAAGCTGACAAAGAAATGTCTATAAGGTTCTAACCCCAATTAGTATTTATTTGTAGACAACTTTATGTAGTTTATTCTTAGTCTTGCAAAATGAAAGATTTAGTTTATCCAAGAAAAGAATGGCAAAAAAAAGTAATCTTGTCTAATGCAGAATTCTTGAAAAATTAAGAATGATAATGTTTTTTCTCTATAGATACAAAGACTTTTTCTGTTTCTAAATTGTAATTGTGTTAGATAAATATCTAATTGTTAAAAAAATAATGTCCCTTTTAGTTTTAGCAGAGAAAAGATTTATATTAACCCTTTAAGGCTAGAAGCACTCAAAAACATCTGCAAGCTGCACATACTTGCAATCTGAGAGTGTGCCTGCAATCAGGCGCATTTTTATGAAGTTATAAATTTCCAGTACCTTATCTCATAACCAGTGTAGGAGATTAGCTCCCTTTGGTGAATTTAAGTCATGAGTCATGTGGCAGATGTTTAGTGACATTACTTCATACAGTGACAAGTGTGGCCAGTCATTTAGTTTGTTTACAGCAGCCAAACCAAGTGGTTGTTTTTTAGCCTGGGCCAAATGGCCCAGGCTGAGGCTAAATCTACTACTCTCCGCAGCTTACAAACACATAGTGCCATTTTCTTTCGGGTGTATATCTTTCCCAGATTTAGAAAGTAACTCTGACTTGCAATCCTCAATTTTGGAAAACCCAAGACATGCTGTTTCTCATTCATTGAATATGTTCTCACCTAGGACATAGTGGATAAATTTGACTCGTTTGAAAATGGAGTGCTAAACATAGCTTCTCCAGACACAGAGGTACCTCCATATTTTATGTAAGACCATTTGTTTTTGTTTCTTTTTACACTCTACTTTACTGTGATATATCATTCTTTGCACACACATATATATGTGTGTGTGTGTGTGTGTGTGTGTGTGAGTGTTTTCTGAGAACAAAATATGCTTCTCATTCTTTGCCTTTCAGCTATTCCATCCTGACTGTAAACTACAGTGTTATTATATCATAGATATAATGATGCCCATACAAATGGAGCAAACATAAATGGGAGAATAAATAGCTCTCTCCCATTATACAAGTAATACCAAGGAGGCTAAATTGGATATCATTCAAAAGAGAAATCAATTCACTTTCCTATCAAATTAACTTGGAAAACTTGATTTTTAACAGTTTCAGAGATATATCAATTTAATTGCAGTAACATATTTAGATTTTTCAGCAATTCACTCCAGTGATTTAACAATTGAAATCTCTTAAGAATTGATAAGGTTAGATTTATAATTTTTTTATCACATAAGGTATTGCGAAATAATAAAAGAGTAAATCCCCACCTGTTATTGTCTTGAAATACTGAAATCTCAAATTCTGCTGTTGTCAGGACAGTGAGAATGTGAACTTTAAGTGGTACACCAGCATGAGGCAAAAATTCTCCTTGAATTCTCATTTCTTGCCAGTCAGAACGCACTTTACAGACTTGCATATTGTAGAAATTTCTGAAATAATACAAAGAAAAAACTTGAATGTAATCAAGTCATGAGATTTAGGTATATGTATGTTATATGATGACTTCAAACCTGAACATGCTTTTATAGTGTTATGTTGTGTGTAACAGAAATAGTTGTGTAAATAATCACAAACAACGGAAATAAGTAAATGAAATATATTACCGGAAAATAGTATGCACAACAGAGTTATTAGTAGAGTACAGGAACAATGGTTTAGTAAAGTAACAAATGTAGAGTCTGTGTATGGTACACTTCCGGTCCGCTACTGAAAGTACTCGACTGACTTCATATCGAGCTGAACAGTAAATGCTAACGCAATCCAAGCTCAACGCTCAATGCACAACACACAACTCTGAGGTCTTTCCACTACCACTTTATTATTACCACTATATAGCGGTAGGAACAGTCCATTATTATAACAAAGGTGGAGAGCGCCCTAACATATAGAAAGGCAAACATTTAGCCACAGAGGTGGATTAGGGAGTAGAAAATAGTGACCAGTGAAATAAAGACCAGTATTCCAAACAAAGCAAGAACTCACAATCACAGCAATATCCTATCACTAGTCAAAAATCACTGGCATGTTCATCAGTCTGAAATTATAATAGCTTAATTCACAAAATGATTACATCCTGGGTTTGATGATAAACTACATCTAGCAGCAAGGCCTGTGATTGGGAGGTTTTGAGGGACATGAAACCACCTCTTAATTGCTGTTGGGGCAATAACACTTGTTATGGACACAACTGTAGGCAAATAGTTAACACCCAAACTGCAATAAAAGCACTATGAAAGTATAAAAATACATTTTCATAGTAAAAGTTCACCAGTAATAGGCTTATTTCATTGAACTGTATGTTTTCTTTTTCTTTCTATATCTAGCAATATCAGCAGCAAAGATAAAATTAATAGTAAGAAATATTGATGGGAAAAATAACAATAGCTTATTTAAGATAAAATTTAGGATGAAGCATTTGTTATTTTCAGCAAAAGCTATAGGTAACTGATTTGACAAAATCAACACTTTTAAAGACTTTTAATTGAAAAGAGCCCTAGCATGATCAGCCTGCAATAAATTGCCGGAAGTATGGAAGTCAAAACCACAGCTGCAACATCAAGATATGCATCTTTCTAGTGACGGTAGATTCAGCCCTTCTGTATGGAAGTGAGACATGCACCACACACAAAATCTTTTGCAAGAGGCTAGATGGATGATACACTAGAATGTTACAAATGTTACTTAATATATACTGTAATCTCCAAACTAACAAACTAGCAACTCTATAGAAAACTAATCCTAGTCTTGAAGAAGATAGTATTCAGAAGGATAAAGCTTATTGGACATTGCTTATCCAACTCAGAAAAAACTGCATCAAAATTTGTTTAATGACAATCAATTAAAGAACAAGAGATCAATGACCAGTAAACTGTGACATTTCCAGATATACTTATTCAAAATACTGGCATCTAAAATTTTGATGAACTCAAAACAGCTATGAGGGATTGGGACAATTGCAGACAATATGTTAAAATGTTATGAGTGGAAACTTGGCCAACTAAATTTTTTTTTTAATCTGTTGCATTAAATCAACATGAAATGCAATAAATATATCGGATCTACAGCTGCATCCACTGCTAGAAAGCTTAGGTCTCTGTGTCAGACCAGAAAGTTTTTTCGTCAGAATCCATCTTGCACATCTATAAATTTACCATTCATCTGTGCATTGAATACTGTTGCCATATCTGGTTGAGTGCTCTTTATTCATCTTGAGGTTCTTGATAAAACCCAAAGAAGGATCTGCAATGTATTCAGCCCTGACTTGGCATCTCGACTTCAGTCACTTTCTCACTGGTGTGACATGGCTTCCTTTTGTATTTTCTACAAATATTTTTATGGCGAATGCTCTGATGGGCTTTTTTTTTACCCCAGTGCCTTGACCACATAATGTTAAATGTGCTACAAGGTTGACATCTAGGCCCTACTCTTTTTTCCATTGAAATAGTTAAATGTAATTACTACTTCTACACAAACAAATAGTTGCTTTTCTTTCACTCCCCACCTGTGCATCTTCCATTTACTTGCTTCCCTGATAGCTACAATATCCAAAAATTTAAATGCAATGTTAATTGCCATCTTCTATCTTCTTGAATCTCATTCATCTTTTATCCTTTCTTCATTACCCACTGCACCTAGTCTTTTCTCTCACTAACTCCCTCTGCACTAGTGGTGGTCCCACATTACTTGAGATGAAATGATTAAAAAAAAATACCACATAATATGATAAATGCTGACAACACCAAATACAGAGCTTATTACATACATATTAACCTTCATACCTCTCTAATAAATTTCTTTGTGCATTGTGGTATGAACTACCTCTTCTCCCTCCAGCTATGGGTTGAATAGCACAACAGATTGGGTTCTACAGCCTTGGTTGGCAACTAGTCTATTGAAGAAAGTAATGGCAACCTACAGTAGGGAAATATTCTGCCTAGTCAGTCTTTTTGAGACATGATTGCCAAAGTGTTTATCACGTATGGCAATTGATTGACTGTGTAAATTTCTTATAATTCAGATAGAATTTGGTTTGGATTTGTTGAAAAGACCTTAACTGGAATTTTCATTGCAATGTACACATTGATTTTTTTTTTTTTTAATCATTTCACCCCAAGCAAGGCATTCCATTGCCACTATTGCGCATGGGGCTACATAGGGGAAGGTAAAGAGAAGGAGTGGTTAGATATAGGGAATGTCAGGATGAAGGTGACAGATGAGTAAGGATACTGAGGATGAGGGTTGGGCAGATGGGAAGAGTGTTTGATAGAATGGGAGCAGGTTAGTGTGTTAGGAGGTGTCTATTGACCTTACATTTAAACTCCTGGAGATTGTAGCCGTTGGGGAAGCAATTGTGTGGAAGGGAATTCCACAGTCGGGAAGTGCGAGGAAAGAAACTGTTGGAGTAGAAGTTGCGGTTGCATTTTATTGGTTTCACTGTAAAAGGGTGGGATCTAGTTGCTAATCTAGTATCTCGTGCAAATTCGTATTTAGGGGGCACCAGTGATCTAAGTTCATGGGAGCAGAAGCCGTGAAAGTATTTATAGAAGAGACACAGGGAAGCCACGTCGCGCTGGTGGGAGAGAGATTGCAGGCGGTCTGCCTAGTCGGTATCTATCACATTACAGACCCTCCTCTGAACCTTATCGAGAAGCCCGAGGAGAATAGCAGGGGCACCCGACCAGATATGGCAGCAGTATTCAATGCACGGGCGGATGGTAGATTTATATATGTGCAGGATAGATTTAGACGGAAAAAACATCCGGGCCCTACACAGAGAACCGACTTTCATAGCAGCGGATTTAGCAATGGATTCGATATAGTCATACCATTTGAGGTCTGCTGAAAGTGTGAGACCAAGGAGGGGTAGTGTTTTACTCTCTGGGAGGCAAGCCTGGTCCATGCTAATGGGAGGTAGGTGAGATTGTCGATGATGGTTAATTGAGAGTAGCTTCGTTTAAGAAGCATTAAAATTTACTAGCCATTTCTTACCCCAGTCCACTATGGATTGGAGGTCTTTTTCAATCTCGACTGCGAGGTTAGCTTTGACGCTTATACCAGATTTTTGTAGGAGGCGAGAGTAAACTGTGGTGTCATCAGCGTACAAACCTATTTGGGCTCTTATGGAATCAGGGAGATCATTAATGTATATCAGGAAGAGTGTAGGACCTAAGATGGAGCCTTGGGGGACACCTGCGTTTGTATGGTAGTTCTGGGAGGCATGTCCGTTTAATACCACCTTCATTGTGCAGTTAGAGAGGAATGACTGGATTAGTTGAAACAAATGTCCAGTTATACCATAGCTCTGCAGTTTACATAGAAGGCCAGCATGCCAAACCCTGTCGAATGCCTTAGATATATCCAATGCAACGGTTCGAGCTTTGCCATTCCTGTCGAGTGCCTGGTATATGTACTCGGTGATGGTCGTTATCATATCAGCAGTAGACCTGGTGAAGCGGAAACCATATTGCTTGTCCGAGAGGAGCCTGTGTGCTGTGAGAGGCTGAACCACCTTGGCGTTGATAATGGCTTTGAACACTTTGCTAAAGATCGGAAGAAGGCTGATAGGGCGGTAATTTGCAGGGTCCAAGGGTTCTCCAGTGTTTTTAAATATAGGAACTACAGAGGAAGATTTCCAACAGGCAGGAAAGCAGGAAGCAGGAAGCAGATAGGCAGAGGTTGTAGAGCTTAGAAAGGACAGAGGAGAGTTCAGGGGCACATTTCTTTAAGACTATGGTTGGGATTCCGTCCCCACCGCTCACTTTGTGAGGGTCAAGTTTTAAGATTATCTTAGAGACAAGTGAAGGTGTAATGTGGACATCATTCAGTTGTGCCTCGGTTCTAAGTGAGAAGTCGGGTGTAAAGACTCCAGATGAGTCCAGACTCGAATTGTTTGAGAATCTGCGGGCAAAGCATTCAGCCTTATCTACCGGGGAGGTGAGGACCTCAAATTTGTTGATTAGCGGGGGTAATGTGGACTTGCTCTTGTTAAGTACTCTTTTACAGAGTCGCCAGTAGTCTTTAGCGCTGAATTTAGAGCACGCTATGCGTTGCTTCATTCTGGCAGCAAACAACATCTTATCTTCGTTAAGTATCCTTTTACACTTATTACGAGCTGAAGTGAAAAGGCGCCTGTTTTGGTCCGACACGTAGTTACGATAGAGTCGGAAGAAATGATTCCGGTGGGCAATGGCAGCCGAGCAAGCAGGTGAGAACCATGGAGACGAATCAGATTTAAGCTGAAATTTCCTAGCAGGGATGAAGGCATCAATGCCAGCCTTAACCCAGGAGGAGACCTCGGATGCACATTCTTCGATGGGAAGACTAAAAACGTTGTTCCAAGGGATGTCACAGAGGAAGTCTCGGAACGAATCCCAGTCTGCTCTTTGATAGCAGTAGGATATTCTACTTGTCTGGGTTTCATGGGTCGGGTGGGAGTGGAGTGAAATATTGACGGACACTACAGTGTGGTCAGAGTTTCCGAGTGGGCAGAGTTGTCTGGTAGTGCAAGAGTCTGGGATGGAAGTGAAGCAGAGGTCTAGAAGTGAGTCCCTTCCGTTAGGGTTGTCGGAGAAACGCGTGGGGAAGTCCACTACTTGGATTGGGTGATTGAAAAGTTCATGGTGTGGACACCAGCAGGGTCGGTGACAGCATTCTCCAGCCACTTGGTGTGGTGGGCGTTAAAGTCGCCAAACACGAATATATGGGCAGAGGGATGGGAAGAAATGGCTTTGTCGATATTGTCAGAAATGATGTCAAGTAACGAACAGTCAAGGGAGGAAGGAGAGCGGTAGAGAAAGAAGAACACATTATATTAATAGGGGATAAACAAGTTCGCATAAAGTTGTCTTTGTTGTTAATTTCAATTTGACCATTATAGTGTGAATATGCTAACCTTCGAACATCACTGAAACACATCCAGAATTGTCCATCCCCACAGTTGCTAAGAAGCTTCTGCTTTGTCTCAGGTTTGATTACTTCCCAAAGAGATGATCCCTTTGACCAATCACCATTCCAGCTGAACCAACTCCATGGATTTCGAATTTTCACCAATCTAATAAATAAAAATTAAAACATACAGGAATAATTTTTTCATATTTCATCTATTATTAGCTAAGTCTTAAGAACTTTTTAGTAGATCTGAGAAACATTTTATCTTTGTAATTCCTGGATTAATGTTAGCAAATTATTCATTACACTTAAAAATTTCACATCATTTAAAATATCATTGTATTTAAAGAAATATTCAACTAACATTTAGAATAAAGAAAATTCAAAAAGACAAAAGAAAAAAAAGAAAATATTTTTAATTTAAAAATGAGCAAAAGCGTCTCAAGATCAATCACCAGATATATGCTAAAATCACTGATTAAGGACAACTTTCATCTCCAAGTTGGAAATGTTCTGAGACAAATAATACAATGAAAGCAAAGTTGGTTGTAAAGGGTTTCCAAGATTATAAAGCAGAACTAGTCATAATTATTTTCCTTATATGCACCAAAGAAGAACTATATGTATTATGGCTTCTGATTGATAGAAAATTAATTCTATGGATATTAAAACTAAAGCCAAAATATGATGTTTAGTACGGCTCATGATTAAACATAATAGACATTCATTGTCTCTTATATTTAACAGTACATATTTAGAAAAAAAAATTAATGTGGAGAAGTTTGTCATTAACTGAGCAGAGTCATGCCAACTTCGAAGTTCCATGAAAACACTGTAAAGGTCAACCCAACATAATAAAAAGAGGTCAACAAAATGAGAAGAAACTGACTCATTATAAAGCAATTAAGTGAACACCCACTCATTTGTAGGAAACTAACACAATAAAAAGCAATAAAAATAAAATCAACCATCTGCAAATATATAATATTAAATTATTAAAAAAATATTTTTGCCTTGTTGTTTTCTTTCTTTTGTTATTGTTTATTGAAATTTTATCAGTTCTATTTGTTGGCCATTTCTGTCAGTTACATTTAGCCATGGCCAATTTACTCTCCAGTTTATGTTTTTCAATCTTTTGGTAGAGAATATTCATATGTGGGTGTTTCAGTTTGCAAGTTAACAGGATATTTTCTTTGTCAATTTGCTTTTTCTTTAAATTTTCTTTAGCTTTATTTGTGATTGACAAACTTATTTATAGAGTTTACTCTTCTCCAAGTCATACTTAGGATTTTTGTCTCTGACCTTCAATAATCACTAGTTTTGTTTATTAACAAAGTCAATTTGTTATGAAAATCAAGAAATGGTAACTGTTATTTACCTGTTTCCTTCCACTTCTTGAACATCAAGAACAGAATATGCATGATCCTTTTTTAATCCAACTTGCCAGTAATCTTTAGAGTCACTAGCATTGCCTTGGTCTCCACAAGCACAAGCAACCAAGAACCTATAAATATTTCACAACATTTGGTTATTATCAACAAAAAATAGAATTAAACTTGTGACAATTTGAAAATAAATGATTGCACAAAACAAAGAAATTCTCTGGTTGTGGCTGTGATAAATGAAACAGTGTGTCATTATAACACCACATTAATGGGAGGTCATTATAATATCACAATAATAAGGGTCATTATATCACAACAATTCTCAACTGGCATTCCTTAGAACCCTAGGTTTCTGTAAGAGGTCATTAGGAGTTCCATGATGAATACAGACTCACTCACCTAGATTTTTATTTTCTTAATTAATATCAGATTTGATGGTAAGTATTAATGGGTTAATTACAAAAGTGAAAAGAATCTACACTATTTAAATTGTTTGGACTGTTGTCCACATCTTCGGGTCAAATCACTGGAACTAGCTATGTGACACATGACACAGTGGATAAAAGCGTTGGTTAATTCCAGTGACTTGATCCAAAGAGTTGGGAGTTCAATACTGAGCTACCACAGTGATGGACAAATTACTTAAAGAGTTGAGTTAAAGGGAGATAACTAAGACATTCAGAAGTGGCATGGCTCATGCAATGAGGACAATCTACCCCAGTGATCAAAATAAAGGGTGCAGTTCAAAATTCCAATCAGCTGAAGAAGGCCAGAGTATACAATGGCCGAAATGTTGTGAAAATGACAAAAAGGATGAAGAGAACAGTTTGAACAATATAAATACTACCTCATCTCAAAAGTAAAGATAAATATTGAAAAGAATCTATTTTTGATTTTTTGATAAAATAATTTGACCAATTAATCCAATGATCAAAAATAGCCTTCATAATTTGTTTTATAAAACATGAATCTCTCTCAACCAAGAAATACCATAGACTCAGGTTTGATTGTGATGCTATCATAAAAAGTTAAAGTTTTCTTTTTCCAAGTGTGTTGTAATTAGTAAAACCATTTTCTTACCCTGATTCCCAGGAACTCAGCAAATAGGCCCAACTTTCATCCTCACTCTCTAGAAATGGAAAATATCATATTATAACTTTACTTTCTATTCTGTTGATTGGTAAGCTAGTAAGCACATGTGTTAAATCTTTTACCATCATCTTATATAATGGCCCATTCTGTTTTGATTGCATGCTAAGACAAAAGAAAAAGATATAGTGATATTGGTTTTTTTTTGTGAGGAAAAGATTGCATACATAAGAAATTAAGAAAGAAAGAGAAGATAGAGGAGGTGATAACACTCTCATGTATTTAACATCTGCTTCAGTGAAATTTTAATCTTTTCATTTGTACCGTTTTCAGTTTTTTAAATAATGACCTGTATTTATACTTAGGATTGTTACTGAACTATTTGGTCAACCTTTTAGAATTCAACATGCTCAAACCCACCCCATAGATATTGGCTTTCACAGTCCCATTTTTTGCATGACTTCCTATTTGCAATGATGTCATCATATACTATAGCAGAATATACATGGATGTGCATTGTGGTATAATGAAAATTGGCTCAGAAAGAGAAATTGAAGAGCCAAGTTTGAATTCCAGTCTTATTCATTTATGCATAAATACCCTTGGGGAAGGTATTAATCCATCTCTTCTCTCTCCAGCTATGGGTTGAATAGCAGGACAGATTGAGTTCTATATTCTTGGTTGGCAACCAGCCTACCACAGAAATAAATGGCAACCTACTGCAGGAAAATCTTCTGCCTAGTCAGTCATGGGTCAAAAGAGACATGATTGCCCAAATGTGACTGATACATGGGGTGAATTACACCAGGTTGAACACTGAGAGATGATATTTACAGGGTAGGTTGAATGCTAAAATGTTAAATTTGTTAAGCTCAAATATTTAACAGAGGCAACAAAAAAAAAAATTTACATGGATATTTCAGGGCTTGGAAAATTTGACACTCACAGGACATTAAAGACAAGAGACACAAAAACAGCAAGTAACTTATATAACAAGTTAGTGTAAATAGATAGCAGAATAGAGACTAGAAGAGATTTTTTTTCTTCTATGTGTTGTATCCCTTCAGTACATTAGCAATCATGGTTCTCCATAATTTCCTGTCTTTTGACACTCTTTATAAATTATCATTTTTGCTCTCATCTAAACCCTGATCCCCCATCTGTTAGACTTGCTAGATAGGACATGCATAGATTTCCTCTGTCTCTCTTACCTTCAATCTGTTCTGTAAGTATCAAGTTTTCCAAACCCTCTTTTCTCATTAAGAGACCAAGAAACTTCAACTGTCTCTTCCTGATGTTAAGTATGAAGGTCCCTTTTTGTTGCCATCATGTCTAGAACTTTGTTGTTGCTCACATTTTCAGTTCATGGTATTCTCAGCATCTTTCTGTAGAACCACATTTCTGTTTAGATGGGGTAAGAGAGGAGAGTGGGATGTGGGATAAGAGGAATTTATGAAGAGCCATGATCAACCATATCCTGAAGGAACACAGCAAGTAAAAGTAGTCATGCTGATACTTAAGCACTGCATAGAGTACTGCTAGTGTAAGGATTATTAGCATCTTAATAGTCAGCCAGTCAGTTAAGTGCTTCGGCGATCATGTCTTGAAAGAGACATGACTGACTGGGCAGAAATTTTTCTACAATAGATTGCCATTACTTTCTGCAGTAGACTGGTTGCCAATCTAGGCTGTAGAACTCAATCTATCCTGCTATTTAACCCATAACTGGAGGAAGAAGAGATGAATTAATACCTTTCCCAAAGGTATTTGCGCATATATATATGCAATGACTTCAACTAAAATTCGAACTCGACTTTCCAATTTCTCATTCCAAGCCGATATCTACTGTGCCACAATACACATCTTAATAGTACATATATATATATATATATATATATATATATATCTTAAATAAAGGCAAATAAACAAAAGAAGCAAAATATATACCTGATTCAAGATCCAAATTAACACATGGAGCACCAGTGAGTGAGTAGAGACCTTCAAGACAAGTACCGCCTGCCAAAGCTTCATAGCACCCATACATCTTTGCCATTGCTTTTTCAATCAACGGCACCCACAACTGATGTCTTTTGGCCTGTAAAAAATAAATGAAGTATATAATTCCATTATATCAAGAATTAGCCAAAAACCAGCCCTAGAGACAGAATTTTAAGTTCTTCCTGTGGAAGGCCTGAATAATGATAAATAAATATAACATCAAGGTCATCTCTTAGCTTGTTACTGATTGAATATTGACTTTTCTGACATTGCATCTCTATTCCCATTTGTACTGATGTGCATCAAAAATTAAAAAGGCCTGCTGAAAGCTCACAAGGTAGTGAAAGGTTTTTAAAATAAATACCATGGTGTGAAATGAGGACTTGAACCTTGTTTTCTATATATTTTGGTGTTTATTCAGAGCTTAACTTGCATGACATGCATGGACGACACTTGTAACAACTTCTGTCACTTCTGACATCTCTAATAGATCAGCTTTTGTCTTCCTTTTGTCCTTCTTCCACCCATCTCAATAATACATGTGGCTTGCAACTGTAACAAGCAGTATCAGAACAACCTCAAGAGACAGTCTGTTAACAGATGGTCTAGAACTAAACTACACACCAATACTGACTGCGAATATAGACTTGCAACTGGAAATCCACAATGTCCAGTTTGTTATCACCTGACCCCAAAAGTTCTCATCTATTTACTCTCTTTCAGTCAAAGAGATTACTTGAAGACTATATTTCACAGACTTTATCACTTTAAACATGAAACGCTTGAGATCAAATAAAATCACACACCATCCCCTTATATGTGGGAATCTCATTATGTGTGCTAAATTAATAGTGCTAAAATGATATTAAAATATTCTAAAAATGACTTGAATAAATAAGTGATAATATAACACAAACAAAAATGCAGTACTAGATTGACGACATGATTTCATCATTTTACAGTTTAAATTCCAAGATGTAATCATAAGTGTTTTGCTAACAGTTTCTTCTCTCACACTTTTTCTTGCAGAACTCTCTTCCAGCTTCTTATTTCCCAGTCAACTCTGGTTTTTGAAAATGTAAATGCAATGTCAATTATTATTATCTGTCTTCTTAATTTCTGTTCTTTTATTGTTCTCTCTCCTTAATAGTATTTTTTCTCATTCTTTCACACTCAGTAGCCCTTGCATCTTAGTGGCTTTCTTGCTTAGCTTGGGATGAAATGATAAAAAAGAAAACATTTATAATAATAATATTAAATAGATAATAATTATAATAAATAAATATAAAAATTACACTGTAAAAAGAAAACTAGTGACAGTTCTGTAAAAGTGAGTTAAACAACAGTAAACCCTCGATTACTCATTTATTTAATAAATTTGAGGTCCTCACAACCTCAGCAGACAAGGTTGAGTGCTTTGCTTGCAAATTCTCCTCCAACTCAATATTTGACTCATCTTCCCATCTAGAAGTGAGGCTAAACCGAGTGACGTATACATAACCCCTCTCTGATCTCAAACATAATTTCTAAGCTTGATCCCCATAAAGCAAGCGGAAGGAATTTCAGTTGTCCTAAAGAGATGTGTCCCTGAACTCTCTCCTATCATATTCAAACTCTACAACTACTGCCTCACTGCTTCTTTCTTTCCTGCTTGTTGGAAGTCCTCCTCTGTAGTTCTTGTCTTTAAAGTCTCTGAAGAGCCCTCTAACCCTATATCAGTCTCTTAGCGATTTTTGGCAAAGTATTTGAGGCTATTATCAATGTTGAAATGGTTTATCACTCACATCCCCCAACCTATTCTCTGACAAACTGTATGGCTTCCACTTTGCCAGGTCTATTGCTGATATGCTAATGACCATCACCAAATACATATACCAGGCTCTTGATAAGAACAAAAAAGCTCGAGCTGTTGCCCTGGATATCTCAAAAGCATCTGACAGGATTTGGCATGCTGGCCTTCTATGCAAGCTAAAGGGCTATGGAATAACTGAATGTTTGTTTGATTTAATCCAATCATTCCTATCAAATCGCATAATGATTGTCATATTGAATGGGCATGATTCCAGATCCTATCATACAAATGTAGGTGTCCCTCAAGGCTCTATCTTATGCTTTTCTTTTGATTTTTATTAATGATCTTCCTGTTGTAGACAGTTCCCAAGTAAGCATCTACACTGATGACATCATTTACTCCAGCATCATTAATCTACTGTTAGAAAGGTCAGATCACTGTGTTGAGACAGGAATTTTTTCTCATTAGAATCCATCTTGCACATACAAATTTACCATCCATCCATGCATCAAACAATGTTGCTGTATTTGGTTGGCTGCCCTTGCTATTCATCTCAGGGTTCTTGACAAAATCTAAACATGAATCTGCAATGTAATCTATCCTGATTTGGCAGCTCGACTTCAGTCACTTTCTCATTGACGGGATGTAACTTTAATCGGTCTTTTCTACAAATATTTTCATGGCTTCTACTCTTACCTTTTTACAGTCAAATGTAGCTACCACTTCTACTCTACCAGTTTCTTTTTCACACTTCCCATCTGTGGAACTCCCTTCCATACACTTGCTTTCCTGATAGCTACAATCTCCAGGAGTTTAAGTGCAATGTCAATTCCTATCTTATATCTCCTAGATTTTTATCTTTTAGCTCTTTGATTCCTATCTTTCTCTTATCCTCTCTCCAACACCCTATGTATCTTGTTTCTCTTTCTTTTCGATCTCCTCTAATGTGACCCCTGCAATGCCAGGGGTAGTATTGCATTGCTTTCAGATAAACAATTATTTTAAAAAAAAGAAAAGAAAAAAAAGAGAGAGAAATAAGTAAACAGTAATGAAAAATAAATATGATAAAATTGACATGAATAAATATTGGTACATCAACAAAATAAACTTCTTTTCTTGTTAATCAAAAACAAGAAGACTGTTGAAGTTTTTATAAAATTGTCAAGGCACTTGACAATGATAATCTCTAAATGTTAACTACAACTTGCTCTTCCTTGACTGTATTTAAAAAAAAAAGAAATCCAAATTGGGTGGAACTTAAATTGCACAAAATAACAATGAATCGTTTATTTCAAAATTAAGTTAATATAACAATCCACTAATGTTTTTTTTAAATCATTTCACTTGAAGTAAGGTGATAATGCTTCTAAGTTGCAAAGGAATACTGGGAGTGAAAGAGAATGAAATGACTTTAGGAGAAGGAACAGGAAACCCAATCCTGAATAAGAAACAAGGAATAAATCTCTACTCTTGTTCAAAAGATAGGGAAGGAGTTTAAGTAGGTACCTCTACTTTTTTGCTAAAAAACAACTTAGCATGACAAAAAATACCCAAACTTAATAAAAACAAAGTTTTATCAAAAATTTACATTATTATTACGAGGAAAGACCAAAGTATTATTAATTATTTTACAATATTTTTTCATCCTTTCTAACACATTCATAATTTTGGTTCAAAGTCTTGTTTTTTTGGAGTTTTTTTTGTCAGTGTGAGACTAGAGTTTACTGTGGGAATTGTAGTGCCTTTGTTTCAGGTGAAAAACATTAATTTGAAGATTCTTACAAAAATCAAATAATTGTCAGATTTTAATGAAATTTTCAGGATTTATTCACAAATGAATGAATTTAATTATGAAATTATCATTTTTATAAAATCTTGGTAAAGTATATTTTTTTTTACATTTGTTATCCAACCCTCCCCTGATTTAATTTAATGAAATTTCTAGAAATTAAATTCTGTCTGCAAACTATGTTTTATTAGTTAAATGCAGGACTCCTTGGGAAATGTAAATCCTCTATTTTTCTTTCAAACAGTTGCCACTTCCTGAAAATATGCTCTGAATAGTAAAATAAAAATGAAATGACATTATTTAATTAGATAAGTTTTTTATTGATTTTATAAATAATATATATTAAGAACATTATTGTCTGAAGAAAAAAATTGTGATGAATAATAAATTTTTACAAGAACTGTTTTGATTTTCTCTTTTTTAAATTATTATAATTTATAGTTTCAAAAACCTTTTAAAAGTTCTTCAAAGTCTATATTTACTAAGCAAAAATTGAAAAGCTTAATACAAATCACATTAAGATTTTAAAAATAATTTTTAATTTATTTTCATGTGTATAAAACATGCCCATTTTGAAAATATGGGTGACCATACACAACATCATCATAAAATAAGATTGATGACTATTGTTAATTTAAAGTCAACATTCCTAAAATTAGATTATGGAGAATATTTCCAACATTTGTATGATTACTGAGTACTTAAAAATTATATAAAAAAGCATTCCCCTGTCATCTTCTTAAAGTCTTAAATTTCTTAGTCTCTATAGGACAGCAATAAACATGTAAATAGCTTATTAGTAATTGACAAGTGCTAGTCGAGTGTTGAAAGATAGATACATAAATCACTACTATTGTTCATTTTAAAATCCGTTTTCTGCTTTTTTTTAAAATTAAGTAAATAATACTTTATTTCAAATCAGATTAATTATACTTTAAATCAGGTATTATTCCTCAAATAAATTTTCTGAAAAGTATATTTTATTTTTGGAAGATTTTTTAATAAAGAAAATTACATTGTAATGAAAGAAGGCTAAAAAGGGTGCTAATCAGCTATTTAAAAAAAAATTTTTTTTAAATTAATTTTCAATCAATATAATTTCTGTTTGAAAAAAAATAATGTAGAGTATTTTGCTTAATGGAAATAGTAATTCTAATCTTTTAGCTTTCAATTAAAGCTAAAATGAAAGCTTCAAAAAAAGCTTTTTCCATTTACAAAAATTAATCGTGTAGATTATCTAAATTTAAGATTTATATAGTTTTTGTTTTTACATAGTTCCACTTCTGATACAGTTAGTATCAATTTTTTCAATGCATTATTTGCATTTTGTGAACCAGACCACTTGTAGAGAACAAAGTTCAGAAAATACTGATTATCAGAATCTGTAGGTCACACTCCCATATATAGTGCACTACCAATGACATGCCTGGTGACAAACACAAGAGCATAAAACACTTGTGATTTCACAATTGACCATAAAAGAAAAAACCTTGCCACCATAAAGCTAAAGAGATTTTGTAGCTGTACACAGTTACTGCTAGCAGAGCGGCTATGTTTACATTGTAAGAGCAATAAGAAAACTAGCATGATAATTTTAAACTTCAATCACATGACCACATCAGTACCAACTATAAGCACGCATAAGCAGAAGGCAGTATGACAAACCTAAAGTTATGCTATGTCAAAGGTGTGGATAATATTTTAACTTACCCTTATATTTCAGTACTTGTTGCCTGATGACAAGATGATCAAATTTAAAATATAAACTAGTTGTCTATTCAAAATACTATATCTATTAGAAAATAAATACATGAGGAGTCATAAAAATAACTTCAAAGAGCTATCCTCTTTTCCTGTAGTTTGTATTTGCATATGTTTGTCCAATGACAGAATTATAAATATCTATATCTAAGTTAAAAAAAAAGCTTAAAAAATAATTTTATTGATTATTGAAAGTTCAATAAAATTTTATAATTATCTGATTTCTTAGCTTAAAAATTAACATTTTTTTTTGTCTTGAGCTTTATAATTTTATTTCTCATCCCAGGGTAGAAGTTATTCAAAGTGGGAGAGGAATGTATTATTCAAATGTCTTATTCTAAACTCAATCAAATTGTGTATGTTTGTGTGTATATCAAATGACACAAACGCATGTAAGTCACATGCACAACACATACACATGCATATACATATGTATAAACAGAGTCACATGCAGAAAAAGCCTGACATACAAAGAATCAGCTCCCTTTTATAATATAGATATGATATGCTTTCAAATCAAGGGCACTAAAGTGTTTATTAAAGCAAGCTTTTTATAATAAAACTTGAAAGTAAATGACAACATACCCTAGAGAAAAACATCCTACCATTCTCATCACATGGAAGTAAATCATCAATAATTATAGTTTTCCATTGACCATTCATATAAAGGCGAACATGGAAAACTCCATAGGGATTGTACTGGTTCGGTATCAAGTTTTCCACAAGTTCCTTTCGTTCAGCTATCACAGCCAGAGCACACAATAACCTAATGAGAAAAGAAATATTTCTTTATTACAGAAATTACAAATTAAAAGAGCCCCTAAAATAAGCATATGAAAACACATTAAAATTCATTAAATTCAAGTAATGATAAAAATGAAAAGTTTTCATGGTTTAAATTCTGAATATTTGTTACAATATAGTTTTCATATTCATATCTTTTGAAACTTATTTTTTTTATCCAAATGAAACTTTATACTATACAGAATGTAAGGTTATGAAATGTAGGATGAAAAATGTATTTTCTATAAATATAAAAACTTTTCTAATGATAATCTCATCAAAGATCAAAACATATAAAAACAAGTAATTTTTTATAGAATAAAAATATATTTAATGTGATGAAAAGAAAAATAATTATGGTAATTTCTTCATACATAATTTAATCAACATGAGCCTTTAAAAGTTAATTAAACAGAATTATTTCTTCAAACCATGGGGCTACTGATCACCTCATGTACATATTAATTAATGTGATTAGGATTTATAGCATAAATGCCATTAACAAACACACACACACACACACACAGATAGATATGTGTGTGTGAGTGTAGGATTAATAAATAATTTTGGGAAAAAAACAGGATATTTGATGAGAAAAGTTCTTGACCTGATCTGCATCTAAACATCTGAACAAATCCCCAAATATCAGAGTTCTTTTTTTCATTCTCAATCTTCTTGATCAGGCTGAGAACCTTTCAGCATTCTGACATATAATACATATTAACAATTTCATGGCCTCACAAAAGTAATGGTCATGTGATTCCAATCTCTAGAACTATCAGAATACTTTCCTTGAAAATCTGCATGAGAAATCTCACAAAAAAAACCCCAAAATTGAAAAAAAAAACAAAAAAAAAACAAAACGAAAAAAAAAAACAAACAAAAAAAAAACACCTAATATTATTTTACTAGGTGTGTGCAAGAGTTCCCAGAGACTAAATGCTTATATGAAAAGTAATTTCATTTGGAGGGTAACTTTTGTGCTACATGCCTAATAGTTACTAAGATGGAGCTTATTACAGTTTTCCTTTTTAGATCATCATCACCATCACTGCTACTACTATAATCACCTTAATCAGATCAAATGTGATGAATACTGTGTAAAAGAGTAGCTTTATGATTATTAATTTTCTACTAATATTTCTTTAGATCTTAATTTCAGCTGTTTTTTATAGCACCTTCCTGATTATCATGCTTTGATCATTAGTAAACAGCTTGGAATGAAAATAAAGAATAAACTTCTGCCAAGATTTGAACTCACATCCTGTTAGCTCCTAAGGATAAGTGATGCAAGTTTGAATCTCAATGGAACTTTATTCTTTATCTCTAATACATACAATTTACTAATGATCATGGAATGACGACCTGGGTAGATGTAATAAAAAGTAAATAAAATTAAAAAGAAATGGAATACTAGCCAAAAATTAATACAGGTCAGTTACTTATTTTTATCACGTTTAGAGAGAGCCTTTTCGATAACAATAACCAACTGATTACATTAAGTAAAAAAATATAAAAATTGAAACTGTTCACATTCATTGCTCTAAATGATTTTGCATTATATGAAATTTATTAAATTTTAATTTATTTTAAATAAAATGTTTGGGAGTAACTGATTTTTATTACCATAACTATTTGATAAGATTATCTGATTACAAGAATTGTTATCCTCTAGAAGAACTAACAATCCCTCATCTAAGAAATTTAAATAATGTAGCTTCATAGTTTACCACTGGTTTCTGCTACTGACCTGATAGTTGAGAAATACTCTTCTCTGATTGAAGGTAGAAAAGTCAGAGAAAAGTAATACTGATGAATTTATAAAAGTTGTCAGGTCTGTGTATTAGGAATGACAGCCATATTAATAGATCAGCTGAGTAGAAACAAATGCAGTGGTTGTTAAAGCTGTTTTGCACCTTTAAAGAGTAAATATATTTCCAAAACATTTTTAAATGTCATGTCCCATTATGATATAGGCAAAGATTGGTCTCTACAGATTCCTTTTCCATTATTATCTGTGAAACACTGTTTTCTTGGAAAAGATAGTAGAGTGGTTTCTCATTGCTTTCTTCAGGGTTTTAAATTCAGAGTAGTATTTCTAGACTGATTGCCATCCATGGCTAGAAAAACCACACAGCTCTGTTATTTAACTTATAGCTTGGGAAAAGGAAGAGATGAATTATGCCTTTCTCAATGGCATATTCATGAAAGTGAATAGTAGATTCCACTCTTTGTTACATTACGCACATCCCCATCCCCAAACAGCACTTATGTAGAAAGAAAAGAATCCCATTACTAAAGCTTACATGTAAATAAAAATCTATTTATCATATATCTTCATTATAACCAATTCTTAATTGTTTGGTAACCAAAGTGTTAGGACACAATACTGCAATGAATATGGATGTTAATTTTTTTATATAAATCTCTTCAAAATTTAAATCCTTAAGATAGTTTGCACAATCTGTGAACAAAAGGCTTAATCTTTATATAACATTGGTGAAAATGGGAACATAGCCTTTCCCTTACCAATAAACCAACCCAGTTATAAAGCCATCAAGGTAGAGACACATGAATGTTTTTCATTATGGATATTATAAAAAATACAGAAGCCATGCATAGCCAATCTAAGCAGAGCCAACCCAAGCAGATTAAATAATTATTTACACTATTTACATTGAGACTATTGTCCTCATATCTTTGTTGCTGTTATTACAATGTTTCAGCCATTGTGCCTTCATCAGATGTACGACAGGGAATTTTGAATTGAACTCTGTTGGATTAAAGCACTGGTTTGTGAATTTAGTGATTGTGAGTTCATTCCCTTAGCTGGGTAGTATGTACTTAGACTCAGCAGAAATGGGTGAATAATAATTGAGCAGTACTAAAAATAAGAACTAGATAAGACATCTCTAAACATAGGCAGTGGAACAAGAACAGACTATTCCCATAGATTAATGAAGGCCAGAGGGCACAACAGCTGAAACACTGTGACAACATGAATATATGACAACATAAATATGAGGACAATAGTCCAAATTTAAAGAGTATAAATGATAATAACACCTCATCCCAGGAGTTAAGACAGAAATTACAAATTAAATAACTATATACACTATTTACATTGTTCAAACTGTTGTCCTCATCTTTGTTGCCATTTTAACAATGTTTCAGCTGTTGTATGCTCTTATCATCTTCAGGTGATTGAAATTTCAGACTGAACCCTTTATTTGGTTCACCAGAGTGGATTGTTCTAGTTCCATGAGTCATGCCTCTTCCAAATATCTCATCATCAGTTATTTTCCTTTAACACAAGTTTTTTGTTCCCTTCTGCTGTAGCCAGGTATTGAACTCACAAGTCACTGGATCCAACCAAAGCTTTTATCAACTGAGCCATGTGTCCACAACAGTCTAAACAATGTAAATAGTGTAAATAATTACAATACCTCATCTCAGAAATACAGACAAATATTAAATAACTATAGTACTGCAGAACAAACCAATTGTCTAATACCTTTCTCATGTTCATTTCTCAGATCAAAATTCAAATTTCCTTTTTCATTTCTTCAATAGCAGATGACTAGATTTCTCATTTTCACTGTACACTCATCCTACAAGATTTTAATAAGTATCTTTCCAAACTTTATGGAACAATAAAAGGAACATATTTCATTTATACCTGATAACTGCTATCTGAACCTATTAAAGTACAGTAATTAACATACAAAGTACATTAGAAACCATTTTTTTATCATTAACTCTATTAAGTCAATGTAGTAACTGTCTAATTATAACCCTAACAAATACCAACAGGAATTCAATGAATAAAATTATTAAATGTTTAATTTCAGCCAGATTCCTTTTCAGGTTTTCAATTCATATTTTGAAAAATATTAAATTTACCCTCAATTTTTATAAACATAAAAATATATAAACTTTTTAATAACTAAAATGGATACATGTGAATTGAAAAGAACTGATAAAATATGTGAATAGAAACGTAACATTAAGTTTCATTACTGTTAGGTGCCTAATAGAAGCAGTGGGGACTTTATTTTATTCCAGGAAATTTTGCAACCCACATCTGAGCTTATTAAGATCATTCTGCTTATTAATTTCACACATTTTGAACCTTTAAATGATTTTCTATTTACACTTTTATTAAGACTTCCAGTTTATTTTATATTGAGGAAAATTCAGCCCCCCCATTACTAAGAACCCCCTCTTGTATTAGACACCCAAGTGTAAACATTATACAGTGCAGCATGAAATTTATATACTACTGTATAGAGTTAATCAATTATATATATTAATATTTCTTTAGATAAAAGTTCTGAAAGTTAAAAAGTCACATCAAATTTAAATATATATTTATACAAATAATGAGAGATTTACATAGCAAAATTATGTTTATTACATAAATAGTCAGTGAGAAATTTGATAGTTCTAAGGAACTGTTTCTCATTGCAACTTATTGTATGTTGGAAGATCAAGCATTTCTAAATTGACTTCTGATCAACTCTTTTAATGAGGAATTGAAATATTAATAACAATAAAATTATTTCTGCTTAAACTGAATATTAAAATACATGAACCTAAAACATAAATATAAATTTAAAAAGTAATTTTAAATCAACTGATGTTGGACATATTATGTTAAGGTAGTGTTTTTGTGTTAATTGTAAATATAAATATGTTTTACAACACCTAGTTTGTTTATTTTAAAATTATTTTTTTTAATCATTTCACCTAAGCAAGCCAATAAAGCTACTAAGATGCATGAGGTTACTGAGTTATTTTTAGTGAGACATGATGGAAGATATTACACATAACTGATACTTTGCCATGTAATTGCTGATTAGGACAAAGTTTTAATTTCATGTCTTCTCATTATTTTTAACTGTGTGATAATTGCTTACCTTTTGCAGGTTATTTAAAACCAGAAAATATTTTTAGATTGTAAAAGTTTTTTGTACTGATATTTACTGAGACAAGTTCTACTAATTAACTCATAGCTGGGGTTAAAAATGCAGATTCATACATTTCCCTAAGGATATTTGCATGTAGTTGAATATAATAAACCTGATCCAAGTTGGAATTTGGTTCTCTGACTTCCAATTCTGAGCCGGCATCCATTATTTTACTACTTGTGTGTGCCCATTTGAGTGTGGGTGTGTCAACATATATAAAATTTTTATATTTCTAAATTTTAGATAAACAAATATTTACTTCATTAAGAATATATTAAGAGAGACAATTTACCAACAATCTCCAACATTTCCTTGGACGATATCATCAGGGGTTGGATTTTTATATACTGTCCAAGAACGTCGTGAAATTTCATGAGGTCGAAACCATTTGACTATGCTGTTAATATATGGACGTTGAAGACTCCAGGAGATGGACTGGGGTCGGGGCAGGAAAGAATCATCTACAAAATAAGTGTTGTGCTGTAACAAGGAAGTAAAATAGAAAAATTACAATACAATTGACTATACAGTTTGGGTTTTGTTTAAAATGAAACTGAGACTGAATCCAAAGAAGTTTGCTTTTTTATAATTCTTTTTGGACATTCACACAACATAAAATTCATATCAGATGTTTTGTAAGAAGCTTTCATTCAAGCACACATACAGATTGGGCATATGGCTGAGTGTTTAGAAAATTTGCATTCTGACCATGAGACTCAAGTTCAAATCTCACCATGGTCGATTTGCTAAGGAGGTGATTTTTTGGTAATATCAACCTAATGAGATGATTTAAGCATGAGGTAAAATTGCGAAGTGCATGAAAACAATGGCACAAATTGACCCAAGCCTTGTGAGAGAAACTGGGTAGAAGGAACTGTTTAGAAGTGTCAACAGTAGCACTAGTACAAAGTCATAAGTCATCATGTCTTGTTCAGCTACTGATCATGTCAGACTTTATCTTCGGTCACAGAAAATGTAACTAAGGTCTACTCAGTATAGTTGCAGTATAAACCAGAGTTAGTCTCTGCTGATGTTGGAAAAACACAAATGTGCCTGAGCAGATATCTGAAACAAATATTAGCTAGCCACCATAGCAGACATGTGAACTTGAAAATGAGCAGCCATTATTATTAATTTTATTATTATTATTATTATTATAGTAGCAGCAATAATACATACTTTATTATGAGGGATAAGTTGTAATAGATAAATTAATGAAACATTGTAGTCTGGTATAAACAGCTGTTATCAAAATGCATACAAGGAGACAATCATAAACATATATATTTTACATTTAAGCTAAAGTTTATTTTTGTGAGTATTATCTTAACAATATATATATAAACCATATATACGCATACATGGATAAATTAATATGCTCAAAGATAAATACTGTCATATACATAGATACAAGTTTAACCTAATATATTTATATAATAATAAATAGATATTATCTATTTATATTATATATACATAGATACAAGCTTAACCTAATATATTAAATACAATAGTAGATCTATATTATCTATTTACATTAGATCTATACATAGATACAAGCTTCACCTAATATATTAGATACAACATTAGATCTTTATTATCTATCTATAGTAGAACTATACATAGATACAAGCTTCACCTAATATATTAAATACAATAGTAGATTTACATTATCTATATTAGATCTATACTTAGCTTGTAAGCTTAACTTAATATATTAGATACAATATTAGATCTATATTGTCTACCTATATTAGATTTACACATTGATACAAGTTTCACCTAATATATTAGATACAATATTAGATCTATATTGTCTACCTATATTAGATTTACACATTGATACAAGTTTCACCTAATATATTAGATACAATATTAGATCTATATTGTCTACCTATATTAGATTTACACATTGATACAAGTTTCACCTAATATATTAGATACAATATTAGATCTATATTGTCTACCTATATTAGATTTACACATTGATACAAGTTTCACCTAATATATTAGATACAATATTAGATCTATATTGTCTACCTATATTAGAGTTACACATTGATACAAGTTTCACCTAATATATTAGATACAATATTAGATCTATATTGTCTACCTATATTAGATTTACACATTGATACAAGTTTCACCTAATATATTAGATACAATATTAGATCTATATTGTCTACCTATATTAGATTTACACATTGATACAAGTTTCACCTAATATATTAGATACAATATTAGATCTATATTGTCTACCTATATTAGATTTACACATTGATACAAGTTTCACCTAATATATTAGATACAATATTAGATCTATATTGTCTACCTATATTAGAGTTACACATTGATACAAGTTTCACCTAATATATTAGATACAATATTAGATCTATATTGTCTACCTATATTAGATTTACACATTGATACAAGTTTCACCTAATATATTAGATACAATATTAGATCTATATTGTCTACCTATATTAGATTTACACATTGATACAAGTTTCACCTAATATATTAGATACAATATTAGATCTATATTGTCTACCTATATTAGATTTACACATTGATACAAGTTTCACCTAATATATTAGATACAATATTAGATCTATATTGTCTACCTATATTAGATTTACACATTGATACAAGTTTCACCTAATATATTAGATACGATATTAGATCTATCTATATTAGATCTATACAACAATACAAGCTTAACCTAATATAACACATCACTCAATAAGTCCTAGGCGTGACATATAGGTGGGTGCCATGTTTGCTCACAGTTGATCAAAAACAACAATGCTTTGACAATTCAGAGTGTTGCTTGTAACTGTTTCAACACAATACAGAGAAGTTTTTGCGTAAATATGTCACAATGGATGAAACATGGATCCACAACTTCACTCCAGAGTCAAATTAGCAGTCAGCTGAGTGGACAGCAGCAGGTGAAAGCCATCCAAAGTAACCAAAGATGCAAACAGCAGGCAAGGTTTTGGCCTCTGTATTTTGGGATGCACAAGGTATTTTGTTCTTTGATTACCTTGAGAGAGGAAGAACCATCAATAGCAAATATCATATAGCAGTATTGGTGCATATGAAGGAAGAAATCACCAAAAATGGCCACATATGAAAAAGAAAAAAGTAATCTTTCATCAAGACAATGCACAGTGTCACAAGTCAATCACAATGATGGCAAAACTACATGAACTGCACTTCAAATTGCTTCTGCATCCACCCTATTCTACAGATCTGGCTTCTAGCGACTACTGGCTGTTTGCAAACCTCAAAAGAATGCTCCAGGGAAAGAGATTTAGCTCCAATGAAAAAGTAATATAGGAAACTGTTGTGGATTCTTGTTTAGAAAACCACACAATATAATAATAACAAAAACAGATATGAGATATGAGGAAAAATGTAAGTATATTGAATAAAAGATATACAACCAGTACACAGTTAGTAGATTCAGGAATACTTGTTAGTAGGAGTGAAATATATACAAGAAGTAAGTCCTGGTAATAGTCTATATTCTTGCTGACCAACGAGCAGCAGTTCAACTGCTCTGACAAACATCAACTCTAACAACAACAACCCATTCTGTGTAGGAAGGATTATTTGTATACCATAGAAGAGTCCATAGATTGTTTGAAAAGGGGTGACTCCCCAACACCCTCCACCCTAGCTTCTTTTTAGGAAGGGTTAATATTTTTTTCGTTTTGGATCTATAATCAAAGGCTCTGTGAACTTCTGCTTCCTGTTGGTTCTTCTGATTTCCGTGTTAGCTTTTGGTTTCTAGATGTCAAAATCTTCGAAGATTTCCTTCCATAGAATCTTCACATTCTAAAAGTGAGGAGCTTGGTTCTTCACCTCTTCTTTTTTGGATTTGATTCACATGTCTTCTATGCGTGAACCTTTTCCTTTGATAGTATACATTATACTTCCAATTCTGCTTATAATTATTCCTGGCTCCCAATATGCCATATTGTTATTAAAAATTTTGAAATATACTTTTTCGCGCCGGGCTTGAACGATCTTTTCACTATTGTAGGTATATTCCAGTTATTGCTTTTGCCTGGAAATAATTTCTCGAAAACCGATCAAATTTTTTACGCAAACATCACCTCAGCTGGTGACTGTCCTGATGGTGTGTTCTGGTTTGGTGTAATACGGTAGACTTGTAGGAATTGCTGTAATGCTTTTTCTGATGGTGTGTCTATTGCTTTTTTTAACACCCTCTTAAGCGTATCTACAAATCTTTTGGCAAGACCATTTGATTGTGGGTGATAGGGAGCTGTTTTTATATATCTTATTAGGTACATTTCACAAAAGTCTTTAAAATCACCTGACGTGAATTGTGTACCATTACTAAAACATCAATGACGCCAAACCTCGCAAACAGCTTATAGTATTGTTGGTTGTTGGGTGTTTATATCTAAAAACTTCCGGCCACTTACTAAAGCTGTCTACTACTATAAAATAGTAGTAGCCATTTATAGGTTCTGTGTAGTTTGTGTGTATTCTTGACCATGGTTTGTCTGCCTTTGGCCAAGGTTTTTGTATAATTGGTGGCGATTTTGCTACCACCGCACAGCCCTTACACTTTTCCACCGTCTGTGCGATATCCTCATTCATTTTTGGCCAGTACACATAGCTTCTCATTAGTGCTTTCATGTGATTTTTCCCGGGATGTCCAACATGAAAGTCTTTTAAGATTCTCCTTTGAAGTGACTTTGGTATCACAACCCTTTCATTATACAGCAGTACATTGTCACAAATTGAGAAACTATCTGTCAATTTTGCATCTCTGTCTTCAACTTTCTCTGTCGTGTTAATAAATTCATCTGCTTCTGTGTTTCTTCTTATCTCTAGCAATGTAACTGGTAGTTCTTTAACGGTGTTACTTAGTACTTTGCTGATTTCATCCTCAGCTCTCAGCACTGCTATCACTGAGTCTTCCAAGAGTTCACTTTCCTTAAGAATCAGTCTCGATAGTCCATCTGCATGCCCTGTTTTTTCGATGGTAAATATTCTAGTTTAAAATTGTAATTTATTAGTATTGTGCCCCACCTCAGGAGTCTATTTGCAGTAAATACAGGTAGTCCTTTCTTGGATCCAAATTATGGTATGAAGCAGCTTATGGTCTGTTTGTAGTGTAAATTCTCTACCATATATATATATATCTATGAAATTGAGTTACAGCGAAAATAATTCCAAAAGCTTCTTTTTCTATTTGTGAATAGTTTTTCTCGGCCGGTAGTAATGCTCTCGATGCGTGGCCTAGCTGTTTTGTAGTACCATCCTGCATTTTATGTAAAATGCATGCTCCCACACCGTGGGAGCTTGCATCACTTGCTACAGTAATCTCCAGCCTAGGGTCGAAATGTGTCAAGGTTAAATCTGATGACAATTTATTTATAATTTCGTTAAATGCCTTTTTGCACTCCTCCGACCAATTCCATTGGACATCTTTCTTCAGTAATTTGTTGAGGGGTGCCCTCAATTTATGCATACTATCAATAAACTCTCCATAGTAATTAGCTAGACCAAAAAAGCTTTGCAATTCTGCAACATTTATAGGCTCAGGCATGTTTTTGATTACTGAAGCTCTCTCTGAGTCAGGTTTCCTGCCATTCTCATTTAATTTATGATATGGCCTAGATATTTTATTTCTTTCAAGAAGAAATCACATTTCTTCTTTTTAACTTTTAACCTAAAGTCTTGTAGTCTTTTAAAAATTTCCTTGATGTATGTCACATGGTCTTTTAAATTATCGCTTTTAACTAAAATATCGTCCAGATAAGCTGTAGCGAAATTTTGCCCCGTCAACATAGTATCCATCGTCTGCTGAAAAATCGCAGGCGCTACTTTTATTCTGAAGGGTAGCCTGTTGTATTTGTATAGACCTTTGTGCGTATTTATGCACAGTAATTTGGAACTTTCTTCCGTAATTGGAATCTGCAAGTATGCTTCGCTTAGGTCAATTTTTGAGAAAATTTTCCACTATTAAGTTTAGTGAATATTTCTTCTGGGCTAGGCAATGGATAGTGATGGTCTTTAATTGCATAATTCAGTCCTGTGGAAAAATCTGCACACACGTGGATTTCTCCCAATTTTTTCTTAACATAAACAACTGGTGCCGCCCATTCACTGAAGTTTTTGAAATAATCCCAGTTTGCTCTAGCCTCTCCAATTCTTTGTCTATTTTGTCAATTGTGGCGAAAGGTATGTTTCTCTTTTCCCTAAATACAGGTTGAGTATTCTGTTTAAGCTCGATTTTCACTTCAAATTTGTTGCAACATCCTAACCCACTTGAAAATACTTCTGGGAATTCTCTGTGCAATTTTGTGGCTTCCGAAAACTCACAATCTATTCTTTTACAAGATGAACTAATAAGTAAATCCTATACATTGAATTTCTGCATCCAGTCCGTTCCTACTAGTTTGTCTGTATTTCTCATCACATAGATTTTTTTTATTTCTCTGTGGAATTTTATGTTCACTATAATTTCGCCTTCAAAATTTATCTTTTTCCCTGTTACAGATTTAGCAGTTTTTTTAGTGCGTAGCACGATCGACCTATTTAACTTCCACCATGTTTGTAAGTTTATAATCATCAAATCAGATCCCAAATCCAGTTGCAATCTAGTTTTTTTTTAATACAGAATTTCTATTTCAACGTATTTTCTGATATTTTCCTTATTTTCTTCCTCCACTCTAGTAAACCTTACCCTACTAAGTTGATTTTTATTTCTGCATACCGTAGCTTTGTGGCCATCTTACCACATGTTCTGCAATTTTTGTATTTAAAAAGATAATCCTTAAACCAATGCCAGCTACCACAACTTTGTAACATGCAGAAGGGGGAGGCTTGTTTTTTACTGGATTCTTGTCAACCATAGTGCTGTATGTTTTCTCTTTGGCATTATAATTTTGTTTTGTCTGTGGGGAGGGTACAAAATGTAAATTTCTTTTTACCTTTTGAATGCACACTACTCTTGACTCTTCAATGTCCTTGCTATCTTTCTTTATGCTGAGGCATTTCTGGCAATCTTCTGACAATTTTTGTAATGTTAGACCTGGCTCGTTTTGCAGTTTGGTCAGCATGCGTTTCCACATTTTGCTGTCTTTAGCAGCAACTAGTCCTTGGAAAAATATGAGACACTTGAAATTGTCTGGGGTAAGTTCTGACAATTTAATGTTTATTGACAAAAGCTGCAAAAGTAGAATAGTCCTCATTTTCATCTCTTCTGAGATTAAAGCATTTCCACCTTTTATGGAACAAGATTTTTGGGCTAAATAGCTCTGTGAGGCCTGTCACTGCCTTCATCAAACATTAGATCATTCATTTTTTTAGACAGAATATAGTCTACGAACTTGGTGTGTTCGTCTGTGCCTAATTTCCTGAGTAAAAGTCTTTATTTTTTTTCTTCTCACTCCAGTGCTGACAGTCGATATTAAAAATATCCTCGTATCGCCTGTAATACTCTCCAAAATTTTTATCTTCCTCAACTGAGTATTTAAAAATTTCAATCACGTTCCACAACGCATCTTGTGAAAATGTCTCCTCCTTCTCCGTGTTCCTATCCACAGCTGTGCTTGTTAATTTTAATAACAGTTCTTGCAGTTGTGTTTGTCTTTCTTCGTTTGCCTTTTGCATTTCAATTTGTCTTTCTTCAATTTGCTTTTGCATCTTTATTTGTCTCATTTGCATTTCTGTTTGTCTTTCTTCGTTAGCCTTTTGCATTTCCATCTGTTTTATTTCTAATTGATATTGTCTTTCTTCAGTTCTCTTTATGATTTCGAGTATTCCCTTTTGAAAATCTTCCATTTTTTTCTTTTTGGTATCAGTGTCGACAACTTGCTTGTGGTTGACTTGTTTAAGTTGTTTGTAGCACACTTTGTTAAAGTGATTCAGTGGGGAGAAAAAAATTTGTCACAACTTTGTTGTGCGACTTGTGTGCAAATCTGTTTTGCCAATTTGAGGTTGTTGACTTCTCTTATGTGATTTTCAAGATCCTTGATGCTAAGTTTTTTTTCCTTGGTGTTATGTTTTTCCTTGGTTTGTTCTTTTTTGTCATCAATTTGCTCTTTACGACTGATGTGACAACGTCTTTTTTTCCTCCGTGTGCACTTGTTAGAATCCTTGTCACCAAATTGTTGTTTGGTGAGAATGAGAATGTATTTTTCCTCCGCATGAACTTTTTCGAACCTTAGTTGCCAAATTGTTGTGGATTCTTGTTTAGAAAACCACACAATATAATAACAAAAACAGATATGAGAGGAAAAATGTAAGTAAATTGAATAAAAGTTATACAACCTGTACACGGTTAGTACATTCAGGAATACTTGTTAGTAGTCAAATATATACAAGAAGTAAGTCTGGGTAATAGTCTATATTCTTGCTGACCAATGAGTGGCGATTCAACTGCTCTGACAAACACCAACTTTAACAACAACAACCTGTTCTGTGTAGGAAGGATTATTTGTACACCATGGAAGAGTCCACAGAGTGTGTGAAAAGAGGTGACTCCTCAACAGAAACTGAGGCTTATTTTGAAACCAAAGACAAATCATTCTACAAAAAAGGCATTGAATTGTCAGAGAAGCGTTGGAATCAGTCTCCTTCTAGGATGATGCACTATGTTGATAAATAAAGTCGAATTTTGCCTAAAAGTTGTTGTTTTATTGAGTGATGTGTTATTAGATACTAGATAAGATTATCTATCTATATTAGATCTATACATTGATACAAGCTTCCCCTAATATATTAGTCCTCAACCTTTTCTGGTCTAGTCTTTTGGAAAGACTATAAAGCTGCATTTTAGAATTATATCTTGCAGAAATATCAATGTTGAAAAAGTCTGAATCTATCAATTTAAACATCTCACACCTTTAGAAGCTGCAAAATTCCTCTTCAGTTGAAAACTCCCTCCAGTAATTGAGCATTTTTAACCTAATCAGAATATAAGAAAAAAAAGAAAGGTAAAAAGGAGAAACAAAAAAAAAGGTAAAAAGAAAAATCTTACCACTCGGCAAAATTGGCATATATTTTCCCAGATTTTCATAATTTCAGCTTGTTGAGATTTGAATATAGTTTCAGTTGGCAGACTTCGTAGTTCATCTCCATCTGATGATGATGATGATGAACACACTGATGAGATTGATGACAGTTCATCCACTCCTGCAGATGCTCTGCATGGTGTCCTGCACATTTCACATTTATACAAGGAAGGAGAATTAGCATGCATGCACTGTGAACACTGCCATTTTTTCTCAGCTGCAGATGCTTTTGAAGATGCTTGTTCAGCATGACACAGCTTACATTTAGTCCCCTCAGAATTTTTATAAGTGCACACAGAACATATCCAGCCACCGTTGGGCATTTTGAGGGCAAGCTCAGGCATAGCAGTTTCACATGCTTGGCATTTGTCCGCACCAATCATGTTTACTAATGTACAAGTAGAACAAGTCCAGGTTGTACCTTCTGCTGGAACAACACGAGGGTTGGTGGCACCGCACATTTTGCAGACTGTTAGAAAGTGTTCATTGAATTTATATGTGCAGGCTGGACAATTCCACGTGTTTTCTTGTACTTCCGCTGATGGCAGAGCAGCTAAAAGAGAAAAGATAACATGACAGAAACTAGATTAGACTTGATTTAGATATTTACTAGGTAAAAAACAAAACAAAACCGAGGAGGCTTAGGCATGTTGGCTTTATTCTACTACTGATCACACCAGATTATGCATTCTCTCTGTAACTGTAGCTAAAGTCCACTTGGCAAAGTTGCAGTAACCATATGCTGGTTCTGTGAGTATTGAATAAATGAAAATGTGTTTAGCAATTCCAAATACTGAAGCATTGCAGCTCAGACCAAATACCAGGTTTGTTCTCAGGATGAAATTTCTTCCAGTCAAATGTTTGTGAATAAAAATATCCCTTTAGCCAGATTGTCACCCAAAATTTAAAACCATGTGACTTTTGTAGCTGTAAGCAAATATTCTGGTTATAACCTATTGCTATAGACGATCAAGGCAGAAATTAAGCATAGATGAGAGGGAGGTGTACAGTCTAATGGGCGTCTTCCTTTTCGTCTTGCTGTGAGACAATCTTCTCATCACTCTTTATGGGTCTTTCTGTCTCTCTATATGTTTTCAGCTGGTAGTGACCACTGTTTTATAGAGAACATTGTCTTGTCATCTCTATCCAAAAAATAATCTATCTTCATTCAGTAACCTTTTTGTCAGGACCACTTACTATGGCACATGTGAAGTTTACCTTACTTTGCTGATAATCTTCAGGAAAATAAATGTCTGAACCTTTTTGTGACAGGTCAAATGTTTTCTATTTAATCATCTGTCACTGATATCACTACAGTATGCTTGTCTCCTAGAATGTCTGGTTAATCCCTGTCTATAACAGGGATTAATGAACTCTTCTAGTAGACAGGCATACTCAGATATAAACAGTCACCCATCTTCTATGGGCCATGTACTCTCCTTACATGGGCAATGATGGCTCTCCATAATTTTCTCTCCCTTGTAGCTGTCAATAAAATTTGTCTTTTTGAAATCTCTACTATTCCCTGCTCTGCCAACCATTTATACAAGCTTGTTAGGTAGGTTATGCACTGCACTCGTCTGTCCCTCTTGCTGTCAATGTCCTATGAGTGTCACATCTTCTAAGCCCTCTTTCCTCATTATGAACCCTAGAAATTTCAACCCTCTCTTTCTGATTATAAGTATAAGTGTCCTTTTTGTTTACATGTTCAATAAAACTTTATCATAACTAATATGTTCAGTTCATGGTATTGTCAGAATCCTTCCATAGAACATTTCTCTTACCTCAAGTCTCTTCTTCATATGTGATAAGATTGTCCAACATTCACAGCTGATTAGAAGGATTGAAATTACATGTTATTTTATAAATACTTTCATGGTAATTGTTGTGAGGAACTTTCTTCTGTGGTATCTAGATTTTCTAGGTCTCATCATTTTACAGTTGAAATGGCTAGATATAACTGTAAATTCTATACTAACAGTTTCTTCTCTCATACTTCTCACTTCTGACTTTCCAGTCAACTTTGATCTTCAAAAATTCAAATGCAATGTCAATTATTATCATCTGTCTCCTTAATTCCTATTCTTTTATTGTTCTCACTTTTTAATAATATTTCTCATTTTCTTTCACACTCAGTAATCTCTTGCATCTTAGTAGCTTTATTGCCTTGCTTGGGGTGAAATGATTAAAAAAAATACTCTTTTATTTGTTTCTAACAAATTTTTCCTGTTTACTAATACTTTGCTTAGCTTTTGGAAGACACTTTTGCTATCTAAATGCATTTTTTAATTTTGTATCATTTAAAATTGGTTACTTGTGAAGATATCAGTCTAGTAGGAAAGGAGAATATGCTAATGTTGTACAGTTTTTAAATTTTACATTGAAATAAATTTATTATTCAAAATGAAACAAATTGAAAGAATCAGAACTGATAATTTATAGAGTTAATAAGCAGAAATGACCATCTCTAAAAAGATATAGATTGGAAGATATTTACATTATTTACATTACTGAGACTGTTGTCCATATCTTTATTGTCATATTCATGATGTTTCAACTGTTGTACATTCAGGACATTCTTCAGGTGTTATATGTTAGAATTACAAACTGAAATTTGAAATTACAACATATATCACCTAAGATGGAGACAACAGTTCAAATAATGTAAATAGTTACAATATCTCATCTCAGAGAAATAGATATTGGAAGATGTTTAACATAAAATGGAATTTTAAAAAAAATTACTTGTTCAATATTTATATGGATACTACAACAGTAGATGTCATCATTTTCTGTAGTAACCATAAAAAGACAGTTATTTTGATGAAATTGTGCCTGAAAACACTATAATTATTTTATAGTAAATGAGACTGTATGTATGTATGTATGTATGTATGTACGTACGTATGTAATGTGTATTTTCCACAAATAAACTTTATTTAAATATACTTGTGATATATGATTTGAATTTTTTAGCCAACTGAATAGAAAAGAAACTTAAAACAATAATAGAATGCACTATTTCTAGGACCTGAGAGATTTTATGCATAGGCACCATATTTGGAATCCTGGATATATAAAGAGAGAGAGAGAGAGATTTATGTATGGATAGATACATAAATCTCTCTCAGTAACCCCTTGTGTCTGAATGGCTTTATTGCCTTGCTTGGGGTGAAATGTTTAAAAAAATAAGATACAGTACTTCCTCAATTATCTACACATTTTCCCTCTCAAATTAATTTTCCACACAGTCAAATTGATAAAAAAATACGATCATTCTAAATTTATTACAAAAATAATAAGAAATTTACAAATCATGAGATAGTTACATACCAACTGGGAGATCCTCACCTGTAAGGCACCCCTGGTAGTACTGCACCATATAGTTGAACCATGCGAGGCACTTGGACATGGTAGTGATCGGAATCACATCATCAATTAAATTTTTAACATATCTCAGCCTGTGCTCCACCTTCAACACCCCCTCAGGGTTACTGCATCATCTGTTTGAATGTTGATGCATAGTGCCTTTTTATATGCACCTTCATGGATGACCACAATAGCTCAATGGGATTGAGCATGGAACTATAGGAGGCCAAGCGTAGTATAGCGACCCCTTCAAGCTCAGCAACATACCCAATGCACTGTGATTATAATCACAATAATATAATACGCTGTTAATACTATGCAATATAAATTAAAAATCTAAAATCAACAAAATTATAAATAAATTTAATTTAATCATGTGATTGGTTGGAAGATTAATTTGAGTGGGCAAAAGATTAATTTGACAGGAAAAAGGTGTAGACTTATTTGGATGTGAAATGAACATAAATAGTAAGAGTTAAACATCTAACATATTAAAATAAATGATTAGTTCATTAAAATAAATGATTAGTTCAGTACAGATGGCCAGGGTATTGTTGAACTTATAAGTGTGGAGAATAATAATGATATTGCCCATGTTGAACCTTAACAGGTTCAATGCTCAATTTCAAATACTGAAACAATGATTATGTTTAATAAATGTTTATGCTGATTGCACTTTCAACCAAAAGGTACCCTTACAAATACATCTACCTTAATCCAGCTTCAGGAGTTTAATGACCAAAAAACATAAGGCCAGCCAGAAAAAGATAAAAAGTAACACATATTTTTGTGCCAATATAGTATATGGCTCGCCCCTTTGATTCTGGTAAAGTACGTGGACTACCTCTTTCATTCTTGTATAGTATGTAGCCAGCCCGATTTGTGTCATACCTTAGTAAGAATATAATTATAGATATAAGTATTCGGCTATTTATTGAAACTAATTCTTTTCCCTAACCCCTACCAGGCAGTTATAATATTTTCTTATAATACACTTTTTAAGGTGGGTTACATACTATACCAGTGTCAGAATTTCGTAGGCCACATACTATACTGGCATCCACTTTTTTTGTAGAAAATAAACTGGACAAAACATTGAACAAAGACTTTTAAAATGATATAAATCTCAAATTTCATTCAGAAATTTTTTTTTTATTTATCCTTTTTTGATAATTTGGTTTTGAATTATCTGAAACCCTTTTTTTCAATCACTGTCCTAAGGTGTGGAGATAATTAAAAAAATAGTTTTCTATTGTTTATTATGAATTAATTAATTCACAGAAGAACAGACTGTAACCTGTAGCTAAATTGTGTAATTGTATTTGGTGACCTGATTAAAGTAGAAAAAAAAAACTTCTTACAGGCAGCAAGGTCTTCTCTAGGTGTGCCACAAGTATCACACACTTTGATCCAGGGAGGGTTAAATGAAAAAGTACATTTTAAACATTTCCATTCACCAGTTTCAGGATTTGTGGCTTTTCGAGTTTCGCACATGACACATCGTATATTCAATGGAGAATTCTGGAATGTACATCGTGTGCATGTCCAGGTTTTTTCCATGACAGCTCCCTGCAAGAAAGAAAACAGCTTTGAATATAAATAAAAGATTGATATTTGTATAACTTGATTAAACACCTGGTACAAGTGGCAGGAAGAAATCAAGTAACATGATCCAGTATAGAAATTTGAACTTTATCTCAAGTAAAAATTATTATAACCAGGTGAGAAAGTTCATTGGGCAGAAAGAGTGACCATACAAACATTACATGCCC
>JBBBDQ010001984.1:0-299232 GCA_037127315.1 Ascarosepion bandense | reverse complement strand
GTTGATCGGGCAGTTAAATCCCGTAATAGTGGGGACGTAGCCTTAGCTAGGGCCGAGCTGGCCTCCTTGGCTATCAAGAAGGATCAAGCTCTGGTAGTTAGGGCTAGGTTAAAAAGAATGTCTTCTGAGGCAACGAATATGGCCGCAGAATTGCGTGCAGAGGAAGCTAGGCAAGCAGCCAATCGGCATATCAAGGACATCACATTGCCGGATGGTCGTACCGTGACTACAGACGTGGGTATATGTGGAGCTTTTCGGGATTACTTCCAGGATCTTTTCACCAGGGAGCCCGGTCTGAGCTCTGCTCAGTTCGACACCTATTTGGCTGACTTTCCCCGCCTCTCGGCGGCTGAAGCGGCTAGGTGCGAGGGGCCCATAACAGAGTCGGAAATCTGGGATGCGCTGAAATTGGTTAGCCGGGACAAAACTCCAGGTTTGGATGGTCTTCCCTACGAACTGTACTTGAGGCAGTCGTCCGTTCTTGTTCCTCTGCTGGCTCTTGTTTATAACAACTGGATGAAGCAGGGGTCTATACCTCGACGCTTCACCAGGGGTGTAATCAAGTTGCTTCGCAAGAGCAAGAGCGGTGGGGGTGGCATAGATAATTATCGGCCTTTAACGATGTTAAATACTGACTTAAAGATTTTTGCCAAGATCTTGGCCGACCGTTTGCAGGCTGTCCTCTCTAGTCTGATTGGCCCCGAGCAGACTTGTGCTGTGAAGGGCAGGACTATTCAGGACAACCTTCATTTGGTACGCCTGATCATCGAGAAAACCGACACCGAAGCCGCGCTGATCAATTTGGATCAGTCCAAGGCTTTCGATAGGGTTGATCATCGTTTCTTGGAGTCTGTCCTTTCCGCTGCCGGTTTCGGGCCGTACTTTCGCTCCTGGATCCGACTGCTGTATGAGTCCCCCGGTGCGCTGGTGGAAGTGAATGGGGTAAGATCGAAGCCCTTCACTTTATCTCGCTCCATTCGTCAAGGTTGTCCACTTTCGCCTTTGCTGTACGTTCTTGCGTTGGAGCCATTCCTTCGCAAGTTAAAGGCGAATCCGGTCCTTCGCGGAATTTCCGTACCTGGTGCTACCACCTCGGCCAGGTACTCCGCCTATGCTGACGACGTTTCGGTTTTTGTGTCGAGCAAAGCCGAGATTGACGAAGTCAGCAAAGAAATCAGATGTTATGAGACGGTGACAGGGGCCAAGATCAATCGCGATAAGTCTGTTGGCTTGCGATTGGGTGCGTGGAAGGGAGTTTCTCTTCCCGGACCTTTCCTCTGGACGGACGGGCCGATCAAGATTCTCGGCGTCTTTTTCGGTCCAGATCTCCAGTTGGAAATGAATTGGTCGGAGGTTCGAGAGAAGGCCGAGGGCGCAGTTCGTCTGTGGACTCGGAGGAAGCTCTCCTTAAAGGGGAGGGCGGAAGTATGTGCCTCGCACATCTACCCGATTCTCCTTTACCGACTCTCGGTACTTCCTCTCCCGTGTGCCATTCGTTTGGGTTTAATTCAGTTCTTGTTCTCCTTCCTTTGGGGAGAAGGCAAGTCTCCCAAGGTACGTCGCGAGATCTGTTGCCTGCATCCATCTGAGGGCGGTCTGGGCATGCCTAGCGTTGAGATTCGTCAACACACGCTTCGCATTAGATTCCTGGATCGAATGTGTATGCTGGAGGATGAGAACGGCGCCCTCGTTCAAGAGGACGTCCATAAAAACTTTCCATCCCTGAGAAGTGTGCATTTGTCGGAGGAGGAGGCCGGCCGTACTCCTCGTGGCGAGTGCTCCTTCTATAAAGAATGTCGTTTGGCTCTCCAGTTTCTCTTGCGGGCTACGGATGGCCTCTCCAACGCCCAATCGTTGTCTCTTAGGGCATTATATCGGGTTTTAGTTAGGGGGGCCGTTCAAGATGAACTGATTGGCGAGCTCGGGCTTACGAAGCAGGAGGCTCGCTCCATATGGCCTTGGGCGCCTGGGTTGAAATGTCTCACTAACGATGAGGCATCACTCACCTGGCTGATGACTCGAAAGGCTCTCTGGGTAGGCAAGAGGCTTCATGCAGCGGGCCTAACACCAAAATCAACCTGCGTGCGTTGTGGGCTGACGACGGAAACCGTCGATCATGCCTTCTTCCACTGCAGTGTTGTTGCTCCGTTGTGTAAGTTTCTTGAAGACCTCATGGTTCGTATGCTGCGTGGAAAGTTCTTTGTCCTTGAGGCTAGTTCTGTTTGTAGCAATGTCGTACCTCCGTTATCTAGGGCTGAGCACTATGTGCTCTTTTGCTTACTAGGTGTTATGCGAATCGTGATTTGGACGACGCGACAGAAGGAATTCTATGGTGATGAGAAGTTTACCTCTTCCCAACTGATCTTGTTCTTTAAGCATCAGCTTAAAGTCAAGATCAGGACGGAAAGGAAACGACTCACTCCATCTGAATTTGGCAAAAGGTGGGTGAGTCTTGCGCGATTCTGTCGAGTGAAAGGTGCTGACCTGGAGTGGTTGTTTGATGCTGGTTAGGCATCAGGATATTGGGTGTGCTGGGCAGAACATGTGCACCCCGTCCCTGTTAGGTTAGTGTAGGGAAAGTTTGATTTTTTTCTGTTTTTTGCTTCATTGTTAACTTAGCTAGGTTATGATTGCTCATTGGCCCCCTTTTCTTTTTTCTCCCCTATTTTTCTTTAGTTTAACCCCCCTTCCCTTCCCTCCTTAGGTGTTCAACAATGTTAGTTCCCCGGTGGATGCGTGGCGACTTTCGTTATTTTTCAAGTGTGCTTTTCGTTTTTGTTATGATGTTTAAATGTGTGAGTGATTGTGTGAGTGATCGCTGAGCGGATATATGGTACTATTATATTTCTAAAGCCACGCATTATTTTTCGTCCGGGGAAGTGACTTTGCTGTCACATTGTTAGAGTAGTGGGGGGCTTTTATTACTAATACGATTTTATTTAGTTTCTTGTATATATCGTTTATTCATTGTATAAAACCATTGGGGATATTTTAAATGTTGTTATTTTCTGCCCATGCCCTCCACTGAACATTGTAAATATGGGAGTTAAGTAGGACAACATAGAGTAGCTGAGGTTTTATGGTGAACGTTGTAAGAATGGTAAGTAAAAATGTGGTATTATGGTGTCCGGTTTATTGTAAGTGTGTCAGGGTCAACGAAAGTGAATAGCTAAGTTAAATTAGGACAGATGATGACCAGCCTTCCCCATCCCCAATCTCGGCCTTGTGCCATATTTTTTGTATTAACTACAAAAATAAATACATTCAGTGGCGTCAATTTCTTGGCGTGAAGCTGACGCAGAGAGACGCAGTGAAAAGGTGGAAGGAGGAAAGTGGAGTAGGAAGAGGAAGAGGCGTAGCAAGAAGCCAGCTGGGAGAGCGTTGAATTGAAATCCAACGGTCTGCGGTTCGATCCCTGGTTCTGCACTCACTAGAAGAAAGTGTGCAACAAGCTATTTCGGCATCGTCAGTGAGCAGGCCGTGCTGGTTGATGGTACTCCACGCCATGTGAGGGACATTCGGCCCGCCCTGAATACGAATTCGTTGACAAGTAGCGGCAGTGGTGAATCATCCAATGACGAACTGTGGATTCGACCTACGCCCCGCGAGTCTGATGGTCCGACTGCGAACCCCGACGCTGTTGCCGATAATTCCGATGCCACTTCTGAGAGCTCAGATGAAGAAATCCAGACAATCCCCCTTCGTAGGAGTGCCCGCAACAAGCGGCCACGTCCGCCTTGCCACATGTGTGGTCTTGAGACCAGGGGGGAGTGTGAACATGAAAGGGCGACTAGCGGCGGCTCTGGAAAAAAGAGAGTTCGTTTGTGTCTGGCTTGCAAAGCAGTAATCTGTTCCAAAGAAAGAAAATAATAATTATGCTCACCTCTGTCTTAATAATCCACCTTCAGCTCATTCTAAAGGAAAAAAGAGAGGAGGCCCTCGAGGGGAATTTTTTATAGACCGAGGAAATGGATTATGGGTAGAGAAATGGATTATAAAACTGACCGACCAAGTTCACTCGAGGATTTCAGTGGCGTCAATTTCTTGGCGTGAAGCTGACGCAGAGAGACGCAGTGAAAAGGTGGAAGGAGGAAAGTGGAGTAGGAAGAGGAAGAGGCGTAGCAAGAAGCCAGCTGGGAGAGCGTTGAATTGAAATCCAACGGTCTGCGGTTCGATCCCTGGTTCTGCACTCACTAGAAGAAAGTGTGCAACAGGATCTAATTTATAGTTTTATATAAAAAAGAGGTTTTTTAAATTATATGTTAAGGTTAAATGTACAAGAATAGATTAATTATAAAAATTAAGTTAAAATACAAAAATATTAGTAGTCGCATAATTCACTAATAAAGATATGTTTACTAAATAACAATTTCTAATCCCACTTTATCGCACCCACTCCCACTCCTCGCCACCCCATAGGCATTTCCTTATTTTCTCCTTTTATTAAACCTATTAAAACTAACAATAAAAGCTGTGAAGGTCGATACTTTATCTCCTAATGTTAAAACTGTCTACAAAATTTTCAACACAT
The DNA here is from genome assembly GCA_037127315.1 of Ascarosepion bandense. Classification (NCBI taxonomy): domain Eukaryota; kingdom Metazoa; phylum Mollusca; class Cephalopoda; order Sepiida; family Sepiidae; genus Ascarosepion; species Ascarosepion bandense. The sequence continues at coordinate 294,701 of JBBBDQ010001984.1, read as the reverse complement.
CCATTAATCACCTCTATCCCGTACCTGATCCCTCTTTTCTTTCAAATTCTAACTGACAACTTACAAACCTTATTTCCCCATCTCCCAAACTACTTACATCTCACACACAATTCGCCAAATATAAGAAAAAGAATTTCCATTTCTGTTCACCCTACCTGATTAGACATTGTTCTTTCAATATCGAAACCAAACGTACACTTTGTAGTACATAATAATTTGTACATGTTCTAAATTATAATATATATATATATATATATATATATATATATATATTAATCATCCACATACAAGCCTGTTTCGCTGTATCACAGATCTTCAGTGTGGCTAGATACATCCACTTGCTTCTGGCCGTGATCGAAACTCGATCGATTTTGTGTCAGTCGGAGTCGCTAACCACTAAGCCATAGGCGCATGAAATCTGAGAAGAGAAAATTTTAATGTGTTGTATATACTCAGTGTATACACAAGCCAGTCACCAAAAGAACTTAATTCATTTCTGAAGAGTCACGCATATATCGCAGAAGTAGAAACGGCTTTTAAAATTTTCTTCTCTAGAGAACCTCAATCGTAATGAGAGCATTACGCGCGTGCGCGCACGCTCTCTCACACACACACACACACACACATATATATAGATATATATATAATACTAGTATCGATTAAAAATAATGTTTAAACAAATAAATTATATATATATATATATATATATATATATATATATATACTTTCGTCAAATAAAAACGGCAGTTACAAGGTTCTCGTAAATCACGACACAGAAAAATATGTAAAATCAAAAGTGGAACATATTGATTGATTGATTGATTAAAGGATTAATTTGTTTTTTACGGCTTATTACCTCTTGCAAATTATTTAAAGCCAGAAAATATTCTTACATTGGAATACATTGTTTTTATATTAATAGTAATTTTGTGGCTCAAGTCTTGCAAAATAGCTCCTAGCAGGAAGAAGAAGCGATAAATTAATAAGTTTCCGAAGGGTATTTACGCGTAAGTCAATATAATGACTCCGACTTGAATTTTATCTCGGCTCTTCAATGTTCAATTACGAGCCATTATCCATTGGAGTATCCGCATATACTTGCTTACAGCATCTGGTATTTTTAATCGGTCACAAAGAGCAACATATATTTTTATACATGCAACCATTTTATCGTTTTTATAATTTGCTCATCGATAAAATATGTACATCTGATCCAAGGTATGTTAGACAAAAAAATAGGGAATTATTTTTGTAGCAATAAAAATATCATTAATGAAAGCATACAGTAATTCATTTATTCTCTAAACCGTTCCTTGGACTTAATGTTTTTTCACCCTCAATCAATCACTGAAATAGCCCCTTCCCACACCTGTTCTCAAGTACTTAATGACCCTTTACGTATACTCTTTCCTTGGCATATCATTTTCTCTATTATAAAAAAAAAGTGACTGGCATCCTCATCAATTAGGCAAAATGGTTTCGAAAAAGGTTTAGCAGATATCATGCACCTGCTGGAAAAAATGTTAGTCACTGAATGAGAAAAATATTGAATGTTTCACTCAGAAGATTTCTACCTTAAAGTACCCTTAAATATATAATGATGACAAAAAATTTACATTGTAGTAGCATTACATTTTTATCTTTATCTTCTTTATCTTCTTCTTCTTCTTCTTCTATGCGACGTGTCTCTTAAAAATTTACGCGATCATGACTCTTAACGTCTTTAAATACCTTGTGGCCCTTTGCAGTTTTTCTCTCTGCTTAGACACCCGCTCTGCGTTTAGCCACACATTCTCTTGTCTCAATATGGCCCTCTCTTGTCCTCAATATGCCCAGAGAGGATTAAAGTCTCGAATGGATCTTTTCTGGAATGAAGTGTTTTATAATCCAAACAAAATCTCAGCAAAAAAAAAAAAAAAAAAAAAAAAAAACATTACTTTAGTTTAACCCTGAATGCGCTGAAGTCCTAACTCCCCGGAACTACTATTTAAAAATCTATCACAGGGAATGATGTAGTCTAGCGTTTACTTCTTTGAGAACCGCCCACATTCAATGTAAAAATTGTTCTGGAAAAAGCAAAGTGCAGCTACGTCCGAGTTATCGAAGCCAAGTTTGAAATGAAACAGATTGTATCTCACGAATTCTAGAAACAACCAATCAAATTGTGAACAGAGACAAAGCAGTTGTGTCCACTGCTATAAACTGCTCCGATGTGATATCCTCTTCGATAGACAAGGCGAAGCAATTCGCATCGATAATTGACTCAGATTCAACTGTAGATTACAAAGGCCATGACTTCCCCAACTTTCCACGTCCCAGGAATATAATCATTTCAGTAAACGATGTCCATAGACTCAGGAACAACCTCAACCCAACCTCATAAAAATTACAGGCCCAGATAAAATTCCAGCCGTCTTCCTTAATAATCTCAATCCAGATTTATTTCCGATACTAGGAAAATTATTTAACCACAGCTAGAAAGAAAAATATTTCTCAAGCATATGGAATGTGGCAAGTGTATATCGGGGCTTCAAGGACACGAGCATCTAATCCTTAGTCCCAGTACAGATAATTCTTAACAGGTAGATCCTTGAAGGTAGTTATTCTCTACCAATCTACCTGAGACCCTTGCGTTCAATGAAGTCATCCTCCCAGCAGTCACTTCTTGGGCCATGCTCTTTCTTAATTACATAAAGACCTACCTAAGTATAGACTCCGATCATTTCCAAACGTTTATACGGATGATACGACGATATTCGTCATCCACATACAAGTCTGTTTCACAGCTCACCATGTTATCTATAGGTATTTGCAATGCACTGGGTTTACGGTCATATAACATAGAAACGCCGGTTCTCGTACGATCACTGAACTTAGGCAATGTCGAGCCTGATTAGTGCTTAAATTACTGACCGCTTAGGGATAATAGATCTAATAAGCGTGGATGTTCTGTGACGTGACAATAACGGTATAGATAAACAGAATACGATTATATTCATTTCGTGAAGATAAGTCACATGGCTCACATGAAGGTCTGCTTAGTTGAGTCATTTCATACAGTGATGAAAGTGGCAGTCGATTTCAGTATTTTGCAGCAACTAAATTGAAATGGTGCCATCTTTAGAACGCTCCCAAATATGCCTCATATGCGGCTCACAAACCCATGATGCCATTTCTCTTTGAGAATATACATTTTCTAGATATACAAAAAAGCTTCAGTACTCAGTCTCGATTTAGGAAAACTCAAGACTCGCCCTTCGTGGACTATGTCCACAACTAGGACGAAAATTAATTTCAGCCATTTCAATCTGAACTCATAAATTACTGTCTATTGCCTATTGCCGCTGTATCTAGAAAACAAGGAACACATATATAAAAATATAGTTATATATTTTTATTCTTCGTCGTTGACGCTTGTATGGAGTAGGAGGGAATTTGGGATGAGATCACACACCCGACGGGGCCGCCGGGAGAAGTTATCCAGTCTCTCTCCCTTCAGCCCAAAATTCTAGATTTTATATAGTCCTAAAATTCTCACGAAGTTTTGATTTTTCGGGTGGTCACTTTGTTGACGTTATCTATGGCCGGATGTATCTGTCAACCATGTCATTCTTGGGCCATCGCCTTTTAAGTCGCTTGTCACATTTTATTGATATTACCTACAGCCAGATGTAAGTGTCAATTACTTCCGCATTTTAACTTCGTATATTACAATAAACATGGCTTCACAATACAAAGGAGAATCGCCATATTATACGTAAGCACCTTTTTGTTTTTTCTTACTCTTCTTTAGTATGTGACGTATTATTGTTTGCGTTGGACACGTGTACGAACATATAAACTTGTATTAGTTATCTAGTTAGGTATAGTTATCTTTTAGTAGTATAGAAGTCTCACTGAGAACAAAGCATGTTTATCATTCTTTTTCCTTTCCGACATTCCGTTCCGTCAGTGTAATACTGTGTTATTATCTCACGGGGACCTCCTACAGAAGATAGCTGAAGAGAGTGACATGAAGGGATTAAAATAAACTGCAAGAAAACCGAATGCATGGTCATCAGCAAAAAGAGCAGCCCAAAGTGCCAAATAAAGGTGGGGGGGGGGTGTGTTAAAATCAAGCAGGTACGAAAATTTAAATATCAGGGAAGTGTTCTAACTGAAGACAGAAAGTGCGACACAGAAATGCAAAAGGGAATTTGCATGGCGAAAGACGCGTTCCAGAAGCTGAGTAAAGTATTAAGACACAGGAAACTTTCACTAGAAACAAAGAAGAGAGTACTGGATGTTATGCGATGTCAGTTCTTCAATATGGCAGTGAATGTTGGACAATATCAACAAAGATGAACGGAAAACTTGAAGCAGCTGAAATGTGGTTCTACAGAAGGATGCTTCGGTTATCATGGACCGAACATGTGAGCAATTACGAGGTTTTGAAAATGATAGAAACGAAAAGGAAATTAATATTGAGCATCAGGAAGAGACAAATGAAGTTCCTAGGACATGCAATGATGAAGGAGTTCTTGGAGGACCTGATACTAACAGGCCAGATAGAGGGGAAAAGAGACAGAGGAAAGCAGCGGATAACATTTAAAGGGCCTGAGCAGGTGGATGACAGAACGTGGGCTGAGAGACGTTACGAGCAAGGAGCTATCAGGTATAGGGAGACGTGGAAGGCCATGATCACCTACGTCCTGAAGGGACAAGGTGCATAAAAGAAGATCTCACGGATATATTAATGCTTTAACAGGGAGAAATAAATGGTAAAATGAAATATTATAGCTGTCTCTTGATACAGTTGGAAGTCGGAAACTCGAGTTCCGAATCCACCTCTTCACAAAATTTCCGATATTTTCTTTTATAACAACGTGGAAAATCATAGTTCTCCCCAATTTCCTTGTTTGTTCTTACCAATCATCTTTGTCATTTTTCCACTATCCTTTTATTTATATTCAACATGTAGGTTACTCATAGTTTCCATTAGTCGCGATTTCCTCACGTGAGTGTTAAATTTAGAAAGCATTCTTTCCTCATAATGTGTTTCAAAGATTTTCAATGTGTCTTTGCGATTGTTTTTTTTTTTATTTTTTATTTTCCTTTAAGTTTCCTTGTTTTTTTGTATTCTATATACATGTTTTACGTTGTGGATCAGTCGATATCTGCTCGGAATTCGTTGCATTCACTTATGCACAAATGTGCTTTGGAAAGATATTAATCCGTCTATACTCTCTCAAGCTATTGGTTAAATAGTAGTGTAGATTGGATTATATAGCCTTGGTTTGCAACCAATCTACCGCAGGAAATAAAGACAACCTACTGCGAAAAAAATCTTCTACCCAGGCAGTCATGATCACCCAAGCGTTTATCACGTATGGCTCTTAACACATATTTAAAATCAGGAAGAGACAGTTGAAGTTTTTTTAGGACATGTAATGAGATAGAATGGCTGGAAAAATCTGATATTCACAAAATGGATAGAGGGGAACAGTGACAGGGGAAAAATGCGCGTGACATATTTGATAGGCTGAAGCAAATATATGGAGGGGCAGAGTTTAGGAGAAAAACGAGACAAATTTTATTAAGAGCTAAAATAAACAGGAAAGTGTAGAGAATCATAATCGACTGCCTCGTGAGGAGACACGTAACATAAAATGAAAGAATGTTATCATGAATATTTTAGATTCTTCTTCTATGTACCATGTCCCTTCATGACTTTGGCGATAATGGCCTTCCACGTCTCTCTATCTCTGGTGGCTCTTAACACGCTTTTTCCTGTTATACCACTCAAACCTCGCTGTGCCACCCACTTGCCCAGGCCCATCTTCTGTCTTTCTTTCCCTCTGTCTGACCTGTGAGTATCAGATTCTCCAAGTCCTCTTTTTTCATTACCAATCTCAGGAACATTAACTGTCTTTTCCTAAAACTCAGTATTAATTTTTAGCAGTTTCCATCATTTCCGAAGCCTCATCATTGCTCACATGCTCGAATAATGATGTCTGCAGCATCCCTCCGAAGAACCACATTTCAGTTGCTTCAAGATTTTCCTTCATTTTTGATGAGATTGTCCAGCATTCACTGCCATATTGAAGAACAGACATCACACAGCAATTTAGTTATCTCGTCTTTGTTTGTAAGAAAATTTTCCTGTCTCTTAATACTTTACTCAGTTTGTGGAATGCCTTATTTCTCATGCCTGTTTGCCTTCGGATCTCAGTTCCAGCTGAAATAAATATTTAAGAATGAAAGAAACAGAGGAACAAGCGTAAAAAGGGATAGCAGCTTTTTTAATTTAACGAAACCCTATCCCCCAAAAGTATTGATATGATATTCATTATAATACCAGTCAGTTAAGTGCCATACGTGATACACGCTTGGGCGATTATGTCTCGAAAGAGACATGACTGACTGGGCAGAAGATTATCCCGCAGTAGGTTGTCATTGCTTTCCGCGGTAGAGTGGTTGCCAGCCAAGGCTATAGAACCCAATCTCTCCTGTTATTTAACCCATAACTGGAAGGATTAATACCTTTCCCAAGGGTATTTGCGCGTAAGTGAATGCAATGAATTCAACTGGAATTCGAACTCGGCTCGAGAATCTATAAAGGAGATGGTATGTATCTCTGTGAATCTGATAAAGTACGAATGCCCTGAAATAGACGAGCTTCTTTTCAGGATATATTACACGTTTCTGCTTTTTATTAGCCGTTATCTTTTGCAAACAACTCGATACAGTTTTCTTTTTCTTTGAAGATTGAATATGCTTTCGACATAACACCATTTAAGAGGGTATAAAATATACACTACTCTCAGTTCTATAAACATACCTATCTCGGGTACCAGTGACATCAGTCGATAAGCTGATACAAGCTCGATCATTGTCGACGCACGTGGGCAAGTACTAAAGAGAGAGAAAGAAAGAAGAAACAAACAGAATGAAGAATTCATATATATATATATATATATATATATATATATATATATAGATATGTGTGTGTGTGTGTGTGTGTGTGTGTGTGTGTGTGTGTGTGTGTGTGTGTAAAAGTGCGAGACTGTGTGTGTGTTTTCTGTATGGGTAACATCAGTGACATCAGTCAAGAAGCTGATACAAACTCGATCATTCTCGACGCACGTGGGCAAGTACTAAAGAGAGAGAAAGAAAGAAGAAACAAAGAGAATGAAGAATTCATATATATGTGTGTGTGTGTGTGTGTGTGTGTGTGTAAAAGTGTGAGACTGTGTGTGCGTTTTCTGTATGGGTAATGCGTTTATGTATGTTTTATTTTTATTTTTATTTTGTTTCTAGCTGCCTGTTCGCCTTTTTTCCCCATTGAGCTCTTTTGCGTCGTTCATGCTGCCTTTTGAAGCCCCTGATTGCTACATAAGCGGCTTAATCATTTCTCAGTCATCCCAGTCGATAACGAGAAATAACTCATGAATTACAGATTGTGTGTCTGTGTCTTTATCAATCTTTCGGCCCAATGAATATGACCCCCATTACCGAACCCATCCCATTAATGACCAACCCAGATTCATTGTGCTGCTGGGTTTGAAAATCCGGGCGGATGGAGGCGAGAGGAGGGATGTAATCATCCACCAGCCTTGGACAATGAAACCTTTGGCATAATAGGCATAAATCGCTGATGAAACTCGATGTCGAGAACAAAATACCCTGTGGTGGTCGACCTTTAAACACAACTAATTTGCTGTTCTAATAAAAATGCTTTTAGATAAGCGACTCCGTTGTATTTCTATTAATGCGAACGTTTGTCTCGTGAATGTTCATATTTCTATCAGAATTCAAGTGGAAAAAAAAGGTTTAAAAATATTCAATAAAGAAATATGAAAAATAATGTAATAATATTAAATGCATTATCTTCATATTTAATTAAGTAGCGACCCACCACCATTCTCTCCGTTTCCCACTGGTGAGAATCAAGTTCTTGAGCAGAATCTTACGCGAACCACTACTCAATTGAACCGACTCCGAAGTGGTTGTTTATTTTTTGTTTTTTGTTCTTTTTCTTCTTAACATAGCCATATAAACTTCCTTATTTTTTTGACTCTTTATAACTTCCATGCCCTGTACAGGATACACTATCCTTTCAATACTGATATATCAAACAAATACGGGGAATTTTCAGCCAATTTTACTCATATATATCTTGTGAATTAACGTTATACAGTATGACCCGGATATAAGACGCCAGGATATAAGAGAAACTCGTATATAAGAGATATTTTCTCTGGTCTCAAATTAGAGCCTGTAGTAATGTATATAAAATAGACAAAACCCGGAAAAAATATATCAGTGTAACCCGGATATAAGATAATTTTTATCCGGTCCCGACAACTCTCTTATATCAGGGCTACACTGATATATTTTTAGAGATATAAAAACATGTTCAAGAAAAATGTATGATAAAGTGGAAAAACTTTTTTGTGTGACACGATTCATTATTTACGACTTCGTGGGAATAAATTTGTTAAGGTGAATGCGACTATACAGGCACTCAAACTACGGATGCTAGGAATTTTGAATTAATTACTTTTTGGCATATAATCTTGTCAAATTCATTTAGTTTTGTTCAGCATAGAATTTTTACATGTTTCTGTTTGTTGAGAGTGATAAAGTAGAAAAACTTTCCATAACATCCATTGTTCTAAACGTTACCTGACACTTTGTTGTACATTTTCAATATATATATATATATATATATATATATATATATATATATAGCCAAATGCAGACGACAATTCTACTCCTGCAGCTTCTTCTCTCGCACTTCCCGCCTGTGGAACTCGCTCCCATATTCTTGCTTTCCTGACGGTTACAACCTCCAGAAATTTAAATGCAAAGTCAATACTCATCTACTAACCACTGGACTCTAGCTCTCTCCTCTCCCCTGTATAACCTTCCTTTTCTCTCCACCTATGTATCTGTCATCGCACCTTCTTTCTCAGCTTTCTATTGTTCCTTTCTAACTAGTTTGTACTCCTCACTCTTTTCTAATTAATCTTTTTACATTTATGTAGCCCCCTGCACATCAGTGGCGTTTCCGCCTTGCTCGGGGTGAAATGATTATATATATATATATATATATATATATATATATATATTGGGTTGTGGTGCAGTGGATACCGATTCGGAACGAGAAATCAAAGGGTCGAATTGGAATTCCAGTCGAATGTCCTGCAGTCGTGCTAATAACCATGGGAATAGTATTAATCCGTTAAAAAACAAAACAAATTGGGTTCTATAGGCTTGGCTAGCAACCAGTCTACCGTAGCAGGTAGTGGCAACCTGCTGCGGGATAATTAAATTCGTAAGTTCTATTACCTGCTTCATCTGTGGCATTTATACGCACTGACCGAGCTTAACAATAGTTCCGCACAGTGTGTATTGTTTCCGCACAAGCCTTCCCTACTTTAATCAAATCACTTGTGTAGGTCTTCTGGCGGTTTACTCTGGTTTCAGAACTGTAACAATTAAGCTGTCAGGTAAACATATGTCGAATCCGACAAGAGAAATTATTATATATATATATATATATATATATATATATATATATATATAGTCTCTCTTTATATATATATATGAATAAGAATAAGACCATGACACAACAGCAGATTAAAAAACCCTCAGGATTGAAATTATCATAGTGCATATCATGAGGTTATTACATCAATCACGAAACGTCGAAATCAGCATGATCAGTTCAGCCTATTTTACTTTAAACGTCATATTTATCAATTGATATCTCTGTTTTTAAATATTGTAAATTTACTTCTAAATGTCTTTTTATTCGTGAGTTTTGATATATAGAAAAATATGAGGTATATGTAAATCACACAGGCGCAGAAAGTTTACCTTCAGGGAAATTTCAGTCATCATATTTCAGAAATGCATATTCATTGCTCGGTGCCTCGAAGCTCATATCAATTTCTTATCCGTATCCTAAAGTCTTAGAAGTTAATGGATTTTGCTTTATAATCCAGTATTATATGATCATATACATTATATATTTATAGCTTAAAACTATATATCTTGCTATAAACGCTGTTGATTCTGAAATAACTGTTTTTATAAAATGTGTGTATATATATATATATATATATTTTTGAACATATTCGGGTCGGGTGCTATTACTATCCACCTAGGGATCCTTGACAAAATTCAACGACGAATCTGCAATCCCGTTTTGACATCTCCGAGACAGTCTCTATCTTACCGGCGCAGTGTGGATTCTCTGTGTCTCTTATACAAGTACTTTTACGACTTCTGTTCTGATGAACTTAGCTCACTTGTGCCCCTTTTATACGAATTTACTCGAGCTACAAGTTTAGCAACTAGGCCACACATTTTTACTGCGAAACCAATAAGATATAAACGCAAATTCTACTCCCACAGTTTCTTTTCTCGCACTTCCCATCTGTGGAATTCTCTTCCATTTACTTGCTTCCCCACCAGCTACAATCTCCAAGACTTTAAATGTAAGGTCAATAGTCATCTCCTATCTCACTAATTTGCATCCTACCTCTCTTACTTCTTTCTCCTTCCACTCTACTCTTGTCAGTATTCTGATCTTTCTCTGACCCACTTTCTGAAACTCCCTATAATCTGTGGCTTTTTCTCATGCTCTCATCTCATTTCTGCAGTATTTTTATCCGTCTCCTACCCGCTTCCTGACACCCCCTGTATTCTGATTCTGTCAGTCTTTCTCATAACATTTCTTCTATGTAACCCCCTGCACAGCAGTGGTAGTATAATCTTTTGCTTGGGGCAATACGATTATATATATCTATAAATTTTGATCAATTAAGATATGTAGTCCATTAGTAAATGTAACTCTCAGAAACTAAATTCATATTTAAACAGACAGCAATTTAATAGAATCAATATTCTGTTATAAATATATATTAAATTTTCTATTCGAAATTAGCAGTATAACAATTACAACCCATAATAATTCAGTTTATCACTTTAGAATGTGCACACAATACCATGCTTCTGCTCCGATGAACTTAGCACACTGGTGCCCCTATATATGAATTTACTGGAGCCACAATATTAGCAACTGGGGCCTAACCTTTTACTGTGAAACCAATAAATGTAAGGGCAAATTCCACTCCACCAGCTTCTTTTCTCGCACTTCCCACCTTTGGAATTCCCTTCCGTTTACTTGCTTCCACGACAGCTACAATCTCGAATAATTTAATATAAAGTCAATAGTCATCTCCTATCTCACTAACTTGCATCCTACCTCTCTTGCTTCTATCTCCTTCCACTCCACTCTCGTCAGTATTCTCATCCTTCTCTGACCCACTTCCTGAAACCCCCTGTAATCTGTCACTCTTTCTTCTATGTAACCCCTGCAAAATAGTGGCAATAAAATGCCTTACTTGCGGCGATAGGATTATAAAAAATAAAATCAGTATACTTTGTTCTTTTTTACTTCTTACTTCCCTTATTGTCACATGTTCCCGATGTATGACCCTGTTTAAGCAACCTAATCATTGAGATGATTAAATGCTGATGTTTTCATTTATAAATATGTGAAAATCTCGACAAGAGCATCGTTTTTTTTTTAGTTTTCTATTGACTGACACAGCGATAATCGGCGGAACGTCGTTCAATTAAGATTGGATAAATGATAACGACGTAAATAAACATTGAACGCATTATTAATTCAACATAACAATGGAATGATAAGTGGAATGTATTCATGCCATAATAATTTGTTGGAGTGAAAACACCGTTACGCGTACGCCATATATAAAGCTAAGACGAAACCAAAGCTAGACGAAACCAAATTTTCCATTTCTTAACTTACAACTCTATCTAAAAGTTAAAATCTAAAATTAAACATGATAATCATTCAAAAAATTTATTTTAACATTTAAAATCAGTTTCTCTAATTATTCAATGAAAATATATCTAGTATATCTCAAAACAATCCTAAGCTTTTCAAGTCTTCGTTCAGCCGTTATCTATCTTACATATTGTTGTGGGATCGCCCCTTTTTGTATATAATAATGGATTCAACCGAGTGTACATATACTCCTGTTTATAGTGAGAACGGGAGTTGTAAGGTGAGAGTTGGTAATTTGCAGTTAGATATGTTGTAGTTGCTCTGAGCTCCACTCAGCTAGAATTAGATACCCGGACCTACTATTTCACTTCAAGACTGTATAAATCTTTTTTATACTAATAGTATTTCTAAACTGACTAAACCGCTTTCCAGTTTGTATATTACGTTCAATGTAACTTACATTTTCTATCTCCATATCTGTTTTTGTTATTTATTATTTTGTGCGGTTCCTCACCAGGAATCAACAACAAATTGGCGACGAAGAACTCGAACTCACGTACACAAGTCCACAACAAATTGGCGACACACACATTCATGTATACTCCAAACAGCCACAACAAAATTTGCGACGAGGATTTCGAACATAAGTCGACTACAAACAATTTGACGGCACTATCGCAGAGAGATAGAAGAAAAAATACTGTAAAAAGGGAATTTAAAGACAATTTTCTACGAGAAAGCAATAGGTAAAAACTAAAACCCTCATGGAACCAAATCAGCCAATAATGGAGGACTTTCAGAAAGGAATATTAGAAGTCATAAAATGTGAAGAAAGACAATATAAATTAGAAGACAAATGGAAATGCAAAAGGCAAATGAAGAAAAACATATGAAAATGCAAAAGAAACAAATGAAAATGCAAAAGACAATTGCAACTACAAGAACTATTACTTATATTCATAAGTACAACACTAGATAGGAACACGGAAAAAGGTAGACGTTTTCACAAGATGCTGTGTGGAATGCGATACAAAACATTTAAGTAATCGATTGATGAAGACAAGGATTTTGGAGAATATTACAGGCGATATGAAGATATTTTTAATATCAACTTTCAGAACTGTACGGAAAAGAAAAAGTTGAGGCTTTTGCTTAGAAAACTATGTACGAAAGAATACACTAAATTTGTAGATTATATTCTACCAAAAAAGACGAACGACTTAATATTCGACAAGGCAATGACATGTCTCACTGAGCTATTTAGCCCCAAATTTTCTTTGTTCCAGAAAATGTGGAAGTGCTTTAATCTCGTGAAAGACGAAAACGAAGACTATTCAACATTCGCAGTCATCGTCAACAAACATTTTGACGACTTTAAATTGGTTGAGCTAACTCCAGACAACTTTAAATGCCTCATACATGCTCAAGGACTACTCGCTTCTAAAGACAGCGAAATGAGAAAAAGAATGCTGACCAAATATGAAAATGAACTAGGTGTAACACTGCAAAAATGCTTCAGTATTAAAAAGACAGTAAAAATATCGAAAAATCAGGAACTTACATTTTTCACCCTCCCCAAAAGTAAAACAAGATTTTAACGACAAAGAAAAAGATAGAAAGCAACTAATGACAGAAAGAAAATAAAAAATAAGCACCACTTCTGCATGTTACAGATGTGGTGGATTACAATGGATTAGAGATTGTCGATTCAAATGCAAATATTGCCTAGCGTGTGGAAAGATGGGACACAAGCAGCTGTATGCAGAAACAGAAACCAGCCTAGTTGGGTAAAATCTACTAGAGTGGAATATAATAATAAAGATAACACGAGGAAATATGTAGAACTTGAAATATTGAATAAGACGATCAAATTACAACTGGATTCAGGTTCAGACATGACGGAAACTGAATAAGTCAACCATGCTACACACAAAAAATAATAAAATCTGTAAGAGGAAAACGGATTAATTCCAAAGGTGAAACAATCGTGAGTGTGAAATTTCAGGGAGAAAAAAAAATTAAAAATTTACATGATGAAAAAGAAAGCAAACCTGGTAGGAATGGACTGGATGCAGAAATTTAATGTATGGGATTTACCCATTAATTACTTTTGCAAAAGAAAAAAAAAAGAAAAAAAAAGAATCTGAGCTCTCAGAAGCCATGAAATTGAAGAAAGTGTATTACAAACAATTCCCAGAGATATCCTCAAGTGGTTTAGGGCGATGCAACAAATTCGAAGCAAAAATCGATCTGAAGCAGAATGCCCAACCAGTATTTAAAAAAAGGAGAAACTTAACTTTCGCTACAATTGATAACATAGATAAAGAGCTTGATAGACTAGATAAAAACTGGGATCATTTGAAAAACAGATTTCTACGAATGGGCGGCACCAGTAGTATATGTGAAGTAAAAATCCGCAGAAACCCGTGTGTGTGTGTGTGTGAGCAGATTTCTCTACTGGTTTAAACAACGCAATAAAAAAACCATCATTAGCCATTGCCAAGCCCATAAGAAAAATTAAGCAAACTTAATGGTGGGAATTTTTTTCGAAAATTGACCTAATTGAAAGCATATTTGCGGTTTCAAGTTACAGAAAAAAGTTCAAATATACTATGTATAAATACGTAGAAAAAACTTTATATATGCAACTGGTTACCATTCGGAATAAAGGTAGTACCTGCAATTTTTCAGCAGACAATGGACGCCTGACATTAGATGGTCTTTTACAAACAGGGTCCCGAAGTCTGTAGGGCATCGTTTGTGATCTCATAACGCAGTAGCCATGCATTCCTCGGCATGATTAACACCTTGAGTTGGGGGTTGTTGTTCGGAGTTTTCCTTTTCCTAAATGGGTTGCCGAGCAACAGCTGACATAGACGCGATTGGAATTCAAAGAGAAAGATGCTGATTTAAAAAAAAGAAAAAAAAATGTTGCTACTATCATTAGTCCTTGTAAAAAAAAAGGTGACATACGTTTAAGTTTATTAGTGCTGTGAGATTTAAAATAAAAATAATAATTTGTTCGTCCATTGTATATTCAGTTATTTTTTCATTAAAGTCGTTCGTCGAAAATAGGGTTATTAAATAAGTAAACAAAATCAATAAATACATAAAAATAAATATATAAATAAGTACGTATTCTTTCTATAAAAGAATATCGTAGAAACTGTTTTTCATCATATTTAATTTATTTTCCTGTTGTTTTGTTTTGTTTATTACGATATATTGACAGCTAAAGGAAATATGAATAATAATAACGTCTATTGAACAGGTGAAGAGGCTCATCCCTTGTTTCCTGTTTAGGATTTGGTTCCCGGCATTCTTTTCTTTTTTTCCCCAATCTTCTTTTACTTTTTTTTCTTTTCTCTTTTTTTTTGTTCTCAATTGGAGTAAATAGACTTAACTATCACCCGGTTCACACTCCACCCACGTCTTTTGAACAGGTGAAGAGGCTCATCACTTGTTTCCTGTTTAGGATGTGGTTCCCGGCTTTCTTTTTTTGTCCTATCATTCTACTCTTAAGTAGCCCCATGCGCATCACTGGCGTCACCGCCTTGCTTGGGGTGATATGATTAAAAAAAAAAAAAAAAAAATACTGATGATTGTATTTATTAGAATCATTTAAAGAATTATTATTATTATTATTATTGTTATTATTATTATTATTATTATTATTGGGTTTAATTATAAACATACATTAAATTTATATATGAGTCTATAGGTAAACATCACAGATAACAAATGGATGTCGCTATAACTCTACCTCATAACATTGCATTCATAATCTGAATAAATGTTTTTCAATTGAAAAGGTATGTAAAAATAAATATTTCGATAAATAAAGCTAAATGAAGAAAAATTATATATATATTTTTAGTATATCGAGGCAGCAAGTAATTTTCTAAACATACGCTGTTAAATATAAGAGAAAATGAATGTCTATTATGTTCAATCATGAGCCGTTCTAAACGTCGTATTTTTGCTTTAATTTCAGTTTAAAATAAAGACAAAAATTCTCCAACATTTGGATAATTATTTATTGGTTTTCTTCTAAGCTTTCGGCTCACATGAGCCATCTTCAGAGAGGTTGTTTAAACTGAAATATTATAAAATCCACCATCACCGACGATATTATTTTGTGTTGACATAAAACTCCGCTTGGCAACGGCAATAGTTACCAAAAATAATAAACGCAGTTCTTAAGTTTGCGATGCGGTTTTATGACGTCACACCGCGGGATATCACGAAATGACAACAAAACCGTGTAGTCAAATGCAATGTAATATGTTATTTCCTGTTCATATATATACATATGTGTGTGTTAACAAAGGAAAAGAGGGATTTCGTAAAGGAGTTCATAATTTATAAAGATAGACAACTAAAGGAGTTAAATTACTTTTTTAAGGTTAAGATTTTGAGCTGTTTGAAGAGGTGTATTTAGGGGGGAAGGAATGGGTTTCAATATAAGATTTTAAACATTTTTATTTAAGTTTATTTCATTAAACCTTTTAGGTAGATGTGAGCTAAAGCCAATTACAGGAAGTTATCAGTTTAAAAATTATTAGAGAAAAATATATACATATGTGTTAACCAAGGTAAAAGGGGTTTAGTAAAAGAATCCATATTTTCTAAAGATAGGCAATTAAAGGAGCTTGGGAATGGAAGGTAGGGGGGTTAAAATACATTTTAAGATTAACGTTAAGGTAAATTTAAGATTAAAACTTAAATTGAATCCTTTTAATTTATATTCTAACATCAAGTCAACGGGGATTTAAATTCTAAATTTAAGTATTCAAAAAATTTGCCTTGTGGCGGCACTTACTGATGAATTCTCTCCTAAGATTCAGTAGCGGTGATGGTGGGGGTATTTTAATATTGAATTTTTTTCCAGTAAACATAGACAGTACCTATCACGAAAATTCCTCTAAATACTGGCTGAACCTACTAGTTTCCAGCAAATTCAGGATCCAGCTCTTCATTTTTCATTTTCCAGAAGGGCTATCTGGTACCTCTGACCGGGGTTCGAAAAAGAGTACCTGTGGTTATACAGTCTTTGTTTGAAAGGACCGGCGGACATACCGATATAGGTCGAGAAGTCGTTGTTTTTGTTTGGAACAAAACAATGTCGCTGACGTAACGTGGAATCTCTGTTTGAGATCCCATGTCAAAATGTGCATCCGACACCTTTGAATTTTGAAGATTTTCTCTAATTTATATTGGCTCTGTATACTTAATACATTGAGCTCTCCACTTGCATCGCTTTTTAATATTAAATTTTTTTTAATATTAATTAGGATCAGGTTCTTGGAATTTACATTCCTACTCTTACACTTCGGATTAAAGAAAAACAATATATATATATATATATATATATATATATATATATATATATATAGTACCAGTAATACATTTTTGTAAAAGAAACATTTCTAGGAATAATATTTTGAAGAAAATGTTTACTATCATTACATTTTTGTTAAAGAAATTACTAATGGTAATAAGAAAATTAAATTTCCGCATTAAATGACCCATGAGGAGTTGATATGCCTTTTAATGAACAAGCGATAATTAATAGTAAAATAAAACTGATATGATGGTGGATCAATAACAATTTGCAAAAGCCTAAAACAAAAATAAAGCAAATTATAGAACTCAGAAAGAAAAAGCACACTTTCCACTATAAAACTATGAGGATAATTTATATTCAAACGTAGCCTATAATGATGCGAAAACGATCAGAAAATACATCTTGTTGATACGAACCAAAAAGTATTGTTTATTATTCTCTAGAAAAATGGTGTTCATATATACACAATTTCAAAAACTAATGCTACATCCGGGAGTAGCGCAGGGAAGTTTTATACATTTTATTACTGTTGTGGCTTCCTTCCATATTAGATACTCCACACGTGCGACTGAACGTCAGCTCCCCCACCAAAAAAAAAAACGAACGTTATAACATATGGATGAGTTGATGTATCACTGCAGCTGTTGCAACAATTGTTCCGTCTTCGACAAAATCGAGAGACGAAAACTACCCCTTTTCAAATTATTTTGAAGTCAGAAATGATTGATTAATTTTTCACGGTTTATCACTCTTTGCAGGCGATTTAGGGCTAGAAAATATGCTTAGATTGTAAGTTTATTTTTGGAGATAATAATAAAGTGAGTAACATAAGTTTAACTATTTAACCCCAAACTGAGAGGAACAAACTGAAAATATAGATGAAAAAAGATGAATAAATTACTGGCCACAAACTTTTTAAGAAAAAAACAATTCAATGCCAACCATAGATTTTTGTAAAAAGAAAAAATACTCAAGCTCTCAAGAAACCAAGTTCTGACATTAAATGACCCATATGTATTTGGTATGCCGTTAAATTTAAAACGCTGGATATTTTTCTACTCCATCCAGAGTTACTCTAACCTAGTCATCTTAATTAATGATAAAAAGTAAATTTATATATTCAAATAGTCATATATATATATATATATATATATATATATATATATATATATATATAAATTAAAGAAAATTTTCAAAATTAAAAAATGTCGAATGCACATTTCGACATGAAAACTCTCATAGAGAATTCACCTCTCCTCAGCAACACAGTTCTAGCTCAAAATGAAGAAAAATATGATTACGAAAGAGACAAAAATGAATAACGGTCAAGATTTGAGAAATATACGTCACAAAAAATCTGTTAAGATCAGTCTATTTTTGGCTTTTACTTTGTAAGTGAAGGGATGGGAGATTGGCATGTCTAGTTTGATAGAAGAAAACAGTTAAGGAAATATGATGTTGTTAAATTGAGGATTGGGTTAAACAAAACAGAACAGAAAAGGGAGGGGCGGAATATATATATATATATATATATATATATATATATATCTGTGTGTGTGTGTGTGTAGTGCGGCAAAAGTAAGATTCTTTTTTATTTATTAACTTTTACTGAAAAAATAAATTTCAGTAGTTTAAGTAAATATATAAGTATTGTCAAAAAATGCTTAAGTTTAACAAGCTATTCAACATGTTCAAAATGCTCCCTTTTGCATTCGGTACAACGCTGAATACTATTGGGAACACTTCTAATAACCGATTGACACATTCCGCCATTAATTTCAGAAAATTTATCAGTATTTGCTCATTTTAGTTTACGTATTCTATTATTCCTGTAACAAGAACTTTTAGAACGTCCAACAAGAAAAAGATTCTGGTGGCGTCAGGTCAAAATGATCTCTTAATTGCTACACGTTGTTCTTTCCAGCTCATGCACTGGTAAATCTTAAGCCATATCAAATTACGGCCATTTACTTTTGTCCAATAGAAATTGACAAATAAAAAAATGATTGTTACTTTTCCGCATCCCATATATATATATATATATATATATATATATATATATATATATATATATATATTTGCTATTTAACTGAGAAGGTTTATGCCAACATCAAATTTGTTTGAAGGCATTATTGTGATGTCTTCATTACTCTGGGCTTTTGCTCGTTAAATTGCTTTTCTAGCAATGAACCACAGTAAATGCCGCATTATTAGCTCTGAGGACTCTCACAACTTAAAAATCTCTCTCTCTCTCTCCATATATATATATATATGAATATATATATATATATATATACATATATATATGAATATATATATATATATTCATATATATATATATATATATATATATATACACACATATATATATATATATTCATATATATATATATATATATATATATATATATATATATGAAGGTGCTAAATTTAGGGCCGTTTTGCAATGCATCTTTTGTTACAAAATGATCTTACTTTTTTCTCGTTGTAATTTTTTCAAAAGTAAAAATTCTCCTGAATGTTTGCAATTTTATCTTATTTTTATGTCTGGGATAAATGTTGAAGCAGGTGGCGAAATAAAATAGAGATGGTTAGCTTTTAAAATGAAAAATATCTTCCTTTAAAACCATCTGTCTCTGTCTGAAAATATTTGTTATACAAAGGCGAATACACATTCAAGTTGGCCTACAACATGACATTAAGTTTACAACTTCATGTCACCTAAAAATGCTTAGGCACGTGTAAACAGATTTCTACTACACAGCTTTCTGAAATTTATCTTCTTTTTTCTTGCATGAATTTTATATAGACTATTTTTCTTTTATATTTCTTTTTTCATTTTCTTTCAATTTCGCAGCGGAAAACATTTCTCTACCCGCTAAGCGTTTCACTCCTCTGCGTAATTGTATCTGCTACATTTTCTTGATGAAGCCATCTGTTTAAGCGCCTACGGATCAAATTTAGATGGCAAGAGACGTTAAAAATGTTTCATTTTAACTTGTTTTTTGCTTTTAATTCTGCCTATGTATGTTTTTATTTTGCTAAATTTATTTATTTTCTTTTCCCGCTTTCTATTATCTTATCGGGTTCCTAAAATGACACGATTTCCGTTTTTTTTTTACGAACTCATCTGCCAAGTTATTTAACTCTACAAAAAATAAGGAATAAACATAGATTATCGTAATGCCTAATATCAACAACAATCACAAAAAAGTTTAATTACCACCCCACTGTCACATATTTCGTATTCCTGTTTTTTAAATCCTTGATTTTAACTGTTGCCCCTTTGCTATCTCATGGTCCTTGGTCCACCAATCAAACAGTCAGACACGCCATGTGGATTATGTTCTGTTACTCTAGTTCTTCTTGCCTTTTTTATATTCTGCTACATGTGTTAAAATATCCTGGCGTAGTTTCTTTTACACACTCCAGAAATTTCTGATGTATATCTTTTAATAGAAATCATAGTTTCAAGTCTCTTTGAAATACTTCATGATGCCAAAGTATCTATCCATGGTATTCTCAGCATTCATCAGACTCACATTTCAATGACGGGCATTATTCTCAAATCTTAACACCTTTATTATGGTTCATGATTTTTTTCTTTTTAGAAAGAGGTTCCAGGTGACGTTTTGCGTTATCCTATTTGCTTAGTTTAAAGTTATACATTAAAATTTTAGTTTAATTTACATTATCTGCGTTGATTTAGTGTATATATATATATGTATTTTTATGGTGATAAATTATTCGTTTGTGTTTTCGATTGTTAAGTAATGGAGTAAAGTTGTGTTTTCGAATTTTAATTTTTGACATATATTATTATCCTTTATTTAATAATTTCCGTTGGTCTGAGAATGTTAATATAGTTCTTTTCTCCTCTAAGCAGTGTTTACAGTTTTTTAAATTTATTATCGTAGTGTGATGATGTTTCTCTTATTTTTCACTTATTGATGCTGTAATTTGGTTATTGTTTTTATATTCCTATAAGCATTTAGAACGTATTGTGCTTTTTGCGTATTTGTAACTTGTAAGGGATATTTTGTGTACGTGATGTCTCTCTATCTAGGGTTCTTTGCTTACTTCTATATATATATTCTTCCTTATTATTGTGGATTCCTGTTTAGAAAACCACACAATAGAATAATAACAAAAACAGATATGAAAGAAAATGGTAAGTATATCGAATAAAAGATATACAATCTGTACACGGTTAGTAGATTCAGGAATACATGTTAGTAGGAGTCAAATATATGCAAGAAGTAAGTCCAGGTAATAGACTATATTTTTGCTGACCAACGAGCAGCGGTTCAACTGCTCTGACAAACACCAGCTCCAACAAAACAACTTCAACAGATAACTCAACTAATGTTCTCTGTAGGCAGGGTTATTTGTATAATTTAGAAGAGTTCATTGAGTGTGTAAAAAGGGTTGACTCCCTGACACTTATCTGCTCCGGTTAATTGATTGTATGGTTTGCTTCATTATTGTTGACGGCTGGTTGGAAGATGTCTACATATAAAATGATGTGTCGTTGGGCTTTGTAGTTTTCTTACTAAGATGCTGACAAAATCTACTTCTTTTCAATTGACTTTGATGTCTCTATCTAATCCCATGTTTTTTCAAATACTTATGAATTTTTTCTGTTGTTGTTTTTTTCTGTTTTTGGTCCGTTAAAATTTATTTGGATTTTAAAAACGTCATCAATATTGAGGCCTATATAATATTATCGATTCTCCGTTTTAGTTCATGTATTAAGTCATATACATAAGCTGGCAGATTTTTCAGATTCAAAATATCCCATTATTATATCAAATGTTCCATCTTTCTTTAACTACGCGTCAATGATGCAAAATAATAGTGATATCTGGCAGAGCTTAATTATTTTTACTCAGTTTTTGCTTAATTGTATTTGCTCCTCAGCTAAGATGACATTATTTGTCATGGTTTCGGTTAAAAATGGTCAAAATCGTTGATATCTACTTGTATAAATTTTCTATTATGCTTTTTTAAGCTTGAGGAACCAGTCTATAGTTGTTGTTTTTTTTTTAATTGTCTACTTGTTGACAACTTCATCCTTAGTTCAGGGTTAATTTTTACCTAGCTGAGCTTTAGTTGGGTTTACAAGTCTACATATTGGGTTTCTTCTTAGTGGTCTTTCAGCGTAATAAATACTTCTGATTTAGCGATGCAATTTATTTAGAAATATAGGTATAATATTTGAGTGATTTTTTAGCTTCCATATTAGTATCGTATTCGGCAGTGTTTGGTGATACGTATCATCGTATCTTTTCGATAATGTTACCGTATCGATATTCGAGAGTTATGTTTTTGTCTGTTTCCAAGTCACTTAACTCATGCAAGTTAACAAATATAGAATGTGCTAATAAATGGATAAATGTTGCATAAAGAGGAAGGTTTTTATGTACGGAGATATTTCATAATCACCACTACACTAAAATTTGCTATATATATATATATATTTTTTTTTTTCTCCAAAAAACACACATTGCATGACAGAAATGGCTTGAGTTCTCTCAGTGACTGGAGTTTGTACACACCGGATATATATAACACACTAAAATTTTCCTAGTCTCATTCCATGCACCCATGGTTTAGGTAGTAGGGACTCCGACTGACACCAAATCGGTCGAGTTTTCATCCCGGATGGAACCAAAATATGTCTAGCCACACTGATGAGCTGTGATACAGTGATACAGGCTTGTATGTGGCCGACTAATATATATATATATAAATCGTTTCGCTTCTGGTCATAATTAAATTAGAACAGCACACGGCTGTATTAAAAAGAAAATCTCCTGAAGACACCTCATGGTAGAAACCTAAGTCGTGCAATTACTGGTTTACAAACGAGTATATATATATATATATATATATATATATATATATATATATATATATATATTAATTATAGTTATAATAGCAATATCGACAAAATTAATTCTGTCAAGATTATCAATAATTAAACTACAACTAAGAACGTCTTGAAACCCACCGGAACTAACCCAGATGGAAAAGAAAGGGAAGAAGAAAAAAAAAAGAAACAAACGAAATACTTAAACAAAAAGTCAAGCAAAAAAAGCTCAAGATGAAAACCTTGACAATAAAGAGCTCAATACGAAAACAGAGTACAAGAAGTACCCAACGCGAAAGTAGAGCAAACAAGAACGAAAATCTAAGGGTGAGCCAATTTTCCAATTGTCCAATTTTCCCTGACGAGCTGTTAAGCAAAACCGTGGTAGGTTGTTGGCTCACCCTTAGATATTCGTTCCTATATATATATATATATATATATATATATATATATATATATATATAAAGAGAGAGAGAGAGAGAGAGAGAGAGTATGAATACATATTTTTATATAGCAACTCAAAATTTGGAAGATAAATAGCAAAGTAGAAAATAATTATTTGTTTGACGCGTTTCGCCTTTTAAGACAACATAAGATATAAGTAACATTTCTGCTGATGTCTTTTTACATGCATATGAAAGGGAGGAGAATATAAAAACGCAAAAGTTAGTTAAAATTATGATTACGTAGGAATCGCTGAAAATTTCAAAATTCCAACATCCTCAGCGTTTATATATCGTTACATCAATAAATCTTTAATTTACTCCGATGAAGTCCTAAATAGCAATACTCTTTACACAAACTTTGAGCAGATTGCTGTAGGGGCCGTGAGTGAATATTCCACTTTGTTTAGCATCCGAAATCTTGAAAAGGGACAGAAGTAAGGAACTCAAAAATAGGCAAATGCTTTTCTATCATAATCAGAAACAAGTAATATTGCTTTTTACAAATATATTCTATGTCTGAATTTTCACACACACAGTCACGCACATATACATACAGGTTTACGGCTCATAGCACGTTGAAACACAAATTTCCGTCCGATCGCCGAAGACTACTCAATACCTTGATAGTTGGCCGTTTGAGAATAGCAAGTTCTATAAGCCAGAATATGCGGGTGGTTTAATGGATAAAGGCTCCGAAATATAAATGGTAAAGTTCTACTTCCAGTCGGGTTCGTTATATTAGGTTTCCTGCAAATACTATGCAATTCTCTTTTACTGCAACTATATGTTAATCAGTAAATCAATATTATTTTTAAAAATATTACAATATAAAACATATTTTATGGTTTTGACCTTCAAATATTTGATAAGCCATAGATAAACGATTTAATCAATAAACAAACACAAACGCACACACGAACGCGAACACCTCCTATATATATATATATATATATATATATATATATATATATATACATTTAGTGTATCGAGGCAACAAATAATTTATATCTGAATTAATATATATATATATATATATATATATATATATATATATATATATATTAATTCAGATACTTCAATCCAAGGGAAAAAAGCAGGAAGGTAAATTCCAAAAACCCGATCCTAATTAATATTAAAAATTTTATTTTAATATTAAAATAATTTAATATTAGGAAAAGAAGTAGACTAATTTTACTCCAGTTTCTGAAAGGATTTTTCTGTTGCTGAGGTGATGTGTTATTTTCATATCGAAATGGCCATTCAACATCTTTGAATTAATCCTTTTTTAATATATATATATATATATATATATATATATATATATATATGTGCGTGTGTGTGTGCGTGTGTGTGTGTGTGTGTTAAGATTCTTGAGTACTCCTCCCTAATTTTGAAATTTCGGTTATTTTAAATTTCTAGTCGCGCGTCGTAAAAAAAATCCATGTTGTACGTTTGAAAATAATACAAACGTTGGAGAATCAGTAATCATAAATCGCCTGAGATACCGTAAGATTGGAACTAAGATTGCGTAAGTACCTGGTTTTCAAATGGAAAATATTAAAAAATTCTACAATATATATGTACTGAGCACTTTTTAATAAAATTGTTTACTGGTTTAATTTAATTATAACAAAAAATTGGTTAACAATAATCACACACACACAGACATATCTATCTCTCTATATATATTGGTTATGATATATATTATAAAAGAATAGTTGTGCCGTTGTTTAGCATCAATATTTGGTAATAGAAGATATTGCCAATCCTAGGAAGAAAGCGAAAAATAGTTTACGTTATTGTTTCTTTTTGGGTTTTTTTAATATTTTATTTCCCTTATCATTTTTAATGTCATTGTAAATTTTCTAAATATCTGGGTACCCGTTAAATTTAATTTTGTGTAAGCCAATTCTGCCTAAGATCAGTGGAATATTTGTTAGAAATATGAAAAATGTTACACATATACACTCAGTTCCACATGACAAAAGTAAGCAGAGAACAGGAGAAAGGGTCAAGAAGAAAAGGTTATAGGGTAACTAAGAAAGGTGAATGGATTATCTTTTAGGCGATATATGCTGCAGCCTAGGGCCCATCAACCTTTTATCATGCAATGATTATAATTTTCTAGATGTTATGAAACTGAAATAATATTAATATGATAAACTCATACTTATTTTGTTTTATTGTTATAATGTAGGTTATGAAAAAACTATTCTTATACTACAAATGTATTGAAACAGGAAATAATTTGGTTTGCAATAAATAGTAAAATAGTGGTATTTTTTAAAGAATATTTTATTGAGAAATAAAACATAGCAATTCTAGTTTATTAAAGAGTTTGCAATAAGTTAAACTTCAAGCCGTATATATGTTACGAAAATATATAACAAGTAAAATATCTGACAAATGGTGTGTCAAGCAATAAACATGCAAGCCAGCAACAAGCTGGACTTATCGGCAGGAGAGCATTAGTGTAGCTTTTGCTCCATACGTATCTCTATTTGAACTCACTGTTCCTTCATTTGAATTTCAGTGTGTTTTGTTGTTTTTCTTTTTATTATAGATTATTAAAAAAAAAGGCAATGTAGGGCTAAAGAAATCCTAAAAAGACAGTTACTTGAGGATTTTTATAGAAGGAGACTTCCCTTTCTAACAATAACATCTCTCCTCACCACTTTCCTCCAGCCACGTCTATTGAACAGGTTAAGAGGCTCATCCCTTGTTCCCTGTTTAGGATGTGGTTTCCGGCTTTGTCTTTTCCAATCTTCTCACTTTAGTTTCCTTTTTTTTTCAACTGGAGTAGATAGAACTATCTATCGCCCGGTTCACACTCCGCCCACATCTATTGAACAGGTTAAGAGGCTAATCCCTTGTTCCCTGTTTAGGATGTGGTTTCCGGCTTTCTCTTTTCCAATCTTCTCACTTTGGTTTCTTTTTTTTTTCAATTGGAGTAAATAGATCTATCTATCGCCCGGTTCACACTCCACCCACATCTATTGAACAGGTTAAGAGGCTCATCCCTTGTTCCCTGTTTAGGATGTGGTTTCCGGCTTTCTCTTTTTCCCCTGCACTTCAGTGGCGTTACCGCCTTGCTCGGGTTGATACGATAAAAAAAAAATAAACGGATGTATCGGATTGAAAACGTTTAATCGCAGGGATTATTTCGTCAGATTTTTATTAAAATAAAATTTTGATGGAAGATATTATTTTGGATGTTGCAGAATGAGAGATAGCATTTGGCGCCATGGCCTAAGAGTTTTGACATTGATGTTATGTCACAAACATCGTGTAGTACCGCTTTTAGAGACAGGAGTAGCTAATTTTTCATCAGTTATAGTGCGACATATCTTGGAATCCATTAACTCAGAAGGAAAAAAAGAAAAAAAAATAACGAATGGCACATAAGAGAATTATGAATAAACAACGGCATGCTAACAAATGACATCTAGGAAAAGATTAACTTGAAATGGATAACAAGGAAAATAAGTAAAGACATACAGAATATTTAGTAGCAAAGATTAAGAGAAAAGAAACAAGCTGTTGACATAAGAAAAAACAAAGATTAAGTATGGATGGATAAGGAAAAAACAGTATCATATAGACTCGGAATGGAGAAAAAGGCAAATAAACATTGAGATTTGGTCAGTCAGTTAAGTGCCATACGTGATACCCGTCTCGAAATCATTTCTCGAAAGAGACAGGACTGACTGGGTAGAAGATTATCCAGCAATAGCTTGCCATTACTTTATGAAAGGGAGGAGAATATAAAAACGCAAAGTTAGTTAAAATTATGGTTATTTAGGAATCGCTGAAAATTTTAAAGTTCCAACATCCTCAGTGTTTATATATCGTTACATCAATAAATTTAATTTAGTCCGATGAAGTCCTAAATAGCAATACTTTTTACACAAACTTTGAGCAGATTGCAGTAGGGGCCGTGAGTGAATATTCCACTTTGCTTAGTATCTGAAATCTTGAAAAGGGACAGAAGTAAGGAACTCAAAAATAGGTGTACTGGTTGCCACCCAAATCTATAGAACCCAGTCTATCCTGTTATTTGACTTATAACTGGAGGGAAATAACGGATTAATGCCTTTCCCAAGGCTATTTGCGCGTAAGTGAACTTGAATTCGAACTCGGCTCCCCGATTCCTTATTCCGATCTGTTATCCACTGCCCCATAACGCACATCCATTTTAATATATATATATATAGATGTGCGTTATGGGGCATATATATATAGTCACCCAAAGACAGTGTTGTTTTACTGTATCACAGGTCATCAGTACGGTTAGACATCTTATTGCTTCTAGTCAGGATTGAAACCCGACCGAATTGGCATTAGTCGGCAGTTCTACCTCTGAGATATTCGTGGGTGAATGATTAAATATGCATGCATAAAAAAAAGAAAGAATAACGAATGACATATATAAGACAAAGTAAACTTTGACAAACATTCCTGCAATAAGAAGCAGTGTCAAAAAGACGGTTTTCACATGACACCCCTTAACTTTACGGCAATGGCTATTGTTTTTAAGTGAGATGATCAGGAAGTATAGCTTTATATAGAAGACGTATTTTCTAAAGGATGGCTTTTCCCATGACACTCCATCTTATTGTGAATACAAAGGTCCATGTTTTCCAATACCTAATTTAGTATTTTAAAATGTTTTAATAGCGCAGAAATAATTTTAATCTATATAAAGCTATACTTTGTAAAATTCCCGGTAACCTTGCACTGGTCTTCAGTAAATCCTCATGAAGATCTAAAATCAAACATAGTCATGTTTGTGTTCTCCTTCTTAATCAAATTACCAGGGGTGTCAAAAAGGACAGGTTTTCCATGACACTACTTTTTTAATTACCTTCATACTTCAACAATCTTTATTATTTTGAAAAGCAATTTTTACAACTGTAACAAAAACTAAACATATGAATGCGAATTTATGGATATTTTCTTCTTTATAACTGACAAAATAAAAATAAAATTATTATCTTGTTTATTTAAACTATTTATTTATTATTTTATTCATTATAATGGTTGCCAAAATATCGTACAATTACAAATTAATTGAAAGCTTATCTAAACTTATTTATAAATTGATCTTTGTCTGTGTGTGTATGTATGTGTGTGTGTATGTCTGTGTGTGTGTCTGTGTGTGTGTCCGTTACCTATAGGCTCCGAAACAGCTGAACCGATTTTCTTGAAAAATTACATACTATAAGCGTCTGCGAGTGTTCTTAGATAGGCTTTGTGTTGAGGTACCTCCGATAAATATCGCAAATAGATAATCGAATAAATCGGGTTATAGGAGGAATGGTCCGATTTTAATCAAATTTGATACATTCATAGACAAAGACATAAGAAACGATATTTAGAAGTTTCAAGGTTGCAGTTCTTACAATTGTGCAGAAAATCGATAATATATATATATAAAAGGCAAGATATTTGTGTGTGTGTCTGTTTATTTGCCTGTATGTCTGTAATTTTTTTCAGCCCTTTTATTTTAGTTTTTACTTCTGGATTGGCTCAAGTAGGTATAGTTGTAGTTCTTAGTCTCAGCCATGATGCCATTTACTCAGAGGACTTATTTAGCTTTCAAAATTCAGTTTACGACGAAAACTTATTTTATATCGATACCAGGAAATTAAAATTTGACTTCCATCCATTCATTTTGCTTTCAGTCTACGGTTTCGCTTTAACTGGAAACAACACTGGTGTTTTAGTCTTTCGTGCCAACGTCCAAAGAGTCTGAGATCCAGGACCATGGATTAGTTTTAAAGCTCTCATTTCACCCGAGCAACGCCGGGCTATACCGCTAGTAAAATGATAAATACTAAAGATTTCCTTATAGTTCGTTCACAAGATTTAATAACTTTGTAATTTTTATAATTCATGAATAATATATTATTTTTATATCTAACTATTTACAACTTCTTAAATGGTAGAGAAGAATGGGTGCCGCTGGGTTAAAGTATTTAATACATGGTACACGATAAGCACACGAAGAAATCATTTGCGAACACCCAGATTCTGGCATACGACAGCAAAGGAAAGAATGAAGGTGAATGATGAAAAACGACTCTTTCCGCTGTTAAATGTGAAAGAAGAACAAGTTGACAAAGAGAAACATTTACATTACATTAGTTCTAATTGAATTAGTTTTTAGAATGTAAATATAAAATAATTCTTATAGTGATTACTATTTTCGTTGTAAATTTTCAACAAGGATAAATACCTTTTATCATATATTTAGGTTTTATTTCCAATGAATATCAGTGGGCCACGTGAAGCACAATTCCTCATAATGTAGGACGCACTACTAAAAAAGTTAAATGAATAAATCAAGGTAAGTTTTCATTAGAGTTACGGCAGACCTTTTCAAAACATAAAAACATGCGCAGAGTTAACAAAACTAAAGAAGTCGTATAATATTTTCACTGTTGACAGAGTGGCTTAAAATCACACGCGTGATTTGTATGATTTGTTTCTAATCAATTTATTTGACGACGTAAAAGTACTTTTTTAAAATGCATATTTAATATCTAGAGAAAAACAATTATCATTAAGCTTTTCTGCTGCTAAAGCTAAAGTTGTTTACACTTCTGAACTTCCTTTGTGAAAATCGTCAATGGTTTCAAATACTGACAACTTTACCTTCAATGTACATTCAAAAAACATTTTACGTGATTGTGGTTTTATGTATGCGGGTATGCATTAGTGTGTGTGAGTGAAGAAAAAGGAAAAAACAACTTTTTTAATAAACATTATTTCCCGAATGTAATTAGGCGTGCCATTCAGAATGTAAATCAGGTCGCAAGTGAGACGGAAGAAAATAAAGAGAAAAAGAAATAAAGAAAGGAAGTAAATAAAAAAGATACGAGGAAAGTGTAGGGTTCGTGTTCATTGCGGGGTCACCTTTCATGTAGTGGCCTCGGTAATGTCAGGTACAAGGCCACTTTCAAACATAGCCGACAATCTCCGCATTTAAAGATATCATCAGTTTGAAAGAATGAATGGAAGGATAAAAGTGTTTCGTTAATAAGTGAAATTTAGTTAACTTGATGTAAAATATTGTAAGAAAAAAATGTTCAAAGATAAAAAATGTAAGTAGTTAAATGTTCCAGAGAAATAGAAGTAAGGAGTTGTTTTGTTTTTAATCATATCACCCCGAGCAAGGCGGCAACGCCACTGATGTGCCGGGGGCTACGTAAGAGTGAAAACATTGGAAAAGAGAAAGCCAGAAACTACATCCTAAACAGGGAAAAAGGGATGAGCCTCTTCACCTGTTCAATAGACGTGGGTGGAGTGTGAACCGAGTGATAGTTTAGTCCATCTACTCCAATTAAGAAAACAAAACTAAACAAAACAAACAAACAAACATAGGATGGTGGATTGCTAAGTTTTAACTAAGTTAAAATTCAGTCAAAAAGATTTCTGCTGAATTAAAAAAAAATTAAAGAAAACCAATTAAACATGAAAAGTTTAAAATTAAGCAAAAAACAAAAAAAAATGACTTACTTTTAAGAATATTTCAAACAAAGTTGATTCCCATCCCAACACGAGGGTACTACCAGGAAGATAAATATTATTTTTAACTTTTTGGTCACACCAAGTGGATATTGAGGTGAGGTTGGGTTAATCAACTGAAATAGCCAGTGAGTGACCCCAAGAGGGTAGCAAGACATTAAATGAATCCTATTATAGTTGATAGTAGCAGAATGTATATGTAAGAATATTAACAGGTTACCAATAAAATCTGTGTCATTTTTGCCTGGCGAGAGAGTGAAAAGGAAGATGAAGCAATAAAGGAAATTGCACTTATCGGACTTTAGTTTTTAGGAGTCAATTGCAGTATCTTGTTATTTTTGTTTCTTTGGCGGCGTATGATTGAAAACGAAGAAAGGAAAATTGGAGGAAGAGGACAACGAATGTATTTCGACGAGACATGACGGGGTCTGTGTCTTGAAATTACTTCCTTACATTGCGACGAGGTTCTTATCAGATTACCCGTCTGACTGATTTGGCCGGTCAAAAGACGTGGTTAAGTAGTGGAATCTAGTCATGTTATGGGCTCGAACATCTTACCGAGTTTCTACGTGTTAAAAAAAATTTGACCGGAGTCATACATCAATTTTCTATTTCTTATTCTATCAGAATCCATAATATTAATTTTCACACCGACTTGTGAAATTTACCTTGGTCTGGGTTTTTTCAAAATGTTTTCAGTCATTCTGATTCATTTTTCCGGATGTGCATTTTTTTGTTTTTTTGCGTTTCAGTTAATTGCTGGATGATATAGGAATTTTATTGTGGTGCAGTGGATATCGACTCGAAACGACAAATAGGGGTGCTGAGTTCGAATTTCAGTTCGAATTCCTTGCATTCACTCGCACACAAATAATCCGTCTCTTTCCCTAGTTTTGGGTTAAGTAATAAGACAGATTGGGTTCTATAGCCTTGGCTGGCAACCAGTTTACCGCAGAAACCAATGGCAACCTACTGCGGGATAATCTTCTGCCCAGTCAGTCATGTCTCTTTCGAGACATGATCGCTCAATCGTGTATCACGTATGGCACTTAACTGAACTGATCCTATAAAAGGAGACAAGAAAAGAAAGGAGAAATAAGTATGAGGTAGTGAAGAATATTAACTGGAAAAAGAAAAATGGAAAATGCAGGGCGGAAGATGAAAACAGTTCTAAAAAATAAGATAGGCTAGCAATAAAGAGGGAGAAGGTAAGAGAGATGGAGAAAAAGAAAGAGACGAAAAAATTAGAGAGATAGAAAAATAAACTATGGAAGAAAAGTGAATGATTTTTCTATTGATTTTCAGTAGTACTTGCTTACTATATTATGTTGTTATACTAGTGTTAGTTCATTCTAAACTTATCGAAACCTACCGACCAACCAACCAACCAACCATACAACCAGTCCGTGGGAATTCTTACTGATTTATACAACCCAGCCGATGTTTCTCCAAAACGCAGAGGTAGATAGATACACAAGTAAATCAAAGTGCGAGAAAAATAATGACCAAAATTGAACAGAATAAGATAAAAAGAAGGAAATATAAGACTGGGAAGAAATTTAATCTAAAACTAGCGTAGCATATTACGAGGTGAGGCTTGAAATTATCCAGACACTACGTTGTAAATTATACCTGTCAACAAAATATGCGCGTGCAAATAAAGTATATCATAGGTATGTCGCTCACAAATTTCGTCTGATAATAACTTTCCTATTATAGACATGGATGCATTTATTATGTGAGGCTTTAAAAGTTGCTCTGCAAAGGCTCTTCAATCTTTACAATCGCTGGCAAATACTTTGGATAACGTGTCTGAATCAAATTTTGTGCAAAGATCAGCAAATCGTTTACCAAATCCAACGATATGTTTGTCAAGCTGAATGGGAAGGAGAAAATTGAGTGTGCTATGTGATGTCAGGACGTCAATATGGCACTGAATTGTAGAAAAACTCATCGAAGATGAAGGAAACACTTCGTGCAACAGAAATGTGTTTCTACAGAAGGATGCTGAGGATATCATGAATCTAGCACGTGAGCAAAGATGAGGGTTTGGAAAGGATGAAGACGAAAAGAAAATTAATACTGGGCATCAGGAAAAGACAGCTAAAGGTCCTGGGACATGCAGTGAAGAAAGGAGGCTTGGATAATCTTATACTCACAGACCAGATAGAGGGAGAGACAGACAAGGGAAAACAGCATATTACATAATTTACGGGCCTGAGCAGGTGGATCGCAGAGCGGGGGATGCGTGTTGTAACAGGAGAAAGCGTGCTAAGAGTATAAAGTACAAGACACATAATAGAAATGAATAAATTGAGTTCGGTATGTTCGTTGTGGTGCATTGGATATCGGCTCAGAACGAGAAATCGGGGGGCCGAGTTCGAATTCCAGCTGAATTTATTGCATTCACTTACGCGCAACTACCCTTGGGGAAAGGTATTAATCCGTCTATTCTTTCCAGTTATGGGTTAAATAACAGGACAGATTGGGTTCAGTAGCCTTGGTCGGCAACCAGTCTACCGCAGAAAGCAATGGCAAAATACTGCAGAATAATCTTCTGCCCAGTCAGTCATGTCTCTTTCGAGACATGATCGCCCAAGCGTGTATCACGTATGGCACTTAACTAACTGAATGCACGTTCCTTTCAACAAAGGTCTACTGTCATTGTAACATTGTCTGTAAAATAAGAGAATAATTTAATGTTTAAAAAGTAACATAATCCTAAGAGACTGCCAGACAATTTGATGGATATAAGATGTTCTGCTGAAATATGATATATTTTTTTATAAGTCCCGCAAAAGAAAAAAGAAAAAAAATCTGTCGATAACTATTAATTGGTCCGTGGACCAAAATATCAGCGTCTACTGCAAACTTCAGATTTTCTGTTTATAAAGTGTTTCTTTCTCCAAAATGTTTTACTGAGATTTGTCAGGTGGTGTATACAGGGATCTAGAAGATGCTAAAATATGGAGGATTATGCGACCATCTCTGTCACAGTCAAGTAATCAGCAAAACATCCCTACAGAAGAACAAGAAATGTAGCCAATACAAACCCTATACATTGTGTTATTTTTTACTAAATTCAATCATATCTTCCAACGAAAAGACGGCTTATTTGATTTCTAGTGATAAAAAGAGACAGTGCGACTTTGGTGCCGTCGCTTAAAGAGAATAATGAAGACTAATGCATTCAGATAACCGGTACGGATCTCTACAAAACAACAACTGTATTCACTGAATGTTTGAGTTACATATGATGTCGGGACAATGTCACATTATGGTGAACGTTCGGTGAAAATATGGAAAAAAATCTACGCCCATCAGCTGTCTAATATTAATGGAATTATTTATGGAGTGTGACACGAGATCTTCACAAAAAAGAACTCCATATCTATGTTTGCTTTAGTAATTTTTGTTGTCTCTTGAGGATTTAATATGTAAAAGAGAATATGGTATCGTTGTACATGTTTCCATAGAGACTATTTTAAAGAATCTTGTTTTGGTCGTGAAGTAATTTATGAAATATAATCTATAATGGAGTAATAATATAAATTTCAGATCTTGTCTTGGGATATTTTGATAACACCTTGTATGGTGATATTCTGCTTGCTTTTTTTTACCTAAAGAATTTCAAGGCAAATCTGTTTCTTAATACAAATGTAATTTGATCATGTGAGGTTTGCTGAAAAGCATTCTGATTCTGCAAATGATTGGTTCACACTTAAATTTAATTTGGTTATTTCGAGGCAAGACAACATTAAAGAAAAATTAGAAGGAATTAAAGAAAAATTAAATCAAATAATTAATCCCCAAAGACAACATCCAAGGTTGACACTGAATTTTTAAACACTATTCTGGAATACTATTTTGGGGAGAATATATTTTCTTTTTATCAGCACTTTTGTTTCAGAAACATTCGTTAACAATTTGCAGTTTTTTATTCTTGGGCGCTATAAGAAATTTCAAAAGGTGCCCTTGAAAAATATCCGATAAAATCTAAAGCTTTTAAAAAAATAGTTAGAAAAAGTGACTAATGTGATTTAATTAGATTGGTAAAAATGTAATTTTGTATTAATAGATTATTTTATATGCAAATACGTATATCCATTTACGCACAGAATATGAACAATCATGGCTGTCCACAATTTCCTTTTTCTTTGTAGCTCTTAGAAATGTTTCACTTCTTACTATGCAAATCAAAATATATTCTAACGTGCATTTAAACAAACTTGCTGTTTCCCTCTGTCCAAGTTGCATTCAATGTATCTTGTGTGCATCATATTTTCTACGCCTTTTTTCTGTATTATACGCCAAAAAAACACAACTCCTTCTCATTGTAACTATAAACGTCGTTTTTGTTTTACTTTTCTTTAAAACGTTCTCTTTACTTACAAGCTAGCTCCGTGATATTCTCAGTATCCTTTTTAAAACTACATCGCCGTTTGTTCAAGTCTATATTCCATCTGGATGCAAATCATTCGTTGCAATCTAGAAGGATTGAT
The DNA here is from genome assembly GCA_037127315.1 of Ascarosepion bandense. Lineage (NCBI taxonomy): Eukaryota > Metazoa > Mollusca > Cephalopoda > Sepiida > Sepiidae > Ascarosepion > Ascarosepion bandense. The sequence goes on along the minus strand of JBBBDQ010001984.1, from coordinate 259,198 downwards.
GTTACATAGCACCAGAAATACCTTCCGTATAATTGTAATGCATTAGCTAGATAAAAACACCATTGATAGTAGTGCTACAAATTATGAGGATGCTACTGGAGGCTATAGATGAGTGCGCAGGTAGAACGTTCGTTTTCTGATTATGAAACTCTAGTTCGAATCTCACAATGGTCGATTTGAGAATAAGGTGTCTTTTTGATGTTATCGCTCTGGAGGAGGTGATCCCAGCATGCGGCACCTGTGGAAAGTGCCTGAAAAATCTACCACGTGCATGAAATTGGGTAGACAGCTCCTTTTGAGGATGGTTGAAGGTTTTGCTAGCTCGAAGTTACCGAATGTTTGAGCGTTCTGGCCTTGTTCATATTGTTGTTCACGCTAGAAACTGTAACTAAATTCCGCTCAGCATAGTTGTAGTATAAACCAGAGGTTGGCTCTGTAGAGGCTGAACAAACACAAATGTGCCTGAGCAGGCGCCAGCAATCGGGATTAGCTAACAGCCGTGGTAGACACATGTTCTCGAATGTTTTGGAATGTTCATTGTCTATTCCAACGCCTTTTCAGATTTCTGTACAAAATTTTCCATTTCCTTATAAATAAAATTATGGTTTTAGTTTATCATTTTTAAATAGTAGAACTCACCTTGTTCTTGTCTTGCTCATAATTATAAATTCTGTATTCTTGCAGCTGTTACTCTTTTCTTCACGATTTTCTTTATTATTGTGATTAGGAGTTCTTGTAGTTATATTTCTGTTACAGACGACAAAACGGTGTCATCTGCGTAACTTATTTGTCCACAAATAATCAATGTTCGATGTAATAATTCTGTTAACATTTCTTAAAGGAGAGCAAAACCAAAGAACAACGTTCTGGTGGAAGCAGAAATATTTTACTGCGCCAAATATGGAAATTACAATTAAATATCAAATGTATAAAAACATTAAATCAATTTATTTGCTTTCACTAGAAAACAAACCTTTTGATTTTTGAGTGCTTTTTCTTACTTTTCTTGATGATGTGAAAGTTAAAACCACAACCTGGAAATAACTGAAAATGATGTTCTGAGGTAAATAGTAGGTGATGTCTACACATTTCGGAATTTAGAAATTAGCAAGAAACGAATTAAGTGTAATCTCATAAATACGCATAAATTCGTTTGCACCTGGTTTCTGAAGCAGAGCTTTGAAATGGATGTGCTTAGGTCTTCTGGGATATTGTTGCTGTTCTTCTTCTTCTACTATGTGCCCTGTCCATTCAGGACGTAGGCGATCATGGCTTTCTACGTTTCCCTATCCCTGGTGGCTCTGAGCACGCCTTCTCCTGTTACGACATGCAATCCTCGTTCTGTCAACTACCTGATTAGGTCTTCAAATATGTTATCCGTTGCTTTCCTCTGTCTCGTTTCCCCTCTATCTGGCCTGTTAGTATCAGGTTCTCCAGGCCCTCCTTCCTCATTGCGTGTCTCAGTAACTTCAGCTGCCTCTTCCTGATGCTCAGTATTAATTTCCTTTTTGTTTCCATCATTTTCAAGACCTCATCATTGCTCACATGCTGGATCCATGAGATTCGCAGCATCTTTCTGTAGAACCACATTTCAGTTGCTTCAAGTTTTTCCTTCATCTTTGATAGTATTGTCCAGTATTCGCTGCCATGTTGAAGGACGAACAGCACGTAGCAATCCAGTACTCTCTTCTTTGTTTCTAGCGAAATTATCCTGTTTCTCAATACCTTACACAACTTCTGGAATGCTTCCTTCGCCATGCCAATTCTCCTTCGGATCTCTGTGTCGCACTTTCCGTCTTCTGTTATAACGCTTCCCAGATATTTAAAGTTTTGTACCTGCTTGATTCTGGCATCCCCGACCTGTATTGGGCATTTTGAGCTACCCTTTTTACTGATGACCATGCATTCAGTTTTCGTTCAGTTTATTTCTAGTACTTCCTTGTTACTTTCTATTTATTATTTCTGAGATTTTTGTTTATTCCGAAATCGTCTAATGCTGCCAGTATGTTTATTACAATACCGTCTGTTCCTGCTGCTTTGTTTCTATTCAGTTTGTTCAGTGGAGCTTCCAATTCAGATTTTAATATTACTGGCCCGTCGTGGTTTCTGTGTATTGTTGGTTGCCTCTCCTATATAATTTTCCCAACAGTGAAGTATTTATTCTTTCTTTAATATGAGCGTTCCATCCTTGGATTTTATCCATGCTTTTAAGGAGCAGATTTTTTGTCCTGTTAGTTGGCTCTATTTTGATTTTTGCTTCAGGTTTTGCTGTAAATAGGTATAATTGTAGTTCTTAGACTCAACCATGATGCCATTTACTCAGAGGCCTTTTTTAGCCTTCAAAATCAGTTTGCGACAGAAAACTTATTCAACATCGATACCGGAAATCAAAATTTGACTTACATCCATTCATTGTTCTTTCAATCTACAGTTTTGCTTTGACTGAAAACAACGATTGCATTTAGTCTTTCGTGCCAACATCCAAAGAGAGTGAGCTCCAGGACTATTTGAAGCTTTCATTACACCCGAGCAACGCCGGGCTATACTGCTAGTATTTAATAGAAATGTGTATGGGAATACAGATATCCCTGTGTGGATATTACAAAAAACAGTTTTCCTCTTCCATCTATTTGAAACTGAAACGTAATTTTCTGTCTACAGAAAGCAACAACAACAAATTGATATGAGATTTCATTTTTTAGGGCAATAAAAAGTAGTCAAGAAGATACAAGATGGTTATTGATGTTATCTTTAAATTTTTGAAGAGCGTAGTTGGCAGGGAAGCAGGAAATTCTGTTAAGCATTGTTAAGGATTCCAGTTTCTTTTATATTTTTAATTCCCAGTATCCTCTTGCGTCTTAGTGACACTATCGCCTTGCTCAGGAAGAATTCGTGTAAAGAAGAAATGGATTAAAGAAGAAACTGTTTAAAGAAGAAACTGAGTAAAGAAAATTAATCACGATAATTCTATCAGTCAATATTGATAAACTAATCCTCCAAGATTAAAATAATTTGTGTTTCTAGCCAAGCAAACATTCATTATCAGTTTTCACCTCATCACAAGTAATAAAAAGTTTGTCCTTATGCAATGAAGAAGTTGAAATTTAACAAGTTCTTATATAATGTATATGGGTCTAGAATACCTTGAAAGTGAATATGTGTTTTTGTTAAGTATTGTAGCTGGAAGCGTTAACATTTTATGTGTGTTGACAATATTATCTGATTTTTTAAATACGTTTTCTTCTCCCTTCATCCATATGCTTTCTTTCCTATATTTATTTCAGTTGCCTTTGCCCATTCACACAGATAAGGTTCACGTTTATATGTGTTTTGCACTGTCTCGCGATAAAGAATTTTAATGTGTCGCAAAGTGCCTTTTGCCTGTAAGTGATTCCCTTGATATCCACCAAGCTATTTCGTGAATGTTTTCCGCTTAAGTTCATGATTACTATGCATGTATGTAAGGACGTATGTACTTATATATCTTGTGAATACGACATGCTTTAATCTTGAATGTGGATAATATCGAGGAATTGTAAATAGAAAAGCCGAGTTTCAATTCTCGTTGGTATTGTTATATGTGCTTACATTGGGAAAGGTATAAATCCACCTCTTATTCTATGGATTAATCAGTATTACTTGTATAAATAAACCATTATTGCTCCCATCTAGAAGATTCTTAAAATCTAATAATATTTTCTGCCTTTAAATAACCTGTAAGCTGAAGATAAGGAATAAATCAATCAGCAAAATTCTGTATGAATGTATCTCATGTGTAGGTTTTTATGCCCCTTCTAATAAAGTCAAAGAAGAATGGCGTTCTGTACAGCTTCTACCTCACATCATGAAACATTGTGAGCAAAAGAGCTGAGATGACACCCACTTCTTATTGGATTCAGTCGTTACAGAATTAATCTACTTAAAAGCAGCAATTATTTCGTCAATCGTGGGTGATTCATGGAGTTTTTTGATGATGGATAAATCTGGTTGCTACTGGTATAAAAAAAGTGATGATAGTTTACATTGAAAAAAGAAAAAACAGTAAGTTTGTGTGCAAGTGATGGGCTTACTTGGTCAATAGCTACACTTTGACCATGTATTTATGCATGTATATACGTATGTACATACGCACGTACCCTCCACAAAGACACACACACACACACACACACACATATATATATATATATGTAGTCATCCGTAGACAGATCTGTTTCGCTGTATCACAGCTCATCAGTACGGTCAGACTGCGATTGCTTCCAACCCAGGATTGAAACCCAACCCAATTGGCATCAGTCGGCGATTCTACCTCTGGGCTATGGGCGCTCGGTAGAAGAAGGTAGACTTTTTAGCACGTATATTATCAATATAAACGCCCAATAGCCAGAGTGCTCTAATTCATCACTGAACGAGCGATACTGAAAGATATTTTTGTAGGTACACAATTTAATGATCGCTAATAAAACTGTGTAGCTTGATATTACAAGACATTCTAAAAGCGAAACATCCGGTTTTTCTCTCCCTCTTCAGGCCTCTACGGGAGATTCAATCTTGGACTAAAATGACTATTAAATATGTGATAGAAAAAAACACGAAATGCAAGAAAAAAACATGAAAAGAGAGCAAAGAGATAGAGAGAAATATTAGCGAGTACTAACAAACATTCACGCTTTTCACGTCGAGAATGTGTGTCGCATCCGATATAAACCAGAGAATGAAACCTTTAAAGAAAATTTACTTCGGCGCTGCAACACCGGTTCCAAAAGTAACCACAGCCACTTGGCCACCTTGTGTTGGAATACAGAAATCCAACCCATGCGTAAGAACAAATGATTCTTAGCTCAGTCAGTTCATGAGTAGATAAATTTATAATACTATTCAAATTTGGTTCCATTGTCCGTCACTATCACTTATGTACCAACAATTTCAGCTTGACCTTACGCTTAGTTGATAATTTAACAAACTCACGCTAATGAATTCAACCTAAATACCGACAGAACAGAATCCAATCAAACAAGGAAATTAAATTCCTACATAAGCACCACGATCTATACTATTCCCTCTTTAAACCCAGGCTTTTGGCTGGAAATTGTTGAAAAAAATCTTTAATTAAAACACATTCAATCTTCTAACTGAGATGTAATTTTGACCTCCTAATCCAAAATTTAATATCGAATGGGCATTTTTAAAAATCGGTTTTAAATTTCAGAGTTCTTAATTTAGCATTCTGTTGTAATATTTTATTTAGTTTACCAATTAAATTAAGGCTATACCATTTTCTTTCCTGCATTTGTATTTTGTTTTGTTTTTTCATCACAAATTTCATCGTTATTTTATTTCAAGTTTTAATCTCCTGTAGATGTCTGAAGAGCAGGAGCGAAACTTGTTGCTTCGCTTTTAGAATGTCATGTAATATCAAGCGACCCTATGTTATATATATATATATATATATATATATATATATATATATATATATATATATATCTACCTCTGGGACTGTATTCGAAAGTCTATATATATATATACATATATTTGCATACAGGTCTGTTTTGCTGTATCATAGCTCATCAGTAGGGCTAGACATCTGCTGGCTTCCAGCCGGGATTCAACTCCGTTCGACTTGACATCAGTTGGAGATTTTACCTCTAAGCTAAGCTATATTAACTACACACATTGTCCTACGTCATTCGAACGACTCGGAGTTTCAAGCGTTTTAAAATAATGTTTTTAGAAAACATGTTATCTTCAACCATGTAATTAATATACTTGAAAAAATGACCACATGCTTCCATAATTTTAATATTGAATTTTAATATTTTAATATTGAATTAATTTGGTCTTAACAATATCTCGTACGCGTTTTATTTGTGTTTTTATTTTTATTCCTGCGGTAAAATTTAGCTTGATTTATTTTGATCTTAACAATATTCAGGGCCTGTTTTTGTTTGAAACAAAAAAATAAAATAAAATAAAATAAAATAAAATTGAAAAAAAGTAGCCGGGTGAAACGCGCCATCATTTTATATTTTCTGTATCCCCTTTTATCATATTCTAATGTATCCTCTTTGCCAGCGTTTCCTTCCGGCTGCTATTCTGACACACCTTTTCCCTTCTTCTGTCACACACTCAAAAAAACAATTGTATTTTCTATAATGTTTAAGATCGCGAACGAAATGATTTCAATCTCTAAGATAGACATACCATCACGTAAAATTAGAAATTTTTATATGTATTATATAGATATGTGTGTGTGTGTGTGTGTGTGTGTGTGTGTGTGTGTGTGTGTGTGTGCATTAACGTCCACATGTATGTAATCATTCCTTAATCTTTTGTTGCATATGAAACTATGGAAGGATGATGCGGATATCATGGATTGAGCATGTGAGCAAAGATGAGGTATTGAAAAGGATGGAAACAAAAAGGAAATTAATACTGAGCATCAAGAAAAAACAAGTGAAGTTTCTGGGTCATGCAATGAGGAAGGAGGGCTTGAAATACCTGGTTTTAACAGACCGGATAGGTGGAAAAATGACAGGGGAAAAGCAGCGAATAACATTTGAAAAGCCTGAACAGGTGGATGAGAGAACGGGAAACAGGAGAAGGCATGCTAAGTGCTAAATGCCACCAGGGATAGGGAAATGTGGAAAGCTATGGTCACCTATGTCCTGAGTGAGCAAGGCACATAGCAGAAAGAGATTGCATCTGAAATGAATGTGAGAAAAATTCCGTAGAAATCGATCCAGTATCGTCAGTCATAGGAAAATTTGCAAGCATGTTGTATATACTATACAAAAACCCAAGCCGTGTACAAAACACCTTTAATACGCACTTCAACTCACTTGTAAACGATGCCCATACTTGTCAAACGAGTCGAGTCTGCAGCCAGTATGTATACGTTTTTAGGTATTTATTTAACTATCTATCGATACGGGTGCGTAACTGACAGATTAGAAAGTTCCCACTATCAAATCCGTATTCGAATCTTACACTGTCAGGAAGGTGCTTTCTTGATGTCTGTCTGAGGAAGGGGATCTCAAAGTGCGGCTCCTTTGAAAAACCTTGCCATGGGTTAACAGAAGCCTTGTGAATGGAGTTGAGTAGAGGGAAACGTTTTTGTCTTCAATGATTGTGCTAGCACGAAACAGTACGTCGTCGGGAAAGAGGTTTTGAGCGGACTAGACTTGTTGAAAAATAATTGATCACGACAGAATATGCGTTCTCTTGCAGAAACTGTACTTAAAATCTGCCCAGCATTGTAGTAATAGTAGTAGTAGTGTATATATATATATATATATATATATATATATATATAGATATATATATATTGGGCGCGTAATATGATATGCGCTAAAAAGACTGCCTTCTTCCACCGAACGCCCCGTTGCTCAGGTAGAGTCGCCGACTGACGCCAAAACGGTAGGGTTTCGAGCCTGGGTTGTGTAGCAATCAGAGTCTAACCGTACTGATGAGCTGTGATACAGCGAAACAGATCTGTCTGCGCTTGACAATAATATATATATATATATATATATATATATATATATATATATATATATATATATAACATGTAGATTTCGTAGGATTAGTGAATTTGTGATATACTAGACTCTTGACAGGTGGGTGTGGTTGGAAACCAGTAGACTGTTATGTATGTATGTATGTATGTATGTATGTATGTATATTCCTTATTCCTTTAGGGCATATGAAACTAAGCAATGCAGATTTCAAATTACAATCAGAAGTACGCTGGAAATAAGAAGCCAGAGGGTGTAAGGATAAATGCAGAAACCAATCCGGTCTCAAGTGTCACATTAAAATCCAGAAGCAAACTGAACATATTTTACAAAATTGCAATTGAAATTCATTCGCAATTATAAACATTGCAATCACTTGTTGATTTTAACGGTCGTTTGTATTCTAACAAGAACCAAAATCTTACCCTACACATTTAACGAGTAAGCAGCAAGTATATAGATGTTTGCATGTACGCATAAAGCTATCTATGTATATGGACGAGTCACTAAATGTTTAAAAGGTTCGATCTTCAACTACCAGGAAGGTGATTCCTTGATTTTAACCGTCTGAGAAAGCGATCAATGGGTGAAACACTTTTAGAATGCCACCAAGCCTTGTGAGTGAAGTTGTGTAGACATAAATATTCGAATGCCGGCGGTGATTGTGTTAGCTCGAAATCACATGAATTTAACAATGGTCATGAATTTAACAATTTTTAATTTTATACTAGTCATGTGTGTTGGCTTAGAAGATTAGTAATTCTTCCTGAAATGAATAAATTCTAAGAAATTTGAGGCGCATCTGAAATTTGTCACAAACACACACACATATGTCATTTATTTCTTATTTACCCATTAAAAGTCTGATCGAAAATATATTTTGTATATTAAAATACACCTTTAAAATCACTAATATATATATATATATATATATATATATATATATATATATATATATATATATATCGAGGTAGCAGATAATTATCTAAACATCTAAACTTATTTATAAATGGAACTTTGTCTCTGTGTCTCTATATATATGTGTGTGTGTCTGTATGTGTGTGTGTGTGGGGGGGGGGGTCCGTTACATATAGACCTCGAAACGGCTGAACAGATTCTCTTGAAAATTTCCACAGTTATACTTTAAGCGGGTGTTCTTAGTTAGATTTTGTGTCGAGGTATCCCAGATAAATATCAAAAATCGATAATCGAATAAATCGGGTCCGATTTTAATCAAATTTGATACACTCATAGACAAAGACATAAGAAACGATATTCACAAGTTTCAAGGTTGCAGTTCTTAGAATAGTGCAGAAAATCGATAATATATATATATATATATATATATATATATATAAATAAAATGCAAGATGTTTGTGTGTATCTGTTTATCTGCCTGTATGTCTGTATTTTTTTCGGGCCTTTTATTTTAGTTTTTGCTTCGGGTTTGACTCTGTGTAGGTATAATTGTAGTTCTTAGGCTCAGCCATGATACCATTTGCTCAGAGGACATATTTAGCGTTCAAAATTCAGTTTACGACGAAAAAACGTATTTGATATCGATACCAGGAAATCAAAATTGACTTACATCTATTCATTATTCTTTCAGTCTACGGTTTCGCTTCAACTGAAAACAACTATTGCGTTTTAGTCTTTCGTCCCAACGACCAAAGAGTCTGAACTCCAGGACCATGGATTAGTTTTAAAGATTTCATTACATCCGAGCAACGTCGGGCTATACTGCTAGCATATTGTTAAATATAACAGACAATGAATGTAAAGCCTATTATGGCTAATCGTGTGCCGCTCTAAACATCGTATTCTGGCTTTTATTTCTTGTGGAAATAAAGAGAAAATGTCCAACATGTAGATATTTATTTATTATGCGGGTTCTAAGTTTTCGGATTTCATGAGCTATCTTCAGATTGGTTGCAGGAACGTTAACGGAAAGACATCCACCATCAAAGATTATATTCTTTTGTATTGACATAAAACATTGCTATGCGACGATAACAATCACTGAAAAGCAGAAGCATGTCGTAAATTTGTAATGCGGTTCTATGACGACCAACCGCGTGAGATACCGAAATGTTAACAACGAAAGCATATTCCTAAATGCAATGTACTGTGTTGCGATTAGATTGAAATGTGATTTTATTGAGTGTAGTTTGCTAGGTAGCCCCCGATATCTGATGGTTCTTTTTACTGTGTTCAACTGTGTGTAGTATTGTGTTATCGACTAAAATCTATCTAATATTACATACATGGCTGTTTTCATAAGTAATTTTGTTTAATTGAATTATGATCACATAAGTGACAGGTAAGTCTATGTAAGTCTATGTGGTTGTATTATTACGTGTGTTACGTTTGACCATGCGTTTGGTTAACGGCTCCGAGTTACACATACACACACACAGATACACACACACACACACACACACACACACACATATATATATATATATATATATATATATATATATATATATATATATATATATATATATATATAAAGAAAATTAAATGCAATATATATTTATTAGGAAATCTAAAATTAAAATAAAATTTAATATAAAATGTTGCACCAAGCAAGACACCAAATCCTTTTAAATAATGCATAACAAATAGTATGCTATCAAATATTTCCTTCAGAGCAATACAGGAATATACCTGTATACGAATAAAAAACACAAGGAATTTCAGTCTGGATTTATCTACGAATCGACTCTAAGTTTATCCTCAAGCTAGTTGGCTTAACTTGCGCCCAGTCTATAATATCAAGACGACCAAAGACATGGCCAGCCATATCAAGGGGTTTGCAAGGAAAGGAAATAATCATGAAGAAGCACTATGAAGATTTGAATGATGCACTGAAAGTTAAAATTATAAATAACTCAACATGTATTCCGTCAGAAGAGCCACGCACAAAAATCTGCGCTTTAAATCATGTAACATGATGCCAAGCTAACGTCTCGTCCATGAAAAAGAATTTACTAGTACGGTGTAAGAAAATATTCATATCCCTAAAGAATCTTATATCAACTCTTAAATATTCTTTGATGCGAAAAACTTCTGCGTGGACCATGTTTATTACTTCTGTAACGACTTTTACATCAAAGAATCAATATTCGGCTTCAAACGCAACATCATACTAAAAATATGGAATTTAGTATGGTGGATTCTGACTGAAAAATTGAGAACTTAATTCTTTTTTTTTTAATCATTTCACCCTAAGCAAGGTGGTATCACCACTGATGTACAGGGGGCCACATAAGAGAGTTAAAGTTTTAGACGGGAAATGACTGAAGACAAAGACGAATTAGCTACAGGGGAAGAAAGAGAAAGAGCAAGGGAAGGATAGTAACACAGGAGTGAAGACAGTTACGAAAGTAGAATGAAAAAAAAAAAGAACAAGATACACGGGATGATGTGGAAAGAGCTAGAGTTAAGTGGATAAGAGATGGGAATTGACTTTGCATTTAAATTGCTGGGGGTTATAGCCGTCAGGGAATCAAGTATATGGAAGGGTGTTTCACAGGCGGGAAGCGCGAGAAAAGTAGCTGTTGGAGCGAAATTGTTGACTGCACTTGGTTGATCTAACTGAAAAAGGATGGAATCTTGATGCCAGTCTGATTACCAGAGGATATTCTTGGGAAGGGGGCACCAGTGACCTAAGTTCTTCGGAGCAGAAGCCATGAAAATATTTGGGAAAGAGACAGAGGGAAACCACATCCCACCGAAAGGGAAAATATAAATGCTTATCTATTATAATGACCGGTTTGTCATGGCTCAAAGCCAACTCTGCAGAAAGGAAATTGTTAAGCAACCGGGATGATTTATCAAATGTTGTGCAAAGCTACAGTGACTGACACCTGCAGAATTTTATCTTTAACCCAGATTAGTCGTGAATCATCTTGCCTATGTTATGGGGGTTGTTTTGAACCAAGCCAAGAATCAAACATGAGTTTTCCTAAGACTTCCATAAAAGTGAAATCTACGAAGTTGTGCCATTTAAGTATCTTTTGGGGTTTTTGTTTAGGTTGCAATTAACAATAACTGTAAAAACAATAGAACACAGGTCTTTGATTTCTAATTCCGAGCCATTAGCTAATTAAACCAAATGCATGTCCAAACTTACTACACCAATATTCCTAAGCGGGAAGTCATCTAGGTACTGATCAGGCTCGACGTTGCTTATCTTCGATGAACTTATGAGAACCGGAGTTTCAACGGTATGTGGCCGTAAAGTGTTCTAATCGGTGATCATAGTGCTATAGGATAAAATATAACACTAATGTATGGTGTCCTTGCTACTTCCCAGCTGATTTTTCACAGCAACGCAATATTTCTCTGCTAATCTCCATGCAAAAAATAATTACAAATCTTGGAGCTCCTTTATGTGAAAATATACCGCCGCTTTCAATAATTCATTTTAATTTAGATGTTTCACATTTTAACATATCATTAAAACATAATATCCTAATTAAGCTCTAATTACAGATTAATTAGACGATATCAGTTGTACTTGCGTCGAAAGAGAAATTAAAATTAAACCTTTAATAAAGTATTATTCATTAAGCTTTTCACTTTTTTAGATTTTTAAAGATATCTTTAATTACATTATTTTGTTTAAATTTTAACTGCGTGTAACTACAGTAGTTTCAGGTTGTTTAACATTCAACCTGATCGAAAACCGGAAACACGGACACAAGTGCACTGCATTTTATTTATATAGAAGATTAATTTGAAGAAAAAGACTGCCGGTGGGACCTAGACTAGTAAAAAGTAATAATAATGCTCTAAATAATTGATGAATATTAATACTTCTGTTGTTCTCGTGATTAGTGTTTAAATGAATGTGAACGAACCAGTGAACAAAAGTGTGAATTACGCATGCACCTCTTTGTTTAATTAAAGTATATGCGTAAATCCCCACATCGATAAACGGACCGGCGGTCAGGTATACGTATGGAGCACTTTATTCATTAAAATGAAAAAAATAGTAGAAATTATTTGAAAATATCAATAATAATAATAATAATAATAATAATAATAATAAATTGGCTGGACATTTTTGCTAAAAACCAAAAAGAAAAATAATTCCTTATTAATTGATATGGCTTGTTAACCGGATTGTAACATAGCAACCAAAGAATTCCAAAAAACTGTCAAAATGTAAAGACCTGGAAATGAAAATAGAAAAAATGTGGAAATTGAAAACAAGAATAGTACCAGTAATAGCAGGTGCACTTGGAATGATAAAAAATGGAACAAAACAACACATTGAAAGAAATCCTGGAATCTCCAGCTTAAGAGATATACAAAAAATGTAAATTATGGCGAAAAATGAAATAATAATAATATATTTCAAGGTGATTCTTTATCTCCCTTACTATTCTGCATATCATTAATAGCACTAACCAGTCAACTTAATAAGACAGAATGTGGTTATAAAATAGGCCAAAAGTAAATAAGCCATCTATTTTACATGGATGACTTAAAGTTATATGCTAAGAATGATAATGAGCTGGAAGGTCTTCTGCAAACTGTAAAATGCTTCAGCGAAGACATTGGAATGAAATTTAATTTGAATAAATGTGCTAAAGCTACAGTTTTACGTGGATCAATACAAGAAACATCCTCAATTAGCCTAGACCCTGCTGTAACAATAAAAGAATTGAAACCAGAAGAAGCTTATAAATACCTAGGTGTAAATGAGAGCGAAAACATTCACCATAAAAAAATGAAAGAAATAGTGCGTAAAGAGTACTATAAAAGGCTACGAATGATATTAAAAACTGAATTAAATTCACAGAATAGAGTTATGGCCATTAATAGCCTTGCAATCCCAGTTGTCCAATATAGCTTCAACATCTTAAACTGGACTCTAAACGACATCAGGCGAATGGATGCTAAAACAAGAAAGCTTCTTTCTAAGCATAAGATGCATCATCCAAAGGCTGATGTAGACCGTCTATACATACCCCGTAAAGAAGATGGAAGGGGTCTTATTCAGCTGGAATTGTCATACAAGACAACAACTATTGGCTTACTAACATACATAGAAACAACAAAGGATTGGATGATACAATTAGTAAGGCAACATGAAGAAAGAAAGAAAAAATATTCAATAATAAAAGAAGGCAGTAAATACAAACAAGATTTACAGTTAGTAGATTCTGTAGAAAAGCAAAACAGAAGCCAAGAACCAACTATTGCGGCAAAAAATATGAAAATGAAAGCCAAAGATAAAGCTCTTGAAAAGATGAAACAGCGCTGGCAAGACAAACCTTTGCATGGCCAATATCCAGTACGTGCCAATAAATCCAATGTTGACAAAGTTAATACTCATCGATGGTTACGTGCATCTGGATTAAAGTCTGAAACTGAAGGATTTATACTTGCAGCACAAGACCAAAGTCTTTTCACGAGAAACTTTCAGGCAAATATTATGCATAATAATATGGATCCAAAATGCAGGTTTTGTGATAAACACCAAGAAACAATAGACCACCTAATCTCAGGCTGTTCTGTGCTTGCCCCAAACGAATATAAAAATCGCCACGATAGAGTTGGGCAATATTTACATTGGACAATGTGCAAACATTATGGAAAAGCTGTAAACAAACACTGGTATGAACATCATCCAGCACCGGTTACAGAAATAGAAGATGTAACCATTCTATGGGATTACACCATCTACACAGACAGAAAAATTGAAGCAAACAGGCCAGATATTATTGTTAAAAACCAGAAGGAGAAAACTTGTCTATTAATTGATATGGCTTGTCCAGCGGATTGTAACATAGCAATCAAGGAATTTGAAAAACTGTCAAAATATAAAGACCTGGAAATTGAAATAGAAAAAATGTGGAAATTTAAAACAAGAGTTGTGCCAGTGATAGTAGGTGCACTTGGAATGATAAAAAATGGAACAAAACAACACATTGAAAGAATCCCTGGAAACCCCAGCTTAAGAGACATACAAAAAATTGTCTTATTAAGTACAGCCCACACACTAAGGAAAACTTTATCTATGTAATGCTGAGGATGATAGGGAAGATAGAAAAACATAAAATGAAGCCATAACAACACGCCACTACCTGCCTTAGGTCTCCCCGCAGACTTGGTTGGTAGTGAGACCACAGTAGAAATCGAAATATGATGAAAAATGACATAATAATAATAATAAACACTTATAGAAGAGAATTAAAAAACAGTGCTTGACAATGTTTAACAATATTTCGATATTATGGCTCTCTTATTCATGTTATGTTTAAAATTGTTAAACATAATCTGAAGACAGACGCGAAATATTGTTTAACTTTTTTAAACACTGTGTCTTTCTTGTCTTAAATCGCCTTCTTCTCTAAGTATTGAATATTATTGGAAGAATTACGTCAACCATTTTAAAAAATAAAAATATTTATTCTTCAGTCTCTCCATTCGATCTGTTTACAGACCTTAACTGTATATGAATATATCTGTGAAGAGACATTACACATTTTAATGAATGCTTCAACTACTATAGCTATTCAACAAACAGTTAAAAAAACATGGTGTTGCGAATGTTTGCTATGTATGCAAACTGCTATAGCAACAAACATTTGATGATTTACAATCATTGCAGGTTTCTGGTTGAAATTTGAACGCAATTCGTAAAACAAATACGAATGGTAAAAACACCAAAAGGATAACAATATTTACCTCTAATACTACTACTACTACTACTACTGATAATAATAATAATAATAATAATAATAATAATACAATAACAACAACTAGAACATTCTTCTTTTTCTTCTTCTTCTTCTTCTTCTTCTTCTTCTTCTTCTTCTTCTTCTTCTTCTTCTGCTTCTTCTATGTGTTTTGTCCTTTCAGGATGTAGGCGAACTTGGCCTGCCACGTCTCCCTATCCTTGGTGGCTCTTAGCAGCTTTCTCCTGTAACATCTCGCAGCCCCCGTTCTGTCATACACCGGCTCAGGCCTTTCAAATATGTTATCGGCTGATTTCCTGTCTCTTTTTCCCTCTATTTGTCCTGTTACCATCAGATTCTCCAAGCCCTCCTTCCTCATTGCATATCCCAGGAACATCAGCTGTCTCTTCCTGATGCTCAATATTAATATCCTATTCGTTTCCATTCTTTCCAACATCTCGTAATTGCTCACATGCTCGGTCCATGATAATCCCACTATCCTTCTGTAGAAACACATTTCAGCTGCTTCAAGTTTTCCCTTCATCTTTGTTAATATTTTCCAACATTCACTCTCATATTAAAGGACTGACATCACATAGAAATCTAGTACTCTCTTCTTTGTTTCTAGTGAAAGTTTCCTGTGTCGTAATACTTTACCCAGCTTCTTGAACCCGTCTTTCGCCATGCCAATTTGCGTTTGGATCCCTGTGTCATACTTTCCGTCTTCGGTTAAAACATTTCCCAGATATTGAAAGTTTTGTACCTGCTTGATTTTAATATTCCCTACCTAGTTTTGGCATTTTATGTTGCTCTTTTTGCTGATTACCATGTATTCGGTTTGAAGATCAAACATAAATGCAATGCAAGAAGCCGAGAGAAAGGTTTCCACGAGGGAGTAGTGCGAGTGAAGAACCTGTTAGCATAGAACTTAGGATACATCCAGGCATTTCGTCTGTAAATTGGTGAATTCTTGCCACAAGATAATACTTCTAGTAAAATAAAAGAGTTTAGGTACCATAGAGGTGAGTTCAGTAGAATAAATTACTTGAAAACATTTAACGAAAACATATATGAAAAGCGAGCTTACGGCAGTAGAAAATGTCTGAAGCCGACATGCCAAGTCAGGACCAATGACTACAAAATCATTTCCAAGAGAGCCTGATTTCTGGACATGACACAATGTTTAACAATATTTTCTTTTCTCAGAAATTGCCCCTTTTAGGAAATGTTGCCAAAGACTAGATTATCCGCTGCGCCATGTGTATAGCCGCGTCCGAAGTTCAATAAATTATACGTGTATGAGATTTATTCTCGTATTATTATTATTATTATTATTATTATTATTATTATTATGATAATGATGATGTCATTTTTCATTATAATTTGATTTCTTTTATGGGCGTACTACCTACCAAATCCGAAGGAAGATTTAACGCAGGTCATGGTGTGTTGCCTTGGCTCAATTTCATGTTTGTTTTATCTCCTCTAACATCCATAGAATTACATGTGTGTGGGTTGTACTTAAAAAGACAATTTTTGTATATCTCTTAAGATGAGATTTCCAAGGATTCTTTCAATGTGTTGTTTTGTTCCATTTATTATCATTCCAATTGCACCTACTATCATTGGATGATACTTGTTTTCAATTTCCACATTATTTTCTATTTCGATTTCCAGGTCTTTATATTTTGAAAGTTTTTCGAATTTCTTTGGTTGTTATGTTACAATCCGATGGATAAGCCATATCATTCTTAGTCGGCACAATAATAACGTTACAGAATCTTAAATAATTACTGAGGTAAAATCTTTTAATTTGAAAAGACATGGATCTTTAAATGCAATACAAAATAATAAGGTTATGTTTAATTTTTATATTTTATAAAAATCCATCAGCAAAAAATCGGAATTAATAATTGTATTATCAAACTATCACCCGGTAATTCAACGAATGACAAACAATGTTTTTGATTAATTTTACAGGCTAAATAGAACGTAAAAATCACTCATTTATATTTATGTCAAAGTACGGTGAAATATGAAAGCAAGACGCAGTAACCAATAATTTTGTCGGTTAAGAATTTGCCTTCTTTGATTATTTTGGTTTAACTGAAATAATTTAAATACAACTTTTTGATTACATTCCAAGTAATTTATCAAAATATTGCTTTTTTATTTTATTTAACACTAGCAGTTTATCCCGGTTTCACCTGGGTAGTTTAAGGAATAATAAAAATAAAAACATATGATGAATTTACATAGCAAGTACTTATACAATGTCCACCCCCGTCATTTTTATAGATATACATAACAATGTAGAATGTCTCTATATTATAATCAATGCATAAACTGATCCCTGACTTTGGGGAGTGATAATATATATTTTTCTATCCTTAATTTTGGCTTTCTCAAACTTTTCTTGATGTCGTTAGCGTTCTAAGATTTTGATCTACATCTGATCGCAACTCCCGTCGAGCTAGATCGTAAAAGGCAGACGCCAAGTCGAATCTATTAAACAAACAAATACTTACACAACGTCCACCCTCGTCACTTTTATAGATATAGATGTTAAAATTTAACTATTCCCACAAATTTAACTATTCCCACAAAACAACTTTTCATTGAATCGTGACAAGATTTTTGACAGTCATTTCTTATTAAGGATTTTTTATAATCATTTCACTCATCATTTCAGTAAGGCGGAAATGCCACTGATAGCCAGGTGGGGGGGGGGGGGGTAAAGTGAGAAAATAACATCGTGTAGAGCAAGATAAGAGATAGTGATTTTTAAAAGCGCAGATTAGATAGTGCACACGGCTGAAAATATGGAGCATCCAGTGAGGATCGCACTCACTACACAATCGTAATGATTCTAACGAGACAAGCTTGCTGACCATTAAACACCACGTGTTGTCCAAAGGATAAGAGGTAGATGGGAATCAAGTAGTTTAAGATGACAATTTACGTGGCATTTAAACTTTTGGAAATTGTAGCTATCAGGGAAGCAAACAAATGGAAGTAAATTCTACAAAAAGGAAGTGAGACAAAAGAAACTCTTAGAATAGAAGAAGTGGTTGCATTTAGTTATTTCGACGGTCAAAGAGTTTGGTTTTGATGCCAATCTAGTAATGGGATCGGGGTATCAGGATAAAACGCTTATCAAATCAGTTGCCATGAAAATACTTGTAGATAGGACAGAAAGAAGCCACAGCACGCCAGTGAAAAGTGATTGAACGTGAACTGCCAATCAATGATATAGGAATTCTGATTAATTTCGAAACATGCTGAAGATCCAACAAGATAATTCGTACGATATGACAAAGTGTATGACAATCATGCTTGTCGGAGTAAAGAAATGACTGAATTATGTTTATCCACCATAAGAGAAAATATTACTTATTTAAGCGAGGACCGTGAAAATGATGGCTATGGCTTCTCAGACAGCGTATTGTTTAAAACGTTCAATTCATTATATATTTAGCTTGGAGCAAAGTACTTTATAAAAAAAGGCTTCTAAAGGTTTTTGTGTGCAGTTATAATCATTAATCAGCGGATAGCGTATATAATTAGGATGTGGGTTGTTTTGTTTAATAGAACTTTGATTGTAGAAGAATTTCATAAAATATTATTTATCAAACAATTCTTTGCATTCACCTACGCGTAAATATTTTTGGGAAAGGTATTAATTCATCTCTTTTCCTTCTATGTATGGGATGAAGAGCAGTATAGATTAGGTTCTGTAGCCTTAGTTGGTAACCAGTCTTCCTCAGAAAGTAATGGCAACCGACTACAGGAAAATCTTCTACCCAGTCAGTCATGTATGTTTCGAGAGAAGATCGCCAATCCGTGCATCCCATAGGAACTTAACTAACTGATCATACGATACCAGGCGTTTAAAATTATAATTATACGTGATAAGTAGACATTTATATAAATATTATATATGTTCAATTGCATGTCTGTACAGGACGTAAACGATAATGATACCACGGCTTCATTTTTTAATATTTGTGAAATGACAGAGTATTATGGGAAATATATTGAAGTCTTGTATCGTTGACTTTATGGTGTTGAATTTAATGTTGTCTTCTTCCTATATTGTCTTCTACTTAAATCTAGAGAACATCGTCTCTATACAAATTAATCCGTTACTGGGGGTAAAGAGATGGCTTTCCAATAAGTTGCTGGTGCGAAAGAAAATGCAGTAACAAGCTGTTGATTCGATGAGCTCGCTGGGACGGTAAAAGACTTTGTTCGGCAGGCTTGAAATTATCTCCAAATTGCTTTCGCAATGATGAAGCAGTAAAGAGCCTGGATCACATCTTCTTTCATTGCAGGATCGTAGGATCGTTGGGCATGTTTATAGAAGATATGCTACGGAGAAAGTTTTCGTACTCGAGTTTTCGTACTCATTTATGTCTATAGTAATGTTGTACTGTCGTTGACGAAGGCTTAACACTGTGTGTTCTTTTGCTTGCTAGGTGTTATAAGAGAGGTGTTGGTTGACAATTTCGAAGGATTTCTAAAGGGTCAAGAAGGTCTCCTCTTTCCAACTGTTCTTTCTTATAAAGCAGCAGCTTAAAATTATGAATAGGACTGAAAGGCGACGGCTTCGGCCATCAGAATTTGTCAAAGGTATGTCATTCTTGCGATTGGTGTCAAGTAAGAGGAGTTTACTTGAAGTGAAAATGTGTGCTTATTAGGCATGAGGATATTGTTCTAACTGGATTGAATATTAGCAAACCAATTCAATATAAGTTTAGTTTATGTTTGCTTTTGTCTTTAATTTCTTCTTACAGAGTTTACTTAACTAGATGAAAGCTTCTCTCATTTCATCCCCAAACGTTTCTTTTTTAAAATACCCCTCCCATTTCATTGTTAGGTTTCGAAATATGTCAGTTCTATGGTAAATGCTGGACGCTTTTCGTATTCTATGTGTGATTTTTGTATTTTGGGGGTTTGAATGAGTATGCGTTTTAGCGAGTGGTTGGATGAATGAGTGTTTTTTAAATGATTATTGTCGCGCTTAAATTCCGTCCAGTTTTAGTTATGAGGACTAGTTAGGATTTCATTGAGATCCTGAGTTATTATGCGAGGGTCATACAATAAATAAGGTGAATTTTTCGGTATAAGGACTTCTAATACAGATGGAAGCTTACTTTTCTTAATTTTCTTTTCCTTTACTTCTTTTCCAAATGGATTTAATATTTTGCAGATTAAAAAAATCGTTTTGGAGATTAACAAAGATGGCCGACCAAGAAGCACGTTCTAGGATTGATCAGAGGTCAGTTATCAAATTTTTGTTTGCTGTAGGGTGCAAAACAGTTGAAATTCATAGGAGAATATCAACTGTGTATTGTGCCACATATTTCAGGCAAAAATATCTACATGTTGGCTAAATTGTTTACAGAAGGACGGGGTTGTGTTGAGGATGAAGACAGGCCTGGGAGGCATACAGAAGTGAGGCCTCCTAAGGTTATCGAACCAGTCAATGACATCATTCAATCTGACAGAAGGGTGACAGTTGATGACATTGGAAGGACTTTGAGCCCATCTGTTGGGAGAGCACACAAAATTTTCCATGATCACCTTGTCTACTAGAAGGTCAGCTGCCGGTGAGTGCCAAAGATGATTAATGCAGAGCACAAACAGAAGAGGGTCGAGTTGTCCCAGCAGTGTCTCATCCGCCTTACATACCGACCTTACCTTTTTAGACTTTCACCTGTTTGGTCCCTTAAAAGCGTTTTCGAGATGCACGAAGTTTGAATGTGACGATGAAGTCAAAATTGCTGTGGGTGATTAGCTGAGACTTCAGTCCAAAGATTTTTACGCTGAGAGAATAGAGAAGCTTGGGCACAGATGGGAAAAATGTGTGACACTGCTGAGAGACTACGTTGAAAATTTTAAAAAAGTAAGCTTCTACCTATTTTAGAAGTTCTTACATCGAAAAATCCACCTTATTTATTGAATGACCCTCGTAAATGTCCTTATACCGAAAAATTCACCTTATTTATTGAATGACACTCGTAACAGTTATAATAAGAATGGTACTTAAAAATTTGTTGTTTTGGTGTAAGGTGGATTTTGAAATGTTTGGGTTAGTAATGTTTGTTAGCTAAGTTTAATTATAAAACAGAAAATCGGCCTTTTCCTATCCTTCCTTTTGACCTACTGCCGTATTTTTGTATGTTAATGCATAAGAAATATCGTTCTCTGAAGCAGTACTTTCATAGTTGGATTTTTCTATTTTCAGACCAGTTCAAGTCTCGCCACACGTCAGACGAGATTTTATCCTTCTACTGTTTTGCACTTTGTATTTTTGTGTTAAATAAAATGTTAATTTTGTTTTGACTGTTTAATTTTTTTACAATTTCGAGAAAAAATTGAATTATCATTTTTCAGCTATCCTAAGTTTTATTTTTTTATATTTATCCATTTACTAGGTTATTGAATTTTCTCGTGTAAGTTATATTTGCAAGTTTTTATTTATTTTTTAGATGTTTTTGCCATTAATTTATTTATTTTTCTCGTATATCTTTAATCAGTCTAGTTCAATTCCCCACGTGTTATTTCGTTCTTTGTTTTTTTGTGTTCTAAGTAAAAAATTATTTAATTCCAGCTTGGCAGAAAAGGCTTTTTTTGCTATAGTTTCTATTTCAAATTTTTGTTTTTATTTTATTTTCGTGTTACGTAGGCCGTTTTCTATGAGTAGTAATCTTGTCATTTTTATAAGTTTCTGTTTAAAATTATCCTTTTGTAGTATGTTGTTTTCATAATATTCTTTACTTTGCTGTTGTAATTAAAAAAATCTTCTAAGATGTTTAATTAATTGTGTCGTTTTAGTGATTTTCTACTTATTAGTTTACACGTCAAACATTTTTAGACTGTCTTTTTTGTTTCTATATTGCAGAAGGAATTGTTTAAATTTTGTCTTTGTTCCAAGTTAACTTAAATTTTCACGTGACATCTTTTTTTAAACTAGCTTGAATCGGTCTTTTTTTTTAAGTTGTTTTTCTTTTATGTGTATTCGTTTAAGAATATTATTGTTTTAGTATTTTTTATTGTATTAATTTCTAAATTTTTGTTTTAAAAAGAATGTTCTGCATTTTATAAAAAAGAAGTTAAATAATAACAATGATTCAAAATGTCTGACAAACGTCGGACAATTAAATAACCCAGTGCAGGTCAAAGAAGAATGATCCGCTTTCGGTAATAAAACTCAAAGTCAATCAACAGTGGCTGCTGAGAGTGTAGCCATTACTGAAGACAAAATTGAAAAGAAAAAGCTATGGTAGCCTTAATTGGCCAACATCAAATAAATGAAAATGTGTTGCCAACTGAGACCAAGCACAACCATCTCAGCAACAGCTGAGATAATAGTAAAAGGGAATGAAAAAATTTATAGGAAATCTAAAACTCACTCTTAAACAGGAAATAAAATACAAATATCTAGAATATATATATATAATATATATATATATATAATCATTCAAGTATGGATTCAATAAAAGTTGGTGATGCAATATAATTTTTTTCGACGTTGGTAATATTGTTATTACAGTTTTTAAAATACATTGGGGCAAATAATGATATTCTTTGTTAATTAGTGTGATATTTGTAAAATCAAATTTATGGCCAGTTTTATTGTTGTGTATTACGAGCAACTTGAGGGTCGTAGTCAAAAAGTAAAACCCTTTTATGTTTGTAGAAATGGACTTGTAGATTTTTGTAATGCTTCTTTGATATAAATGCTTTTACACAGTAATAAGCTTATTTGATAAGCACCGTCATCTACATTGGTGTTGAATTTATTTTTCTTCCTAATTATATATCCAAAAGTCTTGGATGTGGTGGCAAAACCCTAGTATTAGAGATAAGTAAATTATTTGTTTTGTTTTGTAGAAAGTGTGTAAGAAGGTAGGAATTTTGTGTCGTTGCAGTTACAAGTGATATCGACGGTGTCGTGTTATATATATGTAATATTTTCATCCTAATTTTGCAATTTGTCCCCATGGTTGGATTTGAAAAAAGAGATTCACATGCATTTCATTAGACATTGCGGCGCTATGGTTTAATTAACAACCTTCCAATTTATAGGGACTATCAGCCGTCACGCATGATTTTTAATAATTTATAGGGACTATCAGCCGCCACGCATGATTTTTAATAATTTATAGGGACTATCAGCCGCCACGCATGATTTTTAATAATTTATAGGGACTATCAGCCGCCACGCATGATTTTTAATAATTTATAGGGACTATCAGCCGCAACGCATGATTTTTAATAATTTATAGGGACTATCAGCCGCCACGCATGATTTTTAATAAAAATTATTCAAACGCTTCAAAATGAATAAACAATATCAGAACCTTTTTTATAAAACAGACTGCAAAACGTTTTCGAATTGACAAAATGAAAATGAGGAAAATGATGACTTTTTTCTCCACGAAAGAAAACCAGTTGAAACCCGAGGCAACAGAACGCTCACATAAGACTGGTAAAAAGGTCTTTGAAGATACTGGGTTTCCAAATGTGCTGAATGTACCGTGATACCGCATCTAGATGTGATTATTACAACAAAGCATTCGTTTAAGTACATCTGCATTGCAATCAACTGGTTAATATTGTCAACTGGAGCACGATATATAAAAAGCACGATTTACGTAAATATTTTTAAACAATGAGTGTAAGATGATATTGCATTACGTCAACAGCTGGCGAAATTTGAATGATGCAGGAGGACATTAAGTAGATTTGTTTGATGGTGCAGCAAGTAGACAATCGTTGTATTTTGAAAGACTGATCAGTTGTCTGAAATGAGGAATAATATTAAATGATTTTTTGCATTCAAACGAAGATTTATCTTCATGCATGACGTTTCTGCTCACGTCACAAATATATCTAATAAGTACAATGGTAAATTACGGTTTAAAATCGAGTTCTGTTGCGTGGTAGCTGGGTTTCAAGGATCTGAACCCCATGAGAAACATTTGGAACATTGTCAAGCATCGTGTTTATGAATGCAGTAAATAAGCTGTCCCCAAAAATGGATTTTGGTAAGAAATATTCGTCGATTTACCCTTAATGAAATTCACAAATTAATTTATGTTGACTGAAGATTAGTTGAATCATTATAGAGTGTGGAAATCATATCAATTATTTGATATTTTTTCGGCTTTGTTCTTGCCTCCTCCAGCTTTTCATTGAGCAGTTTTGTATGCCATTTATTTGAATAGAATTTAGTTCAGTCATTGGGTTTCATTTTCCATAATTACAGACAATGAAGTTTTGAGATAATGGCATAAAAATAGAAACCATACATAAAACAAAATGTCATCTATATTTTGAAGCCCAAAGTTTTAAGATATACGCAAAATAGTTGTAACAGACACCATTTCTCAAAGCATTTCATCGACTAGTTTTATAAACACTATAATATCTCTTAAATGTTTAATATGCTGAATGGCATTATATTGATTGGGTGATTTTTCGAGCTTGGCAGCATTTTGCAGGTACTGTGTAGCCAGAAAATATGCTTAGATAATAAGCATTTCGAGGAGACGATAAAGATGAACTGATAAAAGTGCTACTCATTAATCCGTTCGTGGGAAGAGAAACGGAGCATTCATACCATTTCCAAGAGCTTTTGTGCCTATGTGAACACCTAAAACCCGACTGAAATTGTAACTTGATTCTCTGATTATTCATACAATACAGTTATCTATTACAGTACCTGCACATCAATGCCTACAGCAACTGATATTCTAAAGAAGTCGCACATATAAGATCTGATCAGAGCCAAGAGTCTTAAACATCGAAAAAGTGTGTGTGTGTATGTATGCGTGTGTGTGCATGCATCTATAGTAAACAATAAAATTAAATATTCTATATATACTATATACTGCTGCTGCTGCTGATGATGGGACAAATGGAAATTTTTTTTATCAAACACGCGTTTCGCACTATATAATATACGACGTGATGGAGAGAAGGACGGCACTATCGTTGGAATCATTTGTTTTCAAAAACTGGCCACATATCTTAAAGGCTCCAATATCTTTCTGTGTATGTATGTATGTGTGTGTATCTGTATATTTATACGTGAAACAATCAAAAGAACGCTTATAAATATATTGTATGGTGGTAACAGTGAGAAGGTTTCTGCGCGCGATTATATGAGGGCGCGCAATTGCATATATGCATGTGTCCGGATGTATATACTTATTGGTATGCATGTATATGTATGTATACTTATGCATATTGAATAATCCTCTCTGGTATGATAATGCGCGTGAATGTGTGTTTATGTATGCATTCCGTGGGCACGTATAAAAAAAAAGAAAAGGAGTATTTAATACATGTATAAGCCTAGGTGGATGAGTATGTAGTCTTACGTATAGAAAAGTATATATATATATATATATATATATATATATATATATATATATATATACTATTAATTATAATTTAGAACATGTACAAACTACAGACTACTACAATATTGTACATTTGTTACGACATTGAAAGAACAATGTCTCATCAGATCGTTAATAAAGATGGAAATAAACGTTTTATTGAAAATATTTAAAATAAAAAATAAAAAAAGTATTTTATGTATTTTCTATTTTGTAATAACAAACTGTGATTTATTTACTGCCTTAAATTTAAATTTTAATATTAATTTTATTTATTTTTTAATTAAATTTTAGTTTAAATTTTAAATTTAAATTTCTTTTTTTATATCACAAATTTATTTTATTAGCGTTAATGAATTGAATTTATGCTTCGTGTTAGATTTTTAATATCCTATAAATTACTTGTTATTAATAATTTCTTTGTGTGCATGTAATTTCATAATCGTAATATTTTTTTTATTTTTTAAATGCGAAAGGATTCAGTTTGAAACAATGTAACTGGCAACTATATCTATCTGCAATTTACTTCCGGACAAAATTGGAAATTTTTATCTTTTAGTCGTTTTTCTTCTCTCTGTCTTTTCTTCCCTCTGTGCATTTTCTCACTTTTTCCCTTTTTTCTCCTCTTTGCTTTCTGCTTTCTTTTTTTTTAATGCAAAAATATTTGAGCCCAGACACCATATAACCTATATCTATATCTGTCAACAATTCACTTCCTGTTTAAATTTAAAATTTCTCTCCTAACTTTTCCATTGGCACTTTCCACTCAGTGCTTTCTCTCTTGTTTTCTTCATTGCTTTTTGTTTCCTCTATGTCTTCTCCTTTCCTCTTTCTTTTACCTTTCTTGATTTTACATCTTGTTTTCTGGACTTTTCTGCCCTCTCCTTTTCACTTTTTTAATATGTTCTTAACTCGTACAAAAATATTTCCAAAAATAAAAAGGAAGAGAATTTAAAAATCTTTTTTCAATAAAATGTTTATGAGCATCATTACTAACTACCTGATGAGACACTGTTTTTTCGATGTCGAAACAAAATGTACAATTTTATAGTAATTTGTAGTTTGCAGATTTTCTAAAGTATAATTAATAAACATTCATTGCTTTATTTTTATATTGAGCATTGTTTTTAATTATTGTTTTGAACGTTGCAATTATTTTCTACGCTCCTTATTTTTTAGGATATATATATATATATATATATATATATATATATATATATATGTTTTTAGTTGTGCAAGTATGTGTCTGTTTATGTGTATGTAAGGTAGATAAATGTGATTAATACACAATCACAACAAAAGAACTAAGTATGCAGATCTAAGAACATCCTATGACACACATACATATATATATATATATATATATATATATATATATATATATATATATAAGTAATAATAACAGTAATATTCGTATATATAATTATATTATATATAATATCGGTTTAGAATACACTTTGTACCTATTTCAAAGAAAATTAAGGCGCATTTCCTAAAGGATTTACTGTTAAGAGAATATTATTTTTCAAATTATTGTAATTGTAATCTACACATTCGTGGTGTAGGTATTTTTACCTGTTACCAAATTATTTTGCACGGCTTGTTACTAGATTGTTTTGCATCTCCGTTAACCGATGATTTTGCAGGCCTCGTTACCAGAGAATTTTGCATCCCCCGTTACCTGATAATTTTCAACCTTCCTATGACCAGATAATTTTGCACCTACTGTTAGCAGATGATTTTGTAACTACTGTAAGCAGACGCTTTTGCTTGTGTTCTATTTGATGGCTTCCTGCTTCTCGTAAAATACGAGATCATTGACATTACAGACATCAGAAAGTTTCCACATAGACTTGCCTTAGTATCATAAATTATCGCTTCTGTTTTCTGAAGATCCGAAGAAAACTAATCAGTCATTTTGTGTTCGAAACCTACCTTGGCTTATTTAGACGACGTCTATAAAGAAAAAGAGACAAAAAATTAAAGAAATATTTTGTTAGGAAGAAATTCTGCCTTAGGACACTCTTACCTTGAAGTACGTATGCTACTAACAATTCTTTTCAACGGTAAAACAAAGAACGAATGGACGCTCTTTCCTGTCATTCAAAAGCTTTTTTAAACCCATTTCCTATTCAATTTAGTTTTGTCGAAGAGGCTTTGCTTTAAGCAATGTGTTTCTTATGCACTAATCATAATTAGGAATAAATACCACCAGTCAAGTTTACGGAATGTAACTGCATCAGATGTCAATTACCGGAATAAAGTTACTGGCTTCCCCATTGGTCTCTTGTCAGAGTTTGATTGGAAAAAAAAAAGGAAAGCGAAACAGAGAAAAGTAAATTGCAAATGTATCTACATTAAGGGAAAAACAAAAGAAAACAGAACAGATTAAATATATAAAGGAAAGAGTAAAAGAAAATTAGTAATGCATAAAAAGTAGGAATAAAACGCGGGAAGACAAGAAACGGCAAATTCTAATAAAAATGATAATGGAAAAATAGGAGACGCGGTATAAAACGCAGGAACAAGAAAAGGGAGGGAAGAAACATGAACACAAGTAAATATAAACGAACAGACGGCAATGAAGTGAATATAAATTAGGAGGAAAGATAGTGAAGAAAGAGAATAGGAATGATATACAAATACAACGAAACATTAAAATGGACGAAAATGTAAATAAATAAATATCTACATGTCGAGAAAATGGTGGGAAGAATACAAGAAGCAGAAAAATGGAAACAATATTATAAATGAGAAGAAAAATGATTTAAATATATAAAAATTTGAAATTGAAAAATAATGAAGAAGAATCAAGAACACCACAAAAATAGTAAATTAAAAAAAAACAAAAGCTATCCAACTTTTGATTTACTCATCAAAAACATAATTAAACTACGAATAAAGTGAACAAGGAAGAAAACAAAAACAAAACTAACGCAACAAACACGTAATGAGACATAGAATCCATTTCTTTCTTTTGTGATTTTCTGTATCTATTTTCCGAGTAACTGTCGAGAAATCAGATCTCCACCATATCTCAGCTGTTGTCCCAAATATCCTTTTACTGTACAAATGAATGAGTTTCTAGACAGAAGAAATAAATTGGCATTTAATACCCGAGTATTTTTTTTTTGATGGTAGGGGGCTAACAGAGAATCTGACAAAACTACTCCAAGAGAAAAAAAAAAGGAACAGTTTGTTTGCTTTGCTTGACGTAAATCAGCTCAATTGTGAAAGACCACACATAAGGATTTAAGTCAACTGAGAAAAGAAGAACAGGCTTATAGCCAAAAATTAGTTAACAGTCATTGACGTGTTTCTTTTATTGTTGAAATGATGATCAGTTTGAGGAAAAATCAGTTGCTTGATACACGGAATGGAAACACTTTTGTTTACTTATTCGACTGTTTGATTCACGTGGATTAATCTTTTGTTTTTTATGGTTTTATTTTTCTCACAATTTTCACATTTCTTATGTTTAATTCCTAATTGGTATTTATTTCATAATATTATTTTATGTAATATGAAACTTCCATGATGGCGAGATGAATTCTTAGCAGCGGGTTAATTAATTGATTTATTAATTAATTAATTAATTAACACGGATATCATATCATTTTAAAAGTTAAATTCGTGTTTGAGTAGACATCATAGTATTTTTCTTTTTTTTGCTGTAATTTGCGGTGTTGGCAAAACTACATCAAGAGCAGTCTATTAAGTTTAAAGTCTTTTTCTCTTAACCAAAATAAATTTGTTTCATACGCTGATGTAATTAAAATGATGTTTAGTATTTACTAATTACATATAGTAGAAATTTATGATGGTTTCAGGATAGGGAACATCATTGGTTTATTCCAATTAATGTCTAAATTGTACCTTTTTTCTTGAAATTCTTGGTTGAGGAGATTAAAAATTGCCAGAACAAGTATAGCCAAACTTTTCTTTACGAAGCTGACACAATTTGTTTCGTGATAATGACGTACAGGACAACATAGAAACAAAATAAAGAAGAAAACCAAGACAGTATGGACTGGATGTCCAAAAGTATATTAGGAAAATTTGAAAAATTAAAATTAAATCAAAGCAGACATATCTTTTCGGTTGAATTTTATAACACACACACACACACACACACACACACACACACACACACACACATATACACATATAACGGTCATGTCACGTTCAATACACCGGTTCCCGCTCGATCATCGAAGTTAAGCAACGTTGAACCTGGTCAGTACTTAGGTGGGTGACCACTTGGGAATACCAGGTGCTGTTAGCGTTCACGGATGTGCGTTGCGTTGTGGTGCGGTGGATGTCGGCTTGGAGGGGGAAATCGGTGAGCCGAGTTCCAATTTCAGTCGAGCACACTGCATTCACTTGCGCACTAGTACCCTTGGTAAAGGTATTAATCCGTCCGTTCCCTCCAATTATGGGTTAAATAATTGAGGTCTGCTGTTCATGCAATCTGTGGCAGATTTCTGCACCGATTGTTTGTTATGAGCAGTTCCAAAAAGTGTGGATGGTACTACACAATGCCTTCACCACTATAAACAAATCTCTGTGTGGATGTCTTACTAAGGTTAGACCCTTATACTTCGAAATCGATGGGAGAGTCCATAATATATATATTATTTATCTTTTTAAACATTATTTTTAACCGATACTACTATTTGAGTAGATATTTCGTTTTTAATTAAACACTATATTTATATATTTATTTCTACCGGCCTGATTATTTACGAGAAATTTTGTCTCAGAAACGTGCGTCATTCAGCAGGATTCGAAACCTGCGATAACTAACAACATAGAGGGAAGGCATGCGTTGATCTAGTCTGTCTTAGAACGCTCGATTATGAAAGTTTTCACAAACTAACTAAAGTTAAATCAAGCCTGTTGTAACCCTTTTTTAAGGGGTCACATGAAAACATGAACACGGGATTAGTGTAAAAAATGTGTATTACAAAATACGGTAAAGTTACAAGATACCAGCTTGTTCGGCTATCTGACGAGAAAGCGATGTTGGATATCACAAAGTCATTCTACGATTGTCTGACTCGTACCAGACTGGTGCTTCCCCGATGACTACTAGTCACATGGTATATATGTGCAGGTCGTGTTAATCCATTACCATGTTAATGAGTAGGTCCGCCACAACATATACACAACTTTCGATTTTTCGCAAATAAATATTTTTTTTAATCGTATTACCCCGAGCAAGGCGGTAATGCCACTGATGTGCAGGGGGCTACATAAGAGTAAAAAGATTAAGAAGAAGAGAGTGAAGAGGAAGACGAACCAGTTAGAAAGGTGCAAGCGAAGGATCGAAATACAGGTGTGATGACAGTTGAAAAGGTAGAGAAAAAGGAAAGGAGATACGGGGTGGTGAAAGAACTACAGTCAATTGGTTAATATCTCTAGTCTAAAATATAAACAAATGTAAACAGATAATGTTACGAAAAATTA
Source organism: Ascarosepion bandense (assembly GCA_037127315.1). Lineage (NCBI taxonomy): Eukaryota > Metazoa > Mollusca > Cephalopoda > Sepiida > Sepiidae > Ascarosepion > Ascarosepion bandense. The sequence goes on along the minus strand of JBBBDQ010001984.1, from coordinate 228,106 downwards.
CGGTGATTGACAAAATGGAATTAGTAACCGATATAATTTCATATATTTGTTTGGAGCTTTTTTTAATCGATGCTCGAATTTGAGTAGATATTCTGTTTTTGATTTAACAGTATATTTGTAAATATATTTTCCTACCAGCATGATTATTTACGAAAACTTTGTTACGATATATATATATTGTTATTTTACGTAACAATATATATATATATATATATATATATTGTTACGTAAAATACACAATCTATAAAATATCGTCTTTTTTTCTATAAATGTGACAGATACTCTCTCTCTCTCTCTCAACCTCTCTCTCGGTCTCTCTCTCTCTCTCTCTCTCTCTCTCTCTCTCACACACACTGTGATTAAACTACAAAATCAATGGTTAAGCTAATACATGTAAAATTATATAGCAAACCATAGAATCCTAATCGGATGATGGCTTAAAATGGCATATCACATGTGTGGAGTCACTTAAAGCATTGCAAAGAATTGCAAAGATAAAATAAGTGTAATCAGTTGGACTGTGAAACTCGTGAGACGAGGATTCCTTGTGATCTTATGGTCAGATTAAGAGATTGCTTAATGAAGAGACACAATCACATATCCAATTCACATATATTTAGAGTAAGTTGGATTGTAGGCCTCAAGAAATAAAGACTCTTTTTTCATGTCACCAACAGATTTAGAAGTTGCAAAATGAAGACGATAAAAATTTCATTTAACTTATCCACATTAATCTCATGCCGCATATGAACATTTATTTGACTGACTAAATAACCATAAACATAAAAGCAATGATGAAACACTAATTGTGTTAATCATCAAAATCTACCATCCGCCCTTGCATTGAATCCTGCTGCTATATCTGTTCGGGTGCCCCTGCTATCCACCTTGTGGTCCTTAATAAAATCCACCGGAAAATCTGTAAAGTGATCGATCCCGGTCTGGCAGCCAAGATACAGTCACGTTCTAACCGGTGCGATGTGGCTTCTCTGTGTCTCCTCTACAAATAATTTCACGGCTTTTGCTCCAACTCTCTGGCTCCCCGTATGCATTAATTTGCTCGAGCTACAAGATTAGCAACTAGGTTCCACCCTTTTACTGTGAAACCAATAAAATGTAAACGCAAATTCTACTCCAGCAGCTTATTTTCTCGCACTTCCCGCCTGTGGAATTTCTTTCTGTTTACTTGCTTCCCCGACAGTTACAATCTCAAGGAGTTTAAGTGTAAAGTCAATACTCATCTTCTATTTTGCTAACTTGTATCCTTTCCCTCGTGCTCTTTACTCCGTCCACTCTACTCTCAGTATCTTAACCCTTCTCTTACCCACTTCTTGACACCCCCTGTAACCTATCACTCTTTTTCATAACTATGTAACCCCTTGTGCACCAGTGGCAACAGACTGCCTTGCTTGGAGCAATATGATTATAAAATATGTATGATTTCTCAAGTATAAATAAATAGGAGTACATCAGTTGACATAATATTATTTTTTTTTCCAACAGAAAAAATCAAATAATTGAGAGGTGTTTCGACAGAAGATAAAAAATTTGACACGGAAATTCAAAGACGCATTACCCTGGCCAAAGACGCATTTCACAAGCTAACCAGAGTATTGAATGACACGAAAATCTTATTAGGAACACGGAAAAGAGTGGTGTATTCCAATATGATATCTGTTCTTCTGTATGGAAGTGAATGCTGGATGATCTCCTCAAAGATGAACGAGAGGCTTGAGGCAGCAGAAATGTGGTTTTACAGAAGGATCCTGAAGATACCATGGATACAGCACGTGTGCAACGGCGAGGTGTTGGAAAGGATGCAAACGAGAAGGAAACTGATAATAAATATCAGGAAGAGACAAATAAAGTTCCTGTGACACTTAATAAGTAAGGGTGGCCTGGAGAACTTGATACTCACAGGTGGGATAAATGTAAGAAGAGACAGGGGAAGCAGCGCGGGACATACTTGTTAAGTCTAAGCAACTGGTTGACGGAGCGGGACTTGGAAGATATACCTAAAGAAAAATTACAGAGAGCGACAAGAGACAGAGCCAAGTGAAAGTCTATGATTGCCTACGTCCTGAAGAGGCACGGCACATGCAGAAGAAGAAGAAGATAACTTTAATGATGTTGAAAACTGCCAAGAAGAAAATAAGCATCACTTGACAACAGAAGATTCAACTTGAAGACGGCAAAGCTTGTAGGTAAATGATACACTCATGCTCGTGACAAAGAAAGTAAAAAAAACTGAAGAAAAAGAAAAGACAATCGAAATGCAAAATTAAAAAAAAAAAGAGAAAGAGATAGAGAAGAAGAAAAAGTGTATATTTGTGATTTTTAGATAACGGACCACAGTTAAGAGTTTTTTTGTATCGCTTCCCGGATTGCATACATCGCAAGAGAAATCTTTCACTACCGGAGTGGAAAACCTTGAACATATATTTTGGCAACAAGCTAAATAGTCTTCTATTAACTTTTCTTTTGAAATTTTATGTTGCAACAATATGAACGGAACATAAATTGGGAGATCGTGTTCGGAATTCTTTTTCAGCGAAGATACACGATTACGCCAATGGCGTCGGATAAGCAATAGGGTAAAATGGCAGTCGCAGAAACCTTTATAAGAGAACCACATCTAGATCAGCTAAATAAATAAATAAAAAGTTGATATATTAAAAATAGGAAAACAGTTGAAATTAGATGTTAAAAAAGCAGTGAGAAAGACAGTTATGTTAAAGATAATAAAAGAAAATATGGTAGATAATAACGTATTCGAGGAAGAAGTATGAAGCCAACTACCGATAGACACACAAAAAATGTTTCAAACACTTCTTCTTCTTCTTCTTCTTCTTCTTCTGTGTGCCCTATCCATTCAGGAGGTAGCCGATCATGGTTCTCTACGTCTCCCTATTCCTGGTAGCTCTTAGTATGATTGCTCCTTTTACACCTCGCAACCCCCGTTCCGTCATACACCTGATAAGGCCTTGCAAATATGTTATCCGCTGCCTTCCTTTGTCTCTTTTTCCTTCTATTTGGCCTGTCAGTATCAGGTTCTCCAAGCTCTCCTTCCTCATTGCATGTCCCAGGAACTTCAGTTGTCTCTTCCTGATGCTCATTATAAATTTCCTTTTCGTTGCCATTCTTTCAAAATGAACTAAAGAAGGCTAGTATAGAAAGCGTCAGCTATGCTTGCTAAATGTCCTTGTGTCAAACATCCACGTAAGTTTCTTTGAATTGTGGTGGCATTATTGAATTAAATAAGTTGTTTCAAACTTGTTAGACGAAAATTGTATTTTTCCTTTTGGCGAAAAATTTTCAGGAGGTACATCCTCTTGCCGTGTGAATAATATTGTCTGCGTGCACTGTACGGGTTTAATTAATTGCTCTGGGATACGTCTTTGCCATTGAACGAAATCATATAGAATATGGATCTTTACTTGCATGACTAGTGGATTAGTACTGTAAATGAAAGGGCTTCTTGAGAATGCAGTATCATGTGGATAGGAACTAGCGATATTGAAAGTAGTCTTGTCGAAAAATTGTCGTTTTCTTTGTTGTTATGAAATGTTTCACTACTGAAATGATATTTGTGCTGAATAAAAAAGGCATAATCGTTCTCTATTAATGAGTTTTTATGTTCATTAAAGAATAGTTAATTACGTAGACATCGGAAGATTTGTGTGTGTATTCAGTGTTTGGTCAGCGTTTGTAGTGACGGCAAGAATATGAAAAGATGTGTGTGTGTGTGTGTGTGTGTGTGTGTGTGTGTGTGTGTGTGTGTGTGTGCGCGTGCGTGTTCTATGAATAGTCACCATTGTGCAGTGAACGTGGAAATATCTGAAGGTTTGCCTGAGTGTTCTGTGCGTGATCATAATTATGTAGAAAGAGTCGGCTATGCTTGTGAAATGACCTTGTGCCAAACATATCTAAGCCCACCACATTTGAGTCAATTAGAATGTTGAAGAAAAATACAAGGGTATCGTTTGGAAATTTATTTAAAGATAAAAATGACATTAATTTTGTTGTTTCAAAATAACATTGAAAGATCTGCAGAATGTTTTTTCTTATGGTTGTATGTATGTTTAATAGTTCCGTTTTCATAAATTCAGATGAAGAAAAAACAGATCTGGTGTCGCTATGATGGCGTATAATTGAAATAATAAAATAAATTTCTTCTGAGAGTAAAAGCAAATGCGATGTGTTTGTTACTTTTTTTTTTGTTGCCAACAAGTAATTAAGAAAAGGACAGAATCAATTATGCAGTGTGATAGAGAGATTGAGAGAATCGGCAAAAGCATGACGACTTGTGATTCTCTGTGCTGTTCTTTCTTTGTTGTCAGTACATTTGAAAAAGGTAGAAATTGATAGAGTAAGAAAATATTGCAGCCTGGATTTTGCGTCCGGTTAGGCAACTCGTGGTTCTCTGTCGAGAAAAGCAAAAATCACGCTTATTTACACGTTTGTGGAAAACAGAATTGGATCATTTTTTTCTTTTCTCTTCATTTGCCAATATAAAAGAGCTTGTATTTAATTTGGATTTTGCCGCTTGATTTGCCAAAAAATAAGGGCTTGTATTTAATTTGGATTTTGCCGAAGTTAGTATATAACAAAATTTAGTGAGCTGAGAGTCTTATGACAGAAGCTATTTTATTTGCGAATGTATAAACGTATATGCTTTTTTCATTTGTTTATGAAATATTATACGTGTGGGTAAGCTTAGATTTTCTTTGCAATCAAATAATACAAAATCTGACATCAGTTTCACCACTAGAACAAAAAGTGGATGATATTTTAGTACCTAGATTACAGGCGGATGAAATTTTAGTGCCTAAATTTCAGGAGGATGAAATCATAGAGCCTAAATTTCTAATAGATGAAATCATAGTGTTTTAATTTCAAGAGGATTATATTTTAGTGCCTAAATTTTAGGAAGACGAAATGTTAATGCCTAAATTTCAGGAGAATGAAATAGATAAATACTTCTTGAACATTGAAAAGAAAGTTATAAATTTACGAGAAATACATGGTCAATTATTTTGCAAACGGTCTCATACGGAAAAACCTAAACGGCTTACGTATTTCTTTCAGTAGAAGATAGTGTAGATTAGGGCTTAGTAAAATCAGCTATTCTCCATTTTTGCAAACTTGTTCCAGAGGCATATTGACAAAAATTTAAGAATCATAAAAAAACTTTGAAACCCAAACTTATGTCGAGTTCCTAAGACAAAATAAAACTTATTTTGAGCGTTGGAATACAGCGAAAAATATTGAAAATGTATATGAAAAATTAAGACAAGTAAGATTTATTTTGAAATTCAATAATTGTATACAAGAAGAGGTTTACATTCATATAGTGAAAGAAAGACTGAAACCGCTTAAAAGTTAGCAGTGTTAATAGATGAAAATTTCTTCACACATAATGGGTCAGAAATAAAAGTAACTTAAGAACTCAGAACCCTGATATATTGAAAATCTTAAGTTAGGATAAAAAGCGGGAACTTAACTAAAGTTAATAACCGACCGATAAACGGACGGGAAAGTAGATCAATGTTAGTCCATTACTGTTGAAAGAAAAGGCACAGTGCGATAAAACGAGGCTGATATGCCAGCCGAACGTGAAATCCCATGACCCAATGCAGAATAGACCACAGGGAGTAAAAACAAAATTATACCAACCTTTCTTATCAGAAGTGTCGATTTCCATTAGTAGGTGATTCCACGAGGAAAATAACATTTAAAATCTTGAGAGATACGGCGTTTCGCGATCTCTCTACAAAATAGTGTGCTAAGATGATGTACGTCAGACAAATCTTTGAGTGTCTACAAGAAGTTAACACAAAATAGAGTTTGATATCAGGATTAATCAAAATATGTGTGACAAGCAAACTTTCTATGAATGGAGTTTTGATGGGAAATGATATAGTCGGTAAAAAAGTGATGACATACTTCCGACCAACCATGAAGAAAACAAGGCGTATCCAAGCAACTTCTTCCTGGCGTCAACCAATCCACCCACGTTTTGTTTTCATTGATCTCGAACCGGACAAAATAGGATTACCTATTATCATCTGTCTAGGTTAGCCCTGACACACTAGGGATTCAGTATAATGTTAAGACAATATTTACGTGATCCGCGGTACGGAATATAATCAGTAGGACTCTGCATCCCCACGGGTGTAGTTTTTATATATATTTATATATCGGTTATATACACAATTATAAGCAAGTCAAAGCAGGTAACACACAACCGTTTGTTGGCATTTCAATAATACATTCAGTAACAATGTTCTCGAAGACAGGGTTTACTCAGTAGTCTTTAGCAGCACACCGATGTCAGTTCGACATTCTTATTCAAATGACAGGCTTCAAAACTATTCTCGGTTTTATTAAAAACGCATAAAACCGGGGTGGTAAAAGGTAGCTACGGGAGTTCAATTTTCCCTCACTGTATAATTCTTACCAGCTCAAAATGAAAACAATATCAGTTATCCATTTCGACTAAGTCTCCGTCCCTTTATTGATGAAGGGGAGAGAACTTACTTTCTCTTACTGCTTGCCTGTCCTTATCCAGTATCTCAGGTAGCCGAAGACAGGAAATTCTCATATTTTGACCTACATTAACATTATTTCAAAAGAGGACAACAATATTATGTCTATGATTCTTTACCTACATTCACTCAATTCGGTTGTTTTTCGACAAAAATAATTGTATTCTATAGTTTTAAAGAAATCTCTTCTTATCTTTAAAATTAATAGAAAATGAATACCAGCAATCTTGAAATAGGGTTACAAAAACGTTAAAGTAACTCACGCACAAGCAAGACGAAGAATAGTGAGAAAGAGAAAGACACGCCAGTTGAATTATCTCAGACATTTTTACCCATAATATTAGTTCGCTTAGTTTGACCAGAATTGGAAATGGAGGAGCTTTGGTTGTGATGAATCCGCTTCAGTACCTCTATGTCGAGTCATAATCTGATTACTGAGCAACTTTCCGACACTGAACTAACGCAACTTATTAATCAGGAGAAAACCTTGATAATGTTTAAAAGATATATTTTATTAAAGATGGAATACTAATGAGAAGGTAGAAGCCAATTCGAATCCCAATTTCGGAGGACTAAGCACTTAGCAAACACATCGTAGTCCTAAGTTGTTACAGGCGCTGTATTCTGGGGACAGCACATTAAATGGCATTAGCATGGTATTCTGGAATTAACAAAAGTCACGAAGAATTTTCTGGCCTGGAATTAAGAAAGATGTAGGGAAACTTTGCAAAACGTGTCATAGAAAAGGCAAATGGCGGAAAAGGCAAACGAGAAAATCCCAGCCGCACTCTTACACTCTATTCCGATCTTTTATTTTCAAGAAGTAAAATCTTGTAGCCCAATGACACTCCCTTGCACGTGACAAAGAACTAACTGAACTGAATAAAAAGAAGAAAACGGAGAATGTAAAATATAAATAGAGAGAAAGAGGAATAATGAGAGATAGAGGGAGAGATAGAGAGTGAGAAAGAATTGAAAATGAATATATTCGTTGATTTAAAACAATGAACCAGAGTTAAGTGATTTTTTTTTCTCTTATGGCATAAATCGTCGAATCTTTCCACACAGACAAGTTTCCATATATTTTTGCTCTCTAATAAATCTTGATAAATGGTAATATTGAGTTTGTTGTTCGTCTCCACTGGTTATTTTCCTTTTCCGTTCCGTTTATCTGACACTATGAAAGAAACCATTCACTACTAGAGTGAAAGACCTTGGCTATACTCCTTTGAAAACAACCTAAATATTATTTTTCTTTTACATTTCCTGTTAGGGTCCCTGCTACAGTCACATAGTTAATACCTACATAAAACAGAAAAATATGAAAATATAAAAAACATTTTTATAGCAAAAATACCAGCAATACAGTTTTATATATAAAAATGACCACACACACAGACACACACACAGACACACACACAGACACACACACACACACACACACACACACACACACACACACACACATATATATATATATATATATATATATATATGTGTATATATATTTCATTGAGTTTTCCTTTATAAATATATTGCTCTTGGTAACATCCATTGAGCTCTGTACAGGGTGTAAACGATAAATTGGCAGTTTGAGATCTCAGACTTTAAACCTTGATAAAGAAGGGACATTTAAAGACATTTAAGATTTGTGTATGTGTATTTAACTGTTTTATAAATACAAACGTTTTATTCTATGCGTCCACCTTCTGCGTCCACAACTTGTTGAATGCGAGCCCTAAAAGCACGACAGGCCTTAACAGCTCACTCTTTCTTGATAGCGCGGAATGCTCGCCTTATGGAAGTCTTCAGGGAGGATACACTGTTATGGAGCCGAGCATTAGAGACTTTCTCAACATCGCCCCATAGCCAATAGTCGCAGGGGTTCAAATCTGGTTTACTAGAGGGCCAGATATTTGAGGGCACAAAAAGCGGCAACTCTCTCTTCAAGAAGGTCTGCACTCTTTTTGACCCATGAGTAGGTGCAGAGTCCTGGATGAACATCACTTTGCTGGGTTCATAGTTCTTCTCAATCCAAGTAAGAGAACTTCCTCCAGAATCTTCAGATATTCCGCCGTATTGATCTTCCGGCCCACTTGAATGGAGTGAGGGGGCATGACTTTACTATTGCTGGCAATAGCTCTAAACACCATGACAGAGGCAGGGTGTTTATTCTGCATGACTGGAGGAACACAAAAATGGTCAATGGGATAACTATCGAGTTCCTGCGGTTGGTGACTTCGTCTACCACGAACTTTTTCTTGTCCACAAAAATGCGAACGGTACCACCAAGGTGTTTCAAGTGATTGAGTAGCAAGGGGCTTCTCTCTTTACGAATGGTCTTAGATTTCGCTGTAAGAATAATACGACTTTGTCTGCAATATGACTTCATCCCAAGATCTTTCCGTACTGCATTAGAAATGGTCATTTTGGTCACATTCCGCTTTTTCGCTTGGTCAGTCATTGACTGTGATGGATTTGCTGCAATGGATCGTTCCAAGCCAGTGAGATACATTCTGGTGCAGATTTTATCACTTCTCGGACTGTGAGCCTTTATTTGCATGTCTTCACATTCCCTTAAGCAGTCCTAGAAGCATAGCCAGTGTCTCTGATAATGTCAAACGTCTTATGCCGGCGGGGAACAATTCAGCAATAACAATTCTATGGTTAAATTCTACACTGGCACTCATTTTGTTAGTATGTTTAGGTGGTAATCTGGACTTCAGACTCTAAAGAGTACAGCAACTAACATTTCAGAGTGAGAATGTCGCTTTAAAAAACCTAAATTGCGGATTGAAATTACTGCCAATTTATCGTTTACACCCTGTATATACATATAACATTTAATATTTTATATTGAGTTGATCTTGTTGGATTATCCTCACCGTTTACGGACTGGACATCTATCTATCTATCTATCTATCTATCTATCTATCTATCTATCTATCTATCTCTCTCTCTCTCTCTCTCTCTCTCTCTCTCTCTCTCTATATATATATATATATATATATATATATATATATATTCCATTAGATGGAAAACATTTAAAGCTTCTACAATATAACTGTATTAAACATTTTTTAATACAAATGTGCACTGGTCTAATCTTATTTTGACCAGAAACTTAATAATTAAACAATACGTATATATATATATATATATATATATATATATATATATATATATATATTAATATTGCCAACAATACGTTTTAATGCAAGATTATGGAAAGTGTGAAAAAAGAAGATACGATGAACAAAATAAAAACTCTAAATGGCACACACTTTACTGACATCATCACAGGAGATAATCCCCCCTAAAAATGGACAAATAAGAAAAACGAATGGATGACAAATGAGATTCTCGACATGATGCAAAGCAGACAGAAAATAAAAGCAAGACACGGAACCGAATACAGAAAACTTCACAAAGAAATAAGGAACACATGCAGACAAGCTAAAGAAGAATGATTCAACAAAAAATGTGCAGAAATAGGGAGAATGAGTATCACACATAAAGGAGATATGCATTAAAATAAGAGAACCAACAGGACAAATGGCATGCTCATGAAAAGGCTTCATAAAATTCAAGGACGGAATCTTATATTAGAGAAAAAATACTTCAGAGATGGAACGAATATATCGGTGAACTTTTGCTCGACGAAAAAGAACATTACAGACATATCGACGTACCATAAGTATTAAAAATCGAAGTAGAATATTGGAGAATCTCCTCAAAGGTGAGTAAAAGACTAGAAGCAACAGTCATGTGGTTCTACAGAAAGATGCCGAAAATAGGATGGGCCGAACAAGTGAGCAACAACCAAGATTTAGTGAGAATTTAAACAAAAATAAAACTTATGAATTATGTCGACAAGAAGAAGAAACTGAAATTTCTGGGGCACGTAATGAGGAAGGGGGGTTGGCAAAATCTGATACAGAAGAATTTGAAGGAAAGTTAGACCGAGGAAAGCAGTTTGTAACATACTTGATAGGTTCGAGCCGAAAGATAGCAGAATAGGACATAGCAGAAATAACAAAAATGGAAAACTTATTAACAGCTACAAGGACAGGAATTTGTGGAAGACCATGATCGCCTACGTCCTGAAATTGCACGATACATAAAAGAAGAACCAGCAATACAGGTTGCGATGGATAAACTGTCGTCTAAAATAAGACTGACGTCTTATTTTAACAGATATATTTACTAAAATTACGCAAATATATCTTGAACTAGAAAAGACTTAATTTATATCAAGGATTATATGAGACAGGCTTAAGGCTAGAATACGCATCTCACTATTGATGAGCAACCAGGCTAATCTCTCAAAATCGAGTTGCCGTCCTTTACAGAGTTAGATAGAAACTCAGAATTTATGTAATACACATGCGTTATGATTCATGATACAATCTTTCCTGTATAAAAAAAGGGTTCAACTACAGAAAACTCCGGAATCTTCTGAAACTCTTCCTGGAGAACCTTTTGGTTAAGTCACATCTTTAGTGTCACAGAGATTTTTGGGGCTCTCTCGCTCAACTCCGCCTTTTACATAATAAACAAGAGGGTTGCAGTCTAGGAAAATCGGTGGCCAGATGTAAGGAGTGATGTGGTCGCAAAAATTGTTTAACAGCCATAACTAGGTTATCCCGCTTGACTGGCATGGTACAGCCACCTGTTGCCAGACGTAGGGTATTGTAACAGTCACACTCTTGACCCAGGGTAGTATTAACTTCTTCAGCCACTTGATGTAGACGTCTATGTTGGATCTATGGCCCTCACTATCAAATTCGGTAGTTCTTTTCCTATCAGAACGATCAAAGTGTATCTTCCGAGCTACGGTACCTTTGTAATCACCATTATCCTCACCCTACTCTTTACGAATCCTCTGCACTGTCCAGAGATTCCAAACACTCTGTTAGAGCAACCGATGTGAACACAAAACAGTACATCAATTTCTGGCGGAGAGATTTGCATCGTTGCAATGTTTTTCTTAAAGAGGTGTCCAACTGACCCTACAATATTTTGCAATCGACAAAATCAAACCCAAACAACGCAAATGCGCGAAGTTAAAATTATAATGGCAACAATTTAACAATCGCACCTGTATATTTTACATGTAGTCTAACATATACAATTGTGTTCAAAATATATTTAGTTGAAGGTATAAAATTGTGTTCAGATTATCTAGAATTCAGAATTAAATAATCCACAGATTTTCATATGCCACTGAGTAAAACAACAAACCAACCTAACAACGAACCTGAAAGAACTTTAATAATATTAATTCATATAATATCTGATAACTTGTTAAAAATCAAACGATATAACTTCAAAGAAACTACAACATGCAACACACATACCACATAATATAACTACTCATGTGCATTGTGGTACAGTATATATCGAATTCCAGTTGAGTTCGTTGTATTCACTTAAGCTCAGTTATCCTTTGGAAAGGTATTAATCAATGTCTTTTTCATCCAGTTGTGGGTTAAACAACGGGACAGATTTCGTTCTATAGTTTTGTCCTCAGTTGCTAACCAGTTTACCACGCCCGTAGGATACTGGGGTTTGCTTAAAGTCAACACCGCTACCTGAAAAAAAAAACACAAGTTAAAAGAAAAAGTTAAAGAAACATCAACGACTAGGGTTCGTCGATGATCTATACTCAACTAGAAGCGATGTGGGGGGGGGAATATGTTTATGCACATAAAGCTGAGCATTAGCTACCATGTATACAGTTGTAAAAGCAGAAGAAAAATACATTATTTTTATTCCTTCAAAGTTCTAAGAAAATTAAATGACTTATAAGTAGTTGATATGCCGTTAAACAAACAAATCAGTGAATATCTTGAAGGTATTGTGGACTTGAAAATCCGCATTTCTGGCACTTTAGCTGAGCCTGAACACTGATTCTGCTGAAGAATGCTTAACCTTATGCACTAAGTCTAACCTCACGTTGTATTTTACAACAAGTACAAGAAATACCATGATGATAAATCTGAGGATAAAGATCGTGTTGATGGCAGAATAACAGACGGTGAGAGTGCACAGAGAGTGTGGTTGTTTATCACGGCAATGATAGGACTTGGAGGTCTGGGGATAGGATTTCATCAGTCCTTGTGCCGGCGTAATCTACATCCCGGCACTACCCATAATCTACACGTAAATTGATATTGTTTAGCTGAAAATACCAATGAAGCGAAAGTGAAGACGGATCTGTGAGCATCGTGTTACTGTAGCGAATCCTCTTGCCGTCTTGCTTCAAAGTTAATCTGTGAGATTTCTCGTGAAATACGACCTTCAGTGGCCGTTTTCCGTTTTAATTCTATCTTCTCTTTTTTTATCTGCTCTTTTCTTTGTGACTCGTAACAACGCTTTACCTTTGTTTTTCCCTCCACATCTCACACATTTTCTATTGTCAGCCTCTCCTTACATCCTTTTCTCTCCTTACTGATAATGATTCTTACCAACCAGGCTTCTTCATTGGAGTTTTCAAACGTTTTATTTTTCACCTCTTTTAGGACTTCTAATGCATTTCACTGACACCCCCGCCCCTACTGTTTGTTGACTCATACAGCTTCTAAATATGTAGGAAGTCTCCACCATCGCGTTTAAAAGGTTATCAGGTTTCTTTTATTCATTATTTATTGTGATTTCAACCAACATTAGTTACTAAAAAAAGTTGGTTTTTGTTTCTAAATTATGTTTTGTTAAGTAAATCTGACGGTATTAATGCACTATAAATGCTCTTGGGAATAGACAACTTAATTAGTTATTTCCTTTGGGCTTTTGTACATATATACCGGAACACATTATTGAAACTTGTCTATCTTCTACTTTTATGTGCAATTTACCTTCAGAATTTGGGCAATCATGGCTAACAAAAAAAAAAAAAAAAGAAAAAAAGTTGATTACCTGAACGGAATATAAAATCTTTATGTGTCATTTAATGCCGAAATTTAATTTTCTTGGGATCTTTTAGTTAATAAAAATGGCAAATATGTTCCTCTACTTTCGTTATTGAATGCATGGTAGATTATGCTCAACTTATGCATGTGATTGTTTGTGTGGACATAATTAGTAGATGGGGTGATATATGTGTTTTGTTTCATACAGTTTGAATTAAAAAATTGCATTATATTTTCTGGATTTTAGGGACGTTCATTTTAGTTGATTTTGTTTAACAGTATCTGAAAACACTATGGGTTATTTAATCTAAATTACTTGAACACAATTTTATGATTTAAATTGACATATTTTGAATATGCCTTCAACTACTGATAAAATGTATTTTTGTTCATGCATTTTTGATCGTTTTTATATAAACGTTTGTGCATGGTGGTGCAGTGGATATCATCGCGGAACGAGAAACCGGGGAGCCGAGTTCAAATTCAAGTTGAATTCCTTGCATTACAATTACGCACAAATACCCTTGGGAAAGGTATTAACCCGTCACTTTCCTCCAGGTATGGGTTAAATAACATGACAGACTGGGTTCTATAGTCTTGACTGGCAATCAGTCTACCGCAGAAATTAATGGCAGACTACTGCGGGATAATCTTCTGCCCAGACAGTCATGTCTCTTTCTAGACATGATCACCCAAGCGTGTAATACATATGGCACTTAATTGACTGACTGATTTATATAAAAGTGTATTGCTGGTATTTTTTTTATTAACATGCATTTTAAAACTATCATATTATTTTTTTCTTTTTTTTTGGTGGGGTGGGGGAAGGTGTCGCAATATTTCCATTGCTGTTAGCCTAATAGGTGTTATCTTGGATCTTGGAACAACAGTAATCAAAAGGTGGCTGCAGTCTCTTCAAAACCTCCAAATCCTGATCAGACTCCTTGCTGCCAGATGTAGTTTATCGTCAGCTACTGGACTTAATCGAAACAAAAACGCACTATTTTCAAAAACCAGTCACTCAAGAATTGGTATTATATGTAAACTATTTAGCCTTTTTTACAGGAAAGTTTTTATACAGGAAAGATTGTATCATGAATCATAACGCATGTGTATTACATAAATTCTGAGTTTATATTTAACTCTGTAAGGGACGGCAACTCGGTTTTGAGAGATTAGCCTAGTTGTCCATCAATATTGAGATGCGTATTCGAGCCTTAAACCTGTCTCATGAAATCCTTAATATAAAATAACCCAACAAAAATGAATATTTTCAAATCTACCACCTATTAATAGTGAAGAAATGTTATGTAAAATGAATCAAATAATGTTTCCCAAAGAATTGACGCAGTTCCGAAATGTCTTAGGTAAATAGTGCACGATGTAACAACACAAAAGCATGACACAAATTGATATATAAGAAAATTTCCGGACTAGGATATCCTGGATAACGGCATAATTGATTCTGATCATGTGAAAACATGTTTGGTTACTTTAGGACGCTCAACATAAACTAATATCTTTAATCCAGTTATAATTCTAAATTCTCATCATTCTGAAGCAACCTCTAACCTGCATTGAAGCGTACTCTTTTTCTTCGGTGTGCCCTGTCCTTTCAGGACGTAGGCGATCATGGCTTTCCCCGTCTCCCTATCTTTGGTGGCTCTTAGCACGCCTTCACCTGTTATAGCATGCAACTCTCGTTTCATCATCCACCTGATTAGGTCCTTCAAATATGTTATCCGATTCTTTACCCTGTCACTTTTTCCCTCTATCTGACCTATTAGTATCAGGTTCTCCAAGCCCTCCTTCCTCACTGCTTGTCCCAGGAATTTTAGCTGTCTCTTCCTGATGCTCAGTATTAATTACCATTTTGTTTCCATCATTTTCAAAATCATATCATTGTCCACATGCTCGATCCATGATATTCGCAGCATCCTTCTGTAGAACCACATTTCAGTTGCTTTGAAGTTTTTCATTCATCTTTGATTATATTATCTAACATTCACTGCCATATTAAAGAACTGATAACACATAGCAATCCAGTTCTTTTTTCTTTGCTTTTAGAGAAATTGTCCTGTTTCTTAATACTTTACTCAACTTCTGAAATGCTTCCTTCGCCATGTAAATTCGCCTTCGGATCTCCGAATCGCACTTTTCGTCTTCTATTATAACACTTCGCATGTATTTAAATTTTTGTACCTACTTGATTCTAGTATCTCCGACCTGTATTTGGCGTACTGGGCTGCCCGTTTTACTGATGGCCATGCATTCGGTTTTCTTGCAGTTTATTTGTAGTCCTTTCTTATCACTTTCTTCAGCTACCTTCTGTAGGAGGTCTTGTAGTTTCTTTTCTGCCTGCTATCAGCACTGTATAATCTGCGTACCTTAGGTTGTTTAAATTGTGGCCTCCGATGAAAAATCCAGGCATAACTTCAAAGGGTCCTCAAAATATTTTCGCTGTACAAGTTGAACGATCTGTTCAACTTGTACAGCGAAAAAAAAAAGGCACATCCCTGTCTTACGCCCCTTTCTATCTTTGTATATCTGCTTAATTGGTTACCTGTACGTATACAAACGGTTTGTTGCCC
The DNA here is from genome assembly GCA_037127315.1 of Ascarosepion bandense. Classification (NCBI taxonomy): domain Eukaryota; kingdom Metazoa; phylum Mollusca; class Cephalopoda; order Sepiida; family Sepiidae; genus Ascarosepion; species Ascarosepion bandense. The sequence goes on along the minus strand of JBBBDQ010001984.1, from coordinate 212,056 downwards.
CGGTCATAATTATTAGGCCTTCCCATTTTTTTTAAAAAGAAATGATGTATTTCATACTATTTTTAGTATTTATGTGGATAATTCTAAATGAATATAGAACGCTACTTTTGTTAATACTTCACAATAAAATGTATATCAAATGAACTTTTTTGATATCCAGTTTATGTACTCTCTTTCACATGCTAGTCTCTTCTTTTTGGCTGGCCAAAGCAAAGGTTTCCTGGCTTCCTTGTAAAATCTTGCAAAGTAATAATAACAAAAGAACCATTCTGTTTTAATTTAGAATTATCTACTTGGCAAAATATAGTAAACACAATATGAAATATATCATTTCTTTAAAAAGAAAACTGGGGTGGTCTATTAATTATGGCCGATAGTGTACGTATCATTCAAAAGCATGTTTCTGACGTAAATAATATTTACCAAGAGACAGAAAAAACCTTTTCAATTTATTATTAGCAGATTTACTGATCATAACTTCAAATCAAATGCGGGCATGTAACTAAATTAAGTTAACCGCCGTCATGATGATATAAATTATCTTTGCTTAATAATTGATCTCGGGAATTTAGTATGAATCTCATTGGGAAACAGAGTCACTACGCTGGGTACTAACCAGCGTTAGCTGTGTGTATCAATATCATCATGAACCGATATTTTGTTAAATTAAAAAAAACGACCTGTTACAAAAAATTATTTCAGGCATTTATTCTCTTGTTGATTGTCAGTAAAGCATGTAGATTCACAAAGTCATGACAAGCGGTCCTTACAAAAGAGGTCGCTGAATAAAGATAGATTACTTTTTTAAACAAAGATGACAAGACAAAAAACAATGTTCTCTATAAAGCAGTATAAACAAAAACAGAGCCAAACAAAAACAGAGAACAAACGAACCTTTCGGCTCACATGAGCCATTTTCAGAGAAGTTACCATCAAAGATATTATATTGTGTTGATATAAAGCATTGCTATGCAACAATAACAGTTACCGAATAGCACACACAGGTCATAAATTCCTGATGCGGTTCTATGACGTCACACCAATATAACGTGTTATGAACCAGCATAACAAAAATATCTAAATGTTGGACAATTTATGTTTTTATTTTCACCTGAAATTAAAACCAAAATAGAGCGTTTAGAACGGCTCATGATTAAATATAATAGACATTCATTGTCTGTTTTATTTAACAATATATGTTTAGAAAATAAACTGTTACCTCGATACACTATATATATATATATATATATATATATATATATATATATATATATATGTGTGTGTGTGTGTGTGTGTGTGTGTGTGTGTGTGTGTGTGTGCGTATGTGTGTAAACGTATTTTGGCAATTTCTTATATTGCAGTATCATCAATGACAGAATTCAGAAAATTTAGTGTGATTCGGACGAGTTCATCTTTGAGTCCTTGCCTCGTAAAATTTTTCAAAATAATAATAACAAAAGAACCATTCTATTTTCATTTAGAATTATTCACTTAAAATAGAATGATATATATATATACTACAGTCATCCGCAGGCAGATCTGTTTCGCTGTATTACAGCTCATCAGTACGGTTTAGACTGTCGCTTCCTAATCCAGGACTGAAACCCGACCGAATTGGCGTCAGTCGTCGATTCTATCCCTAGGCAACGACCGTGTGTCGGTGTGTGTGTGTGTGTGTGTGTGTGTGTGTGTGTGTGTGTGTGTGTGTGTGTGTATATATATATATATATATATATATATAGTGGTCTTTATTAACTTAATATATATATATATATATATATATATATATATATATATATATAGTGATCTTTATTAACTTAAGTTGAGTTATCTTCAGAACACCTCTTTCTGCAAACTACAGTTCCGGATTTTACAAATGGAAAAAATTTCACCAAAATGCATTGTGAAAAAACATCCACTGTGAAAATTATTCCATTTTTTTTCTGTAAGGCGCTTTTCTCTTTGAATTTTTCCCATATTTCTTTGCATCCCTAAGAAAAACCTTAATCTAAAATCTCAAACGTTTAATTCAAATTGTAAACTACTGGATACTTTTAAAACTGATTTGTTGAAATTAAATAAAAAAATGTTTTTAAATGATTTTCCAATAAATTCTTACTTGAGGTGAATCGTAATACGGATGAAATTAAAAAATCACATGATAAGGCTGATAAGTCTAAAAATATTTATGAAAATGGTCGCTCCTATCACAAGAAAACTAGTGGCATTTTTAAAATCGATAAAGACCATTTAACTCTCTCAAATATTAACTTGTAAACCTGCGAGTTTGCTAGTAATTTAATGTCATTAATAGAATGGTTAAAATCCACCTAAAATGTTTTATATTTTCTTTAACTTTTATAGAACTAATTTTTTATGAACTTGACCACTCAAAAATTAAATTAAGGCTAATTTCTACAAATATTATCTACAAAATAATTAAAACTATCCAAAGATCTTCCATTAATAATCTGTGGAGTCGATTCGTCTGTTATTATTAAATGGTTTAACAACATCATAAATAAAGATAAGGTTACATTCATTCAATTTGACATCATAGATTTCTACCCTTCCATTTTTAATGATCTATTGTTGAAAAGTCTGAACTTTGCTAAACAATATTATTGAATAAGATTATAAAATTTTTTTTAGAATCTAGAATATCGGAATTATTTAATGATAATTCTATTTGGCTGAAAAGTAACTGTGACTATATTGATGTTTTGATGGGTGTGTCTGATTCCGCTTAAATTTCAGATTTAGTGGGTATTTATAATTTGTACACTCTTAGTAAGGTTAAACGAGAACAAATTTCATTGTATAAAATGATGGGCTTATTATCATGCCTAATCATAATCGCCATCCATACTCTAAAATTCAAATGTAAGTCATAAAAGCTTTTAAGTTAGTTGGTTTGAAAGTAGATATTTCTTTAAGTCTTAAAATAGTAAATTTTCTAGATATAGTGTGTCTATTATATATATTAATGTTAGTTATAACCACCACCAGTAAGTGATTAAAAAATTCACATTGTAGTTAACAATAGGATAAATCAATTATTCTCCTGTTGCCAAATGTTTAATGATAATCAAATCATTTCCAATTGTGCTCTAAAAAGTGGATTTAAACAATAATTATTTTATAAACCCCCTCAATTAAATTGATATCAATAAGTAAAATTAGGAAAAGAAAAGTTTTATTTTCTAAAAGTGATCAATAAATATTTTAATGTTAAAAACCATCTAGATAAGATCTTTAATAGAAAAAACATTAAAAATTAGTTATTCCTGTCCTAGCAATATTCACAGCATCAGTAATTCTAATAAAGGTAAAAAAAATGGCAATTTTTATAATTATCAGCAAGTAAATAACTGTGTAGTTCGAAGTATATGCATGTCTGAAAGAATCATATAAGAAGCTACTATTTTCCTAAAGAAATATGATCAAAAATGAAAAGAATATTTTGGAATCTTTGCCGGATCTTGGATAATAGATTTTATAAAAATAAGCTATTCTTCTCTGAGTGTCTCTGTAAATCCTCATTTTGAATGGAACATAGATGGTAAATGTACAGATAGAGCGTAAATAATAATGTGGAGAGTTTTGTCACTTAAGTGAGCAGATTTATGCCGACTTCAAAGTTTCGTGAAGGCACAATTATGATGATCTCACTCATTAGATTAAAAAAGAAGCCCTGAAAAGTCCGGTCACTATAATGATAATTTTACGGAACTTCTGCTCAGTTAAATCACATTGATGATATATATATATATATATATATATATATATATATATATATATATATATATAACGCAAAATTGTGAATAAAATATTTAGAATTTTATTTTGCTCTGTCCTTTTTAAATGAATTGCAATCGTCTTAGCTTTCATCGAGAAGTAGATTTTCTCAGTACTGTGGACAAGATTTTGTTGGCAAAATATTTTCGCGGGTTACACTAAAAATTAATTGAAATATACTCGCAATTTGTAAATGACGTCAGATATAAAACAGTTTCACAGAACTATTAAAAAAGTTTATTGCCATACCAGATACACGCCTGTGCAATCGAATAGAATCCAACCTGCCCTGCTATTCAACGCATAGCTAGAGAGAGAAGAGATGGATTAATATCTTTTCCAAGAGTATTTGTGCGCAAGTGAATGAAAATAAAACGGCTGGCATTCAAATTCTGCTCTCCGACTTCTCATTCTGAAGTGATATACGCTATACTACAACGCACGTAGAACAACAGTGCACAAGAAAAACAGCATATGTAAGATATTTAAACGTGTTATTACTATTATATTCTCAGCAGGTTTTCGTTTTCAGCTAGAGATCTTGCATTATGAGTTCTTTTCATATGTTGTACGTCCTTAGGAAGATATTGCCTATCACATACTATTGATAGCGTTAAAGAACGTCGGCTTCCGAAGCGACGTCTTACTAGGTTTAGTTCGGTAGAATAATGCCAACTGGAAGAATAGTAACCTGAACACACACAGTCAAGACGCCGGGTAGGGTTTGGCATGTTAAGCTTCTCTACAAGCTCAAGGGCTATGGTGTCTCTGGACAAATATTTGGCTGAATCCCATCGCTCCTAACAAATCGGTCGTGTTGAACGGCCATGCTTTGATATTATTTCACATGAATGCGTGGTTACCCAGGGCTCTATACTTGAACCTACGTTGTTTTCTATGTTCATTAATCATTTTCCGTGTCACCAGTTCCCTTCTAAGAATTCATGCTGTTGATACAATTATTTACTATTAATTAATACAGACAGTGTAAAACTAGTAAAACTAAAATACACTCATATTAATGATTAACTACCGCAAAGAATAGCCTGTGAATATTAACGCCTCCAAATCGAAAATCTTATCGTTTAATCATCAGAGAGAAACTTACTATATTTTCCATCAGCATGGTTGATGATTATATCGAGGCTAGAAACCCATTGCCTCTTCATAGTTTCACGTTTTCACTTGTCATGAAGTAAGATGATTATATTGAATGAATCGATCACCAAGTAAGAAGATTTGATTCTGCCTATGTCATCCTACTATAGAAAGACGTTTTTGTTGACTCAAGTCTATTTTTCTTTTGTGAGGATATTATCCTGAAATTCACTGCCAAAATTACATAATACTTCAGGATTCATTAGTTTCATGCCTACGTATGATTTTCTAGCTTAAGAGATTTAGTGTTGTAACTTTTGAATAGTATATCTAACAATATTTGTTTTCTTTGCGAAATGCTCCCCTAGAATATCATATTCTGTTAAATTTGGGAATGGAGTAAAAAAAAAACGCTTTGACTTAAAAAAACGGAAGGGATATACTCATTTACAGCCGATGTTGTAATTAGTTAATTACATAATGTCCGTCGAGATAAACGGGGTATATTTACATAGAAAACTCTCTGTTTTACTTGCATGCTGAACAATTATTCATGCCCTGTTGGTATATGTTTGCATGTTCTTTTTTTATTACTGTTCTATCATTGAAAATGATTGACAGATTATTCGAATTTTCAGTCTGTTACTATGGAGTCAGGAGAATAAGGTATAAATTTAACATAGACTTAGCAACATGTAAAACAAACGAACATAAAACCCCGTTTTCCTCTCACTGAGTATGTACAAGTGTGCCAATATCTAGTGTAGCGTAAACAATGCGAGTTACTATCTTTTACACTTTTGGATTCAGACAACCCGTTTTGGGACCACCTGAGAATTAATGATCCGTTGACTGGAGATAACACCTGTTTCTGCCATGGAGACCGGTGATAAAAATCATGGTTCGCTCATATTGCCCAGTGTCACTTTTGAAAAAAACAAAAAACAAAACAAAAAACAAAACAAAAAACAAAAAAAAAAGATCACATTTTTTAATGTTTCCTTTTTTCTGGCCGTAATAAGCCACTGCATTGAAAAACGTTTACTATCCTTTTTAACAGGTTTGTCTTTTCAAATTATTGTCGATCAATCTATTGATTCATGGAGGCCATATTCTTGCACTGTTGTTACAAATGAGGCTTTTAACGAGATTGTAATGAAGGTTAATTTTACAGAATTACGTAAACCAAACACCGCTTTCTCTATGTAAGATTGTAAATGGGGTAGATAAGTTAATTTGACGTTTTTTTCACATTGACAAAAACCGTGTTAGTATCAGACGTGAGAGAAAAATGAAAATAAAACACAAAAAGCCGACAGTTTAATATGAGGTGATATTATTAGGTTGTACAAATTTCCTGTCTTATTTGAAGATGGAAAAAATAAAATGTTTCTTTGATATTAACCGATATATTTGATAAAGAAATATATACCCACTTTATCGATGACATATTTTCATCTATTTAACAAATTGTAGCTCAAGCCGAAAATACTTCAGGCTTCGATGCACAGATGTTTTCCCGCTAAAAAGCTTCAATGATCTGAAAGATGATAGCCAGGTGGAGCAATCCCAGGAGATTAAGGAGGATGAGAAAAATACTGCTATATTTAGTACCATTTTCTGAGTGATTCGAGCAATATGCTGTCTTTGCATTATCATATAAAAGCAACAGGTCTTTGAGATTCTGCCAAGTTCTCTACATTATTTCTAATTGAAAGTAATGCTTCTATGCATTATTTTTACGCTTTGGTTTGGCACATTATAATGGATGATGAATTTCATATCAAACCTAATAGATTTTTTTCATGTTTTGCATTAGTGCGGGTATGTGTATTATTTTAGAAGTTATCCTAACCATTGCCTTATTTGTTGAATATGGTTATATATTTCCATTATTGTTTATGAATAGACACAGAAAACTAAAATCTTTACCAAATAATCTACAAAGAATAAAAAAGAAAGCACCAAAAATAGCGATTATTTTATCTCCTGTATTGAAAATATGGTAGAAGGGAAGAATTTCGAAAGACAAAAGGATGAATAGACTAAATGCCGATCACGTAAATTGCCGAGTTGTCTAAATATCGAATTAAAAATTTGCCGAATAGACAATATTAAACAAATTGTAATTTCTTCAAATAAATATTTTTATTTTTATTTTTACGAGAATTGTAATGTTTCATGAATAAAAGTTTTAATTCTTTACTGTAGTCTGGATGCAGAACCCCGTTCAAAAATGTTAGCTCTATAAAAATGTTGTTTTTATTAAATGTTTTTATATTAGCTTAAAACTTAAAAATCATTATTCATCGTCAAGATACTTTCATTCTAAGTAAAAAGTATTCCATTCCAGTCCCATTTCTGACCTTTCGTGGTTTAGTCAATTCGACTCGTTATCTGGTCGACAGTCTCTTTGTTCGATACTTAGTTCATTCGACACTTTGTCTGTTCGACATTTTGTACATTCGTCATTTTTTTCATTCGTCATTTTTTTCATTCGTCATTTTGACTCTTTGTCTTTCGAAACTCTGACCTACTACTAAATTATTTTTAGTAGATGACGTAAAGTAACCATTTTATTTTGCGTTCTTCATTCTTTGAAATTTATTCCTTTTAACACTTTATCTAATCGATATTTTGTTCATTAGTCATGTTTCTCATTTGATACTTAGTTCGCTCGAGACTTTATACATTCAACACTTTGTTTATTCGACATTTTGCCTTTATAATATTGTTCTTCGATACACAAAATTATCATATCCAAAATTTCAGGATTTATAAAAATCTAAAAAGAAGAAGTAGTAGCATTATTGCGATACTTCAAGACTCTGCTAAATGCTTATATTTGATTGACTATTTGTATTTATTATATGTTGTATTGTACTTGGTATTGTTGTCAATATTTGTATTTAACCCAGTCTGTTGCGTTCGTGTTTTCTTTGAGTGGTCTTAAAACCAAGGCCACATCAATTATATATTGAATAGTATGCTGAAACTTCTAACCATAATTTCGTTTTGTTTGTTACATATTTTGATTGACTAAATAGGGGCATGGCTGGCTTGATCAAAAGAAGCAAATTTTATTTGAAGTAAAATGCGATTATGAAATAAACATATTCAAGAAAATCTAATGAATATTCATATATTCACATAAACATCTATGTAGAGTTCATCAAATTCACATATGAACTTGCATATGCGCAGAACATAGTCACGGAAATGATTAAATATATTAGGTTTTTCATTCCTATTTTGGTTCTTGATGAGGGTTTGAAAAACTTTGTTATCGTGCTGCTCATTAGAAGTGATATATTTCAATTATTAACAACAAATGAATTATCTCTGACACACCGATACAGAGGCAAGGCAGATATGAGAAACACTGCAAGCAGAGAGAGATAATTTTTCAATTAAATAGAAAAAAATGAGAATTAAAAGAGACAGGGTGGGATTTAGCAGATAAATGTTGTTTCAGTATTGTTTAGCTTAAAATAATAAATAAATTACATATATTGGACCCTGCGAGTAAATGAATAGTACATATTGCAGAGATCAACTCAGGCTCATTAATATTTCTTCAGAACCAACACAGCTGACTTGTGTTTTATATTGCAACTATGCCGATCGTACCATAAAGTTTTCTGGAAATTAGCTCATATAAAGATGGGATAAAACTTTGAACTAGGCCTGTTCGTTTAGACACTAAGTCTCGGTATTTCAACTCCATCTAATTCCGATAAAATCTAAGGGATACGTTTAGGAATAAGTTGTTATTTTTTCAAGCACAGCCAATGCTTCTGCACGACGGTATCCCATACCAAGTCAGATATTATCAGGTTATCCCCTCCCGCATATATAGACAACGGTAAGATTCAAAACCTGGTCGGATAATAAATTCTGACATACTAACCAATCTACCACTCATACATGAAGACAGTCATTCGTTAGAAACAAAAAATAGTGCAGTATTGTGGTAACGATCTTAGCAACATAAGTTTTTTCCTTCTGAAACAATCCTGCACATATATAAATCTACCATCCGCCCGTGCATTAAATACTTCTGCCATAATAGGCCGGGTGTGTCTGCTATCAATCTAGGTATCCTTGACAAAATCCAATGGAGAATCTCTAATGTGATCCATCCCGACTTGGTAGCTCGGATGCAGTCACTTTGTCACCGGCGCAATGTGGCTTCCCAGTGTCTCTTCTACAAATACTTTCACAGCTTCTACTCCGTGAACTTAGGTCACTGGTAACCCCTATGTATGAGTTAACTCGAGTAACAAGATTAGCAACTAGGTCCCACCATTTTAATTTGAAACCAATAAAATGTAAACGAAAATTCTACCCCAGAAGGTTATTTTCTCGCACTTCCTGCCTGTAGAATTTCCTTCCATTTACTTGCTTCCCTTACAGATACAATTTCCAATGATTTAAATTCAAAGTCAATAGTCATCTCTTATCTTACTTGCATCCTCTCTCTCATGCTCCTTTCTCCGTCCACTCCACTCTTATCATAATTCTCATCCTTCTCTTACCCACTTCATGACACCCCCTATAACCTGTCACACTTTCTCATAACTTTCCTCGTGTGTAACCACCTGCACAACAGTGGCAAGAAAAATGCCTTGCTTGTTGCGATATGTTTATAAAAAATCATATTGCAGACATCAAGTCAGGCTCATTAATCTTCCTTCAACATCCACACAGCTGACATGTGTTTTATACTGCAACTCTGTCGAGCATGCCATAAAGTTTTCTGAGAGTGAGCACATAGTCAGTCAGTTAAGTGCCATACGTGATACACGCTTGGGCGATCATGTCTCGAAAGAGACATGACTGACTGGGCAGAAGATTATCCCGCAGTAGGTTGCCATTGCTTTCTACGGTAGACTGGTTGCCGACCAAGGCTATAGAACCCAATCTGTCCTGCTATTTAACCCATAACTGGAAGGAAGGGACGGATTAATACCTTTCCCAAGGATATTTGCGCGTAAGTGAATAGTAAGGTGTGATAAAAAGTTTAAACGAGGCCAGTAAATTTACATTCTCTGCCTCGGTATCTCTCGACTTATTGTTAGCACTTCAATAGACAGCTTCCAAACAGCTCCATCTAATTTCGATAATATCTAAGGGATAAGTTGTTACTTTTTCAAACACAGCCAATGCTTCTGCACGATGGTATCACATCCCCAGGCGGATGCTGTTAGAATATCCCCTCCTGCATATATAGAAAATGGTGAGATTCGAAACCTGGTCGGATAATAAATTCTAACATACTAACCAATCTACCACTCACACATGAAGACAGTCATTCGTTAGAAACAAGAAATAGCAACATAATTTATGCGAATGACACAGTGTTGATAACGGACACAGAAAGAAAACGATAAAGATCTCCGAGAGAATTTAGTGAAGGAAAACGAGTGAAGAAGATTAAGCATCATTTACCAGACAGAATTTAGTCCAGCAAAAGATGGACTAAAATTGCGAATTGCAAACCGGAGATACCAGAATCATGCAAATGCTGAAATTCTAACATCTGGGAATTATCTTAATTTTGAATGAATGTGTGACACTGAAATTCGAGGGCGTATTGGAATCGCTAATAATGCATTCCAAAAACTAAGCAGATAAATAAGAAATAGCAAAATTTCTGCGAGAAAAAAAAGGAAAATATCCCTAAAGAGTTACGTAAGATCTGTTCTCCTGTAAGGTATCGGGTGATGGACAATCTCATCAAAAATAAAATACAGACTAGAAGCAACAGAAATGTGATTCTATAGTAGAATGCAGAGGACTAAGTGGTCCAAAATTGTGAGAAACAACGAATATTTAGAGAATATGAAAACAAAAGGGAAACACCAGGAAGAGAGATACTTAATATTAGGGCACATAATGAGGAAAGATGGCTTTGAAAATCTGATGCTCACAGGATAGATCGAAAGCAAAAGAGACAGAGAAAAAATGTATAACATACTGAGCGAGCTTAACTAAATGAATGGCCGAACAGGATTATTAACAAAAATTAAAATCTGTTAAGAGCCACACGAGAAGGAAGTTAAGGAGAACCTTGTTCGCCTACGTCTACACACGGCACATAATAAACAAGAATTCTCAGAGATGAAGATGTGACGTGGATCTGCGGAAGAATACTGAGAATACCGTAGATTGAATGTGTGGGAAACTTGAAGAAAATGCAAAACTTATACCTAGAATCAGAAAAACAAAATTGAAATTTCTGTGATACATAATGGAGAATGAAGGCTTATAACAGTTCAACAGTCGCAAGACATTCTGAGAGCGAGTGGAATAGTGCAAAATAGCCTAATGAGCTGTAATAAAAGTATGACAAATAAGGGTTTAGGAGAGCGAACAGGTGGACATATTTATTAGCGCTACAATGAACAATGAACAAATGACTGCCGAAATTGCTTTGTCAGTTTAACTAAAACAAAATAAGCAAGGGCACCTCTTTGAAATTTTATCTTTATCATCAATGCAATATTATTGCCAGAATACCTTTACATAAATTGAATAGATTGGGCTAAATCCCCTGACATTGTAGTATACAATAATCTATTTGAAATGCAAGGAGCTTCTTTGTTTATATGGGACAAATAATCGGCCAATCCTTAAGGTTTACTGGGAACAATGAGCCTGCACGGACAAAGACTTCAGTGAATACACAAAACAGAAAGAAGACTAAAACAAGAGATTCATTTATTCAACTTATACATTATAGGGGTATATCTTATCTCATTTATTCTTTTTCTAGTTTTAGTAGGATTCCGTTCTTGTGAAGGGTAATTGTATTAACAGAATTTGGCCTTGTGGAAGATAGCCCACTATAATTCATAAAATGATTATAAATCAAGAAAAGCAATTTGAGTATAAAATAACATTTATATATATACACATATCAAATAATGTTTTTACAATTAAAATAATACTTTGAATATAAGTCCAACGGAGGTTAAAGTGTTCATGACAAAATAATAATGAGCTGAAAGAGATAAAAGGCTTAGGAGTGTGGAGACCTCTTGTAGATAAAGAATGTTCATTTTGAAGTTGCCACTTCTAAGGTCAGTAAATCAGTAAGTTGGTTTGTGTGGAATGTCTTTGAAGAGGTCACTCCTGAGGTCAGTAAGTACTTTTGAGACAGGGAGGAAGGAAATAGATAAGAAAGGCGAACATAGTAGCCGCTTGATTAAGTCAAGCGGATATTAATTACACTCTTCGCCTCTCGTTTTCCCGTCTGTCTGTCTGCTTTTGTCTCGGCTTTTTATATCCGCTTTTTGGATCAAAAGCACGTTTCCAATTTCATACTTGTATTTGATTCCGGGCTTCCCATTGGCTGGTAAATAAAATTCACGTAGGCTCGCGAAATGGAAATTTGATATTTGATTAATTATTATTTTTCAACCGGAACATGTGCACGAATCCACCTGTGCGGAGATGATTTTTAATCATGTGCTTTCTGGTTGTTATAGAGCAAACTTCCGGCCTCGCTTTTGCTCGGTCCGTATCACCACAACATCACGAATAGTAGGATATAGACACAAAATGAAGGCAAAAGATCACAAATTGCTGAGAGAGAAAATAGATCAGAAGTTTTGAAGGAACACAATTACAAGTTTCATGTACCGCTCCAGAATATAAGTGAAATATTCTGCCATGTTATACCATTACAAGAGCCAGCTGAAACCCATGAAACAAAAAGAAGAAAAAAAGAATGTATGTAGAAAAATGAATATACTTTTCTTGTTCTAATTCAAATAAGTTAACTGTTTTCTTTCATAGATTAAATGGTTCTAAACGCATAAATTTTAAATAAGATATGCAGATCGAATAGAGACAAAGTTATATTCTGATGGGGAAAATAAAAAAAGTAAAATTAAATCATGAAAGGAAGCAATTGTGAATAAATTGAAAACAGGATGACTGAAAATAGAAAAAATAGTTTTCAATATAACAATTTAAAAAAGCGTTCGGCAAGAGTAAAGAAAAACTAATCTCAAATAAAAAAAGAATACAAACAAAAATCACTTGATTGGAAACAGTGGATTTGAGTTTCATCGCACTGACTATGACATAATGGCAAACATTTAGCCATTAAGAAATTATTTGCATTTGGTCCTGGACAGTGTGCATTCGGTGTGAAAAAAGACTTCTGGTTTGGATTACGCTGCGACATATCCCACCTCTTCGCTCTTGCTTGATATTTTATGCCCTTCGCAAACCGTGATGTAAGTGCTTCGGAAAAAATCGATTTTACCGTTGATGGGACAACTAGTCTCCTTCTATTTAGTTTTCCTTTAATTTCTTTATTTTATCTTGCATCAGTCTCGTTCATTTCAAGTCTAATGCAACTGTTGCATAAAAGAAGACTTAATGTGACAGATTATATATCACCAAGCAAAAAGAAACTTGGAAAAGTACAGCCTAAAACTAAGGAGATGTTTCAGGTCAGAGTAGAAAAATGTTTCTCTATATAAGCAAAAAAAAAAATCAAGGCAACTTTCTCATAGACGGCTTATCAAAGACTTCACACATACATATCTAATTTCTAAAAAAACGTCGATGTTTTGGCTATTTTAGCGATAGGTTGCGGCATTTCTAATCTGATTCTTTTAAAAATACGCCCCAGAAGATACTTCCTGGATCGATTGGTACAGAATTCAGTGGCTGGCCTGAGTCGGCGAGTGAATGATGTGTGTGGAATTATAACAGTGATGGATTATCTTTACTAAAATTTTGAATATAAGACAAAAACAGGACAAAGTCGCCATAGGAGCCATGATAATCTTGAATGCTTTGACACGCTTTCCACACCAAGATTTCATAGACAGGCTAAAACCGCATATGTTAGGATGCTAAAACAACAAATGGACATGTTTTTCATTACGGTTCTCCTGTCGCTGCTTTGTAATTTTGGTTCCACAACGTCTGTCCTTTTTTTTTCAGAGTGAAAACGTCAATCGTGACTGAGGGAAATAGGTGTGAGAACGGTGTTGATTAATCAGCACCAGCTTGATGTTTGGGTTTTAAAAGTAACAAGCTATCTAGTTCAATGTTGGTGTGTTATAACATTGTTAAAGTATAGAACATCTGCTCGATTATCAACTTGATTTTTTAAAAAGTGTTACAATGATATATTCGATATTTTAAATATATCTGAATATATAGTGATATCATTTATATATCAATTTTTTAAATGTGTCAATATACAGTGATATCCTCTGTATAGATTTTTTAAATGAGTCAGTATACAGTGATATCATCTACACTGATTTTTTAAAAATGTGTCAGTATAGAGTGATATCATGTATATTCAATCTAGGTATAATTTCAGTTTAACTAAGACAAAATAAGCAAGGTCATCTCGTTGATATATTATTTTATCATCAAAGCAATATTACTGCCAGAATACCTTTACGTAGATTGAATAGATTGGGCTGAAGCACCTGATAATATAGTATACAAAAGCCTATTTGAAATAAATGAGAGCTTGGTTTAAATAATCGGGTAATCCGTAGCGTTTATTGGGAAAAAACAGCCTGCACGAATAAAAACTTCAGTGAATACATTAAACAGAAAGAAGACTTAAAAAGAGAGACATTTATTCAACTTATACATCACGTTGAGTATAAACAAACAAGAATTTATTATCTAAGGACGTATACAAAGATACTACTTGGTACTTAAGTTCACTTCAGGCCTCAAATCGAACTTGTATATAAGACACACTGCTAAAGATGTCGGAAAACGACTTGCTTCATATACCGTTCTAGAATTTAACTGAATTTAACGGAGAACGGCTGTGGTAACTGTATATATACATTTTATCTATCCTCATAATATTCGCCTAATCTTATCAAGCGCTTAATACAACCTTATTTGGTTTGAGTGTTTCATCAGCTTTATAACAGATAAACAATAATATCAGAAAAAAGTAACACAGGAAAAGAAATGAGAAATGTTCTCAGACACACAAATAAAATAATAAAATATGAAATAACTAACCGTTAATTGTAAAGATGCAGAATACATGATTGTCAACAAAAGAGAGAATTGATAGTGAGTATTGAGGTTACAAAATTAAACAATTGCAGAAATCATTTTTGTATTTTCGTAATAGACAATGAACAGTGTGTCATAGAGGGAAATGCTTTCTAGTATCTAGGCAAAGCAAAAAATTCAGTGATAAGAATTCGTATAATTCGAAATAAAATTCAAAATAATAGAAAAAGTCAAGAAATACTTATTATTCTCTAATCATTTATAAGACACTGAATGTTGGACAATTTCCTAATTGATGAAGAAAAAACATAATCCGACAGAATATGTGAGCAGCGACGAAGTTTGAGGAAAATAGAAACAGCAAGAAAATATATACTTACAATCAGAAAGAGATATGGGAACTTTCCCAGAACACTGATGAGGAACATATTGGAATGGAATGTCCCACACTCTCTATCGCCTATGTGGATTGACTATATTAGTAGCCATATATAGTGAGCACAGGTGGTACATGTGATATGTTTTGGCCTGCAACCTGATTGTCCTGTCTTACCCTAGTGTATTCTCTTTACAATAAAACTCTCTTCTTTCATATACGCACGATTTGCCTTTTCTGTTTGTAAACTCATTAAAGTATACGACAAAAAGATAACCTTGGGATTTTAACAGTCACTGAGAAAACAGATTAAAAAAGAAACCAGCGTATGATTCATTTAATTATGTTTTTAATAGATGGCAGAACATAGACACAAAATGATGGCGAAAGGTCACACATTGCTGAGAGAAATAGATCCGAAGTTTTAAAGGAACATGATCGCCTGATTTTCAAATCAGTTGAAAGATAATAGAAAATTTGCAAAATACAATCCACGAGACATCAAATATAATCCTTTAACTGGAGGATTAATTAAGTCTTGGAAAATATTTAATGTAATACTTTTACGAGATTAATGAGATTTACTAGGATTAGGCTGGCACTGGCGAAACCTTCCGTAAATCGATAATTAGCATCTCTTTCGTATACATTTTTACCCGTGTAGAAACTTCGAGCCTAGTTACTAGACAGTACTTGGATATACTAATAATAATATGAACTGTGGCCTTGGAACTGTATGTATTGCATTGTGACATGGTATCTGACTTTTAAATAGTAGAAAATATTAAGATTGATTTTATGTCTTATAGTTTTAAAATAGTGTCAAGCTTTGAAAATAGAAAGCTTTTTTTATTACATAAAAGAAACATTAATCAGAAGAAAATGTTCTAGATTATAAAGAAAATATTTACATTGTTAGATATATTTTGAATTAATTATAGATTATAATGGGGAACTTGAATGCCAACGTAGGTAAAGATAGAATAGGAGACACGACCGGCAACTTTGGACTAGGGGATCGCAACGAATGAGGAGAAGAATGGGTCCAATGGTGCTCAACCAATGACCAGGTAATTACTAACACCTAGTTTCAAGAACACCCACGATGTCTATGGACATGGAGAAGCCCAGGAGGCGACACGAAGAACCAAATAGACTACATAACTATAAACAAGAGATTCAGGAACACGGTGGTATAATGCAAAACATATACAGGTGCCGACTGAGGAAGTGACCACGTCCCAGTCATCTGCAAATTAAAGGTGAAACTCCGAAGACTGAAGAAGCAAAGAACATCACCATAGCTGCAATACGACACGCTTGTGAATAACTTCACCCTGCAGAAAGAATACAATAACATCATGAGAAAGAAATATGAAGAACAAATTGGAAAAGAACACTCAGAATGGGATTCACTAAAGGAAGCGATGGTGTCCTCAGCGAACCACAAGCCCGAAAGGAAATCAGACGCAGAAGAAAAAACGAGTGGATGACCGAAGAGATTCTCCACATGATGCAAATGAGACAAAAAATAACGCCAAGACATGGAGCAGAGTACAAGAAACTTCACAGGGAGATAAGGAACAAATGCAGACAAGCTAAAGAGGAATGTCTCAACAACAAATGCGAAGAAGTAGAGAGACTGAGCAGGACCAATAAAGCAGAGATGCATAAAGAGATAAGAGAACTGACAGGACAAAAAACCTGCTCCTCAACAGGATGCATAAAATCCAAGGATGGAACAATCATATTGGAGAAAGAGGAAATACTCCAGCGATGGGAAGAGTATATAAAGGATATTTTTTGCGACAGGAGAAAACAACCGAGAATACACAAGGAGGTGGATGGACCGGAAATACTAAAATCCGAAGTGAAAGCTGCAATGGCCAAAATGAACAGAATCAAAGCAGCTGGTCCAGACGGCATAGTGATAGAGCTGCTGATAGCCTTAGAAGAATATGGCATAGAAAGAATTACCGACATAATAAACGAAATTTATAGCAGTGGAATAATACTAGACGAACTATGCAAGTCGATATTTATAGCACTGCCGAAGAAACCAGATGCAAACGAGTGTGAACTACACAGAACAATCAGCTTAATGAGTCACATTACAAAACTGATTGTCAGAATCCTGATGAATAGAGCGAGAAGCAGAATCAGGCCAGAGATAGGGCAGGAACAGTGCGGATTCGTCAAAGAAACTGGAACAAGGAACGCCATATTCATGATTAGGATGCTCTCCGAAAGGGCAATAGAAATTAAGAAAGACTTGTACCTATGTTTCATTGACTATGTGAAGCCATTCGACAAGATACGACACAAAGAACTGATGGAGATGCTCGGCAGCCTCGACATTTTGGCAAAGACATAAGAGTAATCAAAAATCTCTACTGGCAGCAATGTAGTAACAATTTCTGCATGAAAAATTTTCTTCACTTTTTTCTGTCAGTTGGTCTGCAAATGGTAAGTTTTAGCTTGTCTGATTTATCTTATTTTGCTTTATTTTTATTTATTTTTTTTTGTTACTAACCTAAGTTCTGTACTAGTCACTGTTGTAATGCACTTCGACTATCATTGTGTAAATCGTTTTTGATTCTCAAGTTTAGTTTCCTATCAATATCAGCAAGGCCATTTCTTCTCACCCTTCTGCCCATATATTTGTGTTTGGCGATTTTAACGCCCACCACACCAAGTGGCTTGAAAACTCTGTCACCGACCTTGCTGGCATCCGCATCATGTATTTTTTAATAACCCAAGCTCTAACGCAAATGGTGGACTTCCCCATGCGTTTCTCTCCACCTTAGACAAACGCATCTACCTCCCATTAGCATGGAACAGGCTTGCCTCCCAGAGAGTAAAACACTACGCCTCCTTGGCCTTACCGTTTCGGCGGACCTCAAATGGAATGACTATATCGAATCAATTGCCAAATCTGCCGCTATGAAAGTCGGCTCTCTGTGCAGGGCCCGGAAGTTTTTCCCGCCTGAAACTATCCTGCACATATACAAATCTACCATCCGCCCATGTATTGAATACTGCTGCCATCTGGTCGGGTGCCCCCGCTACTCTCCTTGGGCTTCTTGACAAAATACAAAAGAGAATCTGTAACGTGGATGATACTGACCTGGCAAATCGGATGCAACCACTCTCTCGCCGGCGTGATGTGGCTTCCCTGTGCCTCTTCTAAAAGTACTTTCATGGCTTCTGCTCCGATGAACATAGATCACTGGTGCCACCTTAGCACGAATTTACACGAGATACTAGATTAGCAACTAGGTCCCACCCTTTTACAGTGAAACAGATAAGATGTAACCGTAATTTCTACTCCAACAACTTCTTTTCAAGCGCTTTCCGCCTGTGGAACTCGGTATCCTTACCCGCCCATCACCCACCCTCTGACATTTTAACTATCCTTTCTCCACTCTCTGTAGCCCCCTGCGAAAGTAGTGGCAATGAAATGCCTTGCTCGAGGTGAAACGCTTATAAAAAAAAAAAAATATCCCAGAAACCTTTTTCTGATAGTGTTTAATAACGTCAAAGTGCCAAATCGTGTTCATTTTAAAGAGTTACCAGTCATTTATGAAGACCTATTTGAACAGTCACATTCCAGTTTGTTTGAAAAATACAGTTTAATTATTATAAGAAAAGTTAAAATTAATGCATGCAAGACTTCACAGCTTTTGCAGCACTCTTTCCTAGTCAGCCTCTAAAAGTTTCAGTTTACTATCGTACATATTTAAATATTTATTTAAGAACGTTAAAGACAAATAAACAACATTTATTATAGTGGATTTAAGTATGGGGATATTACGCAAAATGAACTAGAACTTAAACAGGTCTTTCGAACTTTTAACTTTAGTGCAGTACTTGGTGGGGGTTTAAAAAGAAGTAGCGTGATAGAAAAGTGAGAACTTATCATAAAATCACAAAGGACGAAAGATAGTTAAAAAAAAGATATAGTTTATTTACATGCTACAAGATGAAAACGATACTGCTGAGTTTATTTATCGATTATCTGACTGGGTACTCTCGCTAGCTGGTGAAACCGTTCCTCTTTTACGAAAGTTGAACTTTTAACTAATAGAAAATTAAATGGGAAATGCCAGAAAAAAGCTAACAGCTTCAAGCGTCCTACACGGGCCGAGACTGATCGAATTGTAGAGAGAGTTGTCGCTTGTAAATGTCTTGGTTTAACTTGTGTAACAAATGATTATTATTCTCCATCCAGATCTAAACTTATTTATAAATGGAACTTTGTCTGTGTGTACGTGTGTGTGTGCGTGTCTGTGTGTGTGCCCGTTAGCTATAGACTCCGAAACGGCTGCACCAATTTTCTTGAAAATTTACACAGTTGTACTATAAGCGTTTGCGAGTATTCTTAGCTAGGTTTTGTGTCGAGGTACCACTGATAAATCGATAATCGAACAAATTGGGTTATAGAAGGAGTGGTCCAATTTTAATCAAATTTGATACACCCATAGACAAAGATATAAGAAACGATATTCAGAAGTTTCAAGGTTGCAGTTCTTATAATAGTGCAGCAAATCGATGATATATATATAAAAGCTGTCATTACAACCGAGCAACGCCGGCCTATACTGTTAGTCGTTTAATAAGTAAAGTCATATATCGCTACGCCTGGTGTTTACTAGGTCTATATAAATACTCTCGATTACCCTTAACACTCTTTAGGGAATCAACTCTTGTAAATATCAAACTAATGCAGTCAATTTTGAATACATTCTCTTGTTTATTGAAACCTTCTCTTTTTTTAACCAGATATAACAAGAGAAAATGACTTTTAACATTGTTATTGCCGATTCTTTACTGAGCCAGTCTGTATCTGGTAGACTGCAACCAAAACCCATTTCTTACACTCATATAACTGTACTAATAACATAAGCGCATCCTATCTACGGCTCACTTGTATCAATCCATTACAATAAAAAAAAAGGTATTCAGCACTAACGCTGAATGAGTTGAATACAGCTTCCTAAGCATCTAGAGTTGTTACTATATTGCAGTAAATCTCATGGAATTTGTATTAGACTAGCAGTATAGCTCGGCGTTGCTCGGGTGTAATGATGGCTTTAAAACTAATCCATGGTCCTGGAGCTCAGACTCTTTGGACGTTGAAACGAAAAACTAAAAAGCAGTAGTTGTTTGCAGTCAAAGCGAAACAGTAGATTGAAAGAAAAATGATTGAATGTAAATCAAATTTTGATTTCCGGTATCGATGTCAAATAAGCTTTCTGTCGCAAACTGAATTTTGAAGGCTAAATAAGTTCTCTGAGTAAATGGTATCAAAGCTGAGACGAAGAACTACAATTATACCTACTTAGAGCAAAACCCGAAGCAGAAACCAAAACAAAAGGGCTGAACTCCTGATCTTGATCAGACCTGATCGGATATGGGGGGGGGGGGTATTCATTTCTGATATTGGGGGAAAATCGGAAAAATATAAGTAGCCCATGACCTGACCGGAAATCTAATGAATATTTGTGCAAAGTTTGGTGAAAATCAGTTAAAAATTGTGGATTTGTATAAAGGACATACATTTAGACAGACAGACACACACACACACACACACACACACACACACACACAAACATCATGCCTTTTATATATAGAGATGAATATTATTATGAAAAAAAAATTGAAAAATTACATAATGATGCACATTTCGTTTTCCGAAAGCAACCCAGAAAAATGATTGATTTTTTGAATTTTTCAACTGAATATATATATATATATATATATATATATATATATATATATATATATAATCATTGCTTTTTAATTTGCTACTTAATTTTCTATCTCCGTTATATTGGACAACTAAGTCGGTGAGAGTGCAAAGAAATATTTTTTAGCGATGCCAATCTGTACAAACATTGCGTGCGCCATTAAAATATGCCCGCTGTTTGGCGTATTCTCTTCCAGCTGCGAGAAAGCCTAAAAATATTTGCAGTAAGAATTTTTCATGGGTTGGGCTGTGAGTATGTGGGTGACGGGTAGTTAAAGAAATACGTTTGAGAAGATATGTTCTTCAGAACCAAATGAGGTCTTCGTCTCTGGCGTAACCAATTTTCTGCACACTGAGAATGGGCACTATTTTATTAAAATTTTAACTTAAATGGCGCCAGAAAATTGATTTATTTCTACAGTTTTATTTATCCGTCCGTTCTTTCTATTTTTCTTCTGTTTTGCTTTCTTATGATATCTTTATGTAATAATCTTAAACGTGTTTGGCACTAATATTGTGTAGCAGTGCTGATGAAATTAACTATTCTAGAGAAATCGTTAACTATACTCACTATTTATACACTGTGTCACGTCGAGGCACATAATTTACTAATCTTAGCTAAGAATGGTACAAGTAAACAAATACTGAGAACCTAGTAAAAACCGAACAACTCCTTAGTTTTAATGCTCAAGTGGAATATCTGGCAAAAAATTGCCCATCACCGAGTTGTTTAGTAAAAACAGGTTGGCATTACCGATTAAATGATTCGTTTGTTACGGTTTATCAGACTTTCGCATTTTATTTAAAGCCAAAATACTTTTGTAGAGTGTAAGATGTTTTTGGGAGATAATAATGTTTTAGTAATACAAGACTTAACTAATTAATCCATTCCTGATGAAAAAGATTAACAAGTCCGAGTAAATATCTATTGCACCACGGCACCTCCAAGATAACAGCACCTGTATTCTCAAGAAGGCACCCATCTATGTGCTGACCAGGTTTGACTTAATTTGGTTGATCGTTTCAAAACGATGCGGCCGTAAGCCGGTATTGGCAGTAAGACAACTATTCAGCCACTAGTGCTAATCTAATACACTACTCTGTAATGAAAGACAATTATATAATTTTATATAATTATAATGACTATATATATATATATATGTGTGTGTGTGTGTGTGTGTGTGTGTGTGTGTGTGTGTGTGTGTGTGAGAGAGAGAGAGAGAGAGAGAGAGATTAAATAATTGTACATCATGTGTCTGGTTATCTTTAATAAAATCTGTTCATACTCACGGATAATCGTTCGCGTATTATAATTAAAAGATGTCAGAAATGAGCTGTAATGTTGACAGATGTTATTATCATTCATTTCACAATCTTCCCAAGTACTTTAAACCACCTTCCAAGATCATCTTGAGGGGTGTGAGTTGTGTTAACAAAAAATAACTGCAAAAACTGTTGCTAAAAATGATTGTAACTTTTTTTTTACTTGAAAAATAACTATTGACAAATTGCTTAACCTTTATTAAAACGTGAAAATTATCCAAAATGGAATGTTTCTTATATGTTGTAATGTCATGGTCATGCAAGTGTTAAAGCATTAAAAAACTGTTCTTTTTACAAACATTTTTCCTGATTCTATTAATTGAAGGTTCATGCTTAAGCTTAAAAAACTATATATATATATATATATATATAGAGAGAGAGAGAGAGAGAGAAAGAGAGAAAAATAGTGAGAGAGAAAGAGTTATGAGTTTATTGTCGCCAGATTTAAAATTTTGCGCATGCGTGTTTTTCGTTGCTTTGTAGACGGCACAGTATAGTGCAGTCAGTCAGGCACCGTCTGTGAGAAAATGAACACTGTGACGCAATTCACACTGCCAGAC
Source organism: Ascarosepion bandense (assembly GCA_037127315.1). Taxonomy (NCBI): domain Eukaryota; kingdom Metazoa; phylum Mollusca; class Cephalopoda; order Sepiida; family Sepiidae; genus Ascarosepion; species Ascarosepion bandense. The sequence goes on along the minus strand of JBBBDQ010001984.1, from coordinate 189,129 downwards.
AATTGAAAACGGCATGCTATACAACTTGGCATTTCCACCGGAAGTTTTAATAAGAATATTTCAGATTTTCGATGTGTCAATCTGTCGACAGCGCAGAGGATTCGAAAAGAACTGGATGAGTCTAAAGGCGATTACTAAAGTGTTTAGAGTGAGGGGAACTTTATGCTTCCATTCATCTTTTCACAGGGCCTTAGACCTAATACGAAGGCCTACAACTAGTGCCTTAGGTTATAGTACTGCCTTTGATGAGAAAGGTGGCTGCCGGAAGCAACACTCTGAACTATGTCACACAAGCAGGAATGTCCACTCATAGCTGTCAGATAATTTCTGCGACCACATCACCCTTTACATTTGCCCACTGACACCCCTTGATTAGCGCATTTGACCGAAAGATCAAAAAAATTCTCCATATTATATAGCATATAATAATAGCATAGCATATACATAGCATATATTACATATATATATATATATATATATATATATGTTAAAATGAAATGTTAGTTTTATTTTAGTTTTTGCGTAATTTACACGACAGTTTAACCATCTCATCTGTTTTTTTAGCTTTGTCAGTTCGACTTTAGTCAATTTCTCACCAACGGGATATGGCTACCTTCTGTCTCGTCTACAAATATTTTTATGATTTCTGCTCTGGCAGGCTTTATCCCTGGTACCCGACTATATGAATTTGCACTTGCTAGTATTTTGTAAGTAGATCCTACATTTTTACCATCAAAATAGTCACATCTAATCTTCTCTTCTACTCTAAAAGTTTCTATTCTCGCACTTCTCATCTATGAAACTCCATTCCGTATACTTTTTCCCTGATAGCTACATTTCCAAAAGTTTAAACGCAACGTCAATTGCCATCTTCTGTCTCTTTGATATTTATATTTCTCTTATCCCTTCTTCGACATCCCTTGCAACTTCTTATATTTTCTCACTGTAATCCTATGCACACTAGTGTCAGCACTACCTTGCTTGCTGTGAAACGATTATCAGTCAGTTAAGTGTCATCCGTGATACACGCTTTGGGCGATAATGTCTCGAAACAGACATGACTGACTGGGCAGAAGATTATCCAGCAGTAGGTTGTCTTTGCTTTTTGCGGTAGACTGGTTGTCAGCCATGACTATAGAACACAATCTGTCCTATTTTTCAACCCATAACTGGATGGAAGAGATGGATTAATACCTTTCCAAAGGGCATTTGGGCGTAAGTGAATGCAAGGAATTCAATTGAGCCCCCCAATCTCTTTTTCCGAGTCGATAACCACTGCACCACAAGGCACATCCAGAAACGATTATAAAAGAGCAAACAAAAAGAAGCATTTTGAATCTGTTTCATTGACATAGAAAGTCACTCGGAAACGCGCAGATATGAATCACATTGATTTATATACACATATTAATGAGTTTATGCATTTATTACATCATATCCTGCATGTATTTATTTTATTGCATTTTGTATTCATTTATGATATTGTCATATGTATTCATTCCTTTATTACGTTTTGCATTTTTCTCTAAAAAATAAACGTGTTGAATAAATGCGGATGTTTAGGTTGATTAATGAAGTAAAATGTTTATCGTGTCTGCGGAGACATTCTTCACCATCAATGGTGGACAATAGATTGATTCAGATAGAAACGCGATTTAGAAAATTATCAGCGATGATAAGTAATGAAAAGAATATAAAATCGCTGATGATATCAATGAAAAAAAATGTAATAAAATCGCTGGGAAATACTTAAATACTTGAAATTTTTGTACCTCAAACGCAAACATTAAATGGACGAATTTCCTTATCGGAATAAAGCATTATAAAAAATAATATGATAAAAGAATTTAAAATGACTGCTAAAACGTTCAAGTCTCTCTTTTATCGTTTCTTTTCCGATTACATCAAGCAACTGCAATCCGACTTTGCTATTGAAACGCTTTGTGACAGAACCTCTCTGCTTTCAGGAAAGTTTCAGGCCTAACCAACAAAAGTGGTTCTTTTTAAAAAGGTGGCAAAGCAAGCAACAGAGAACTGGCAGCACATTTCAGACTAGAGTAATGCTAAGCAATGTCGTCTGGTTGAGCCATTCTTCTATGAAAGGATTTCAATCCTCACAGAGGGGGTCATACATGTATTTTCTGTTTAAACTAAGGTAAGCATAAGAAATAAGATCAAAAGCGGTTAGAATGCAAAGAGAGTAAAGGGAATTATGAGCGATAGGAGGGGCGAACGAGAGGAGAGTAAAGACTTGCATTCTCTCTTCTTTACATATACACACACATTCTATATTTCATAAGTACATAAGAAGAAACCAGCGCACAACCTCATTTATAAACACGTGCCCATATAGAAACACACTTACTCTCACATTTACATACACACACTGTCTCGCTTACTTACACACACACATGCATAGAAACACACGCTCATTCATCGTCCCTTTTACACATGCACACACATAACTCAACTGGGCTAGACCCAACGTCGTAAATAAAAAATAAAAAATCACGCGTTTTCTTTCGATATTGAACATTTGATGGTTTTCCAAGTCAAATACGTCTTTCTACATTTATTTTACCAGAAACAGTAGCATGTGCCTTTTACTAGAATAGCATCCGAAAAAAGTGGTATATTGAGCCGCACTGGAAAAGATTTGACTTGTTTCCACACAGCAGAATATATGAACTGAAAATTCTGAATAACGGCATATATGCATAAAAGAGGAGGGAATATGAGCAAAAGATTATTGCGTCCCTTCTTATGAGTCCTCAAATTCTGTTGACCTATTTTGGGCGCAAATTGAATGATCCCTATTGGTAATTGTAAACAGTTAGAATATAATTCTTCGGATATGAAGATAAATTTAATTTTTCGGGTAAGAAGTACCCGACAAGATTCTTTTCTTACCGGGTTCTTAACCACAGGAAGTGTAACATCAGGATTGAGACATGCTTTCTTCTATCCCGATCACCTACCATTGTTTAAAATTACATTCTGAATTCATAGGTTTCAACCAGCAAGTTTCAATTCAAAATTTCATCTCAAAATTTTATATACATAGGAAGAGAGATAACTTCTACTGAAAAAAAAAAAATGAAAATTCACAAAGCTAAATACTTTAATAAAATAGATGTAATCTGAAAATCTTATCTACTAGACAACTCAAAGCGAATATATTTGAGCCACTATAGAGTTAGTGCTATGCCTCTATTCATTTTCCTACGTGACCTCAGATTTAAGAGAGGCCTTCATAAAGTTTCTTCAAGAAGTAGTCCTGTCAAGAGGTTGGCTGCTGGAAGACCCTGTGTCTACCACAAAAGTAGAAGAACACAGTTATGGCTGTCAGACATTGTCTGCGGTTACATACCTCTTACATCTTCCGACAGAAACTCCTTGATTATTATGTGTGCATGCCTTTGAGCACGAGAACAACAAAACTCCTTGCAACTCCAAAGATGACCTGAAAGTAAGGAGTATGGCAGTATTCACTAAGTTGAACAAAAAGACAGACCAGAATAGTTGAAGAAGATTCTGGAGTTGTGTGGAGGCCGTGGGTAAAGCTAATGACGATTTTATTAAAAAAAAATATTCTATACTTTTTCAAGAATTTTTTTGGCGTAAATTTGTTAAATATAATTGTTAACATGAGCTGCCTGTGGTATTTTCATTTTTATGTATTTAAAAAAATATACATCGCACCCTGAAGATAGATAGATAGATAGCCAGGGAGGCAGGCAGATAATTTTTCTTAATAGTGTTATGTAACTCTTTTTTTTTTTAATCATTTAGTCAGAAATTCAATTTCTACAGAAGACAGAGACTGAAAGGCGAAAATCTGAAGGTGCATTGAGAGAGCCAAAAATACTTCCAAGTGCATTTACTAAGCAGAGTTGTTGGTTGTTTTGTTTTGTGTTTATGCCATATCAACCTCGGCGGGTCGTTTTTTGCTAACTAATTTTTTCTTTCAACAATTTATTGTTGTTTTTATATAAGTTTTGAGTCTAGTAATACTATTTTCTTTTCGAGAACAAAGATTCATTGGGATTTTTTTTTAAGGGCAGGGTCATCAAGTACTGCCCTGTTATCTAACCCATAACTGGAGGGAAGGGACAGATTAATATCTTTCCCAAGGGTACCAGTGCTTAAGTGAATACAGGGTATTCAACTGGAATTCGAACTCGGCTCACCGATTTCTCTTTCCAAGCCACTATGCACTGCACCACAACGCACATCCGTCACTATACGCTTACAGCACCTGTTAATCCCAAGCGGTCACCCATCTAATTACTGACCTGGCTCAACTTCGGTGATCAAGCGAGAACCGGTGTATTCAACGTGATATGGCCGTAAGCACGCACATCCGTCTCTAAACGCTTACAGCACCTGGTATTCCCAAGCGGTCACCCATCTAAATACTGACCAGGCTCAACGTTGCTTAACTTCGGTGATCGAGCGAGAACCTGTGTATTCAACATGATATGGCTGTAAGCCCACTAAGCAGAGTGGGTGCAGAGTAATCAGAAACAAAAATCATTAGAAATAAGAAAAGAGTTCTGACCAGTTAGGTGATGTCAGTCCTGGTATATGGAAGTGAAAGCTAGACATCTCCTCAAAGGTAAAGACCTTCAAAGAGAGAAATTTTCTACAGAAGAATGCTGTGGAAATCATGGAGTGAACATGTGACCAAGGACATAGTTTTCGAGAAAATAAAAGCAAAATGCAAACATAACATCAGGAAGAAACAGTTAACACTTCTAGAGCACATGAAGAAAGAACGCTTGTAATTCTAATAAACTCAGAAAAAAATAAGTTTACAATTATTTTAAATTAGGTCAAACCAAAGTGGAAATAAAAGCAAAGGTTTTATTGCAGGTAAATAATGCCTAACCGAATTGCTGGGGTGGAGTAAATGTATGGAATCCAGAATTTAGAAAAAATAACAAAAAGTCAAAAATAGAGAAGAAATTGTGAAGAGTCACGATTAGCTAATACTCATAGTTCACGATACACAGAAAAACTTCTGAATAAGAATCTAATAATTTTTCTAAAGTATAATTTTAAGCAAAACTGAAACACATGCTTGAACATTAATACTTGAAAATAATGCATGAAATCTAATTAATAATCTTATAATTTGAAGACATGGTATAATATTTAACAAAAGTCCTAAGTGTCAGGTAGTTAAGTTCCATACGAGATAAACGCTAAGGCCATCATATCTTTTTCAATCTACGACTAGGTAAAACATTTTCCTCAGTCAGTTAATATTTAATTGTGCAGTCCTTTGGTTGCCAGCAAAAGCTAGAGAACCCAATCAGTAGCTAGAGGGAGAAAAGGTTGAATCATATCTTTTTCAAGGGTAATTTCTGTACAAGTGAATACAATGAATGTAACTGGAATTCGAACTCAGTCGTCCACGAATGAATTCCGAGCCAATATCAGTTGCACCACAACGCACATACAAAATCGTGAGTGCACTGTATTTATTAAATATGTACATATGTATTATGCACTTCTTAAAATACATTGCGAAATGCTTCAAATAAATCTTTTATACGAGGCTGAGTATGTGCGTTGAGGTGCAGTGAATATCGGCTTGGAACGAGAAATCGGTAAGATGAGTCCGAATTGCAGTTGAATTCCTTGCATTCGCTTAAAAAGTAATGGCAACCTACTAAGGAATAATTTTCTGCCTAGTCAATCATGTTTATTTCGAGACATGATCGCCTAAGCGTGTATCACGTATGGCACTTGACAGACTGACTGAATATTAAGTACCCTCTATTGAAATAATAGAACATATTAGGTTCTATAGCATTGGCTGGCAAACAGTCTACCACAGAAAGCAACAGCAACCTACTGCTGAATAATCTTCTGCCTAGTCAGTCATGACACTTTCGAGACATGATCGCCCAAAGCGTGTATAACGTATGGCACTTAACTGATACTAGGCTGGTTAGATATATTAGTTCAATTTTTCTGATTTTTTTTAAATGATCAGTTAGAATGTTTTTTCGTAGAAAATTTAGCTTTTTTCTTTAAAACTGTGGTGTAACGTTACTGAAATTATATTTCAGATTAAACCCACCTTTGATATGGAAGGCCATGTTGACAAGAACGAACCTGTTTGACATGTCTCTTATTTAAATCAAATCACAAAAATTTCAAAGCTTCTGGAAACACTTGTGCTGTGTACGGTGATGAAATTATTGCAAACATCAAAACTTTTAATGATAAGCTGTACGTTGAACAAATGAGCAGGATCTAAGATTCAATTCCTTTGCAAAGACCTAACCGGTTATATTGTATTAGTATTCAATATGAAAATGCTTAGAAACATCGAAACTTTTAATGATAAGCTGTACAATGAACAAATGAACAGGATCTAAGATTCAATTCCTTTGCAAAAACCTGACCGGTGATATTGTCTTAGTATTCCACATGAAAATGATCATCACCACGTCGATATAATGACCAAACTTACAAGTAAAGTTCTCGATTTCGAAGTGTTGCCACACTGATCATATACTTCCGGTTTAGCCACTGCAAACTACTAACTTTATGGTAATTTTCTAACAATTTGATGGGTGTTTCGTTCAACAACTATGTAGAATATAAACTTGATTAAACTTTCGATCCAAAACCCTAATGCCTTTTATCATTAAGACATTGAATATTTAGTTGATCGTTAGGAGGAGGTTCTAATCGATGATTGGGAATACACTGTTGAAGGATTAATCAGATCTATTAATAAAGAATACGTATTAAAATATATTGTCAAGCCAGCGTTGTTGACATTTGTTTCATTTGTTTAATGACTTTCCCTCCACACATATCTTACTGACACCACATGTTGATATTTTAGTGTTTCCAGACAGATTTAATGCCTTTGATTTGACAACTGATGTGATTGGCTCAAGCTTGGTCGTGTTCAATAGTTCGTTGATAGTGATGTGATCCCAGAGGCGTTTATTTGCCAACCATCTCATGATATGGTTTTTAAAATTTGATAGTGTTAAAAAAAAACTTTACCGTCCAGTTCACACATTTTAACCCATAATGTACACTACCGGTCATAATTATTAGATCACCCCAGTTTTTTTAAAGAAATTATGTATTTCATACTGTTGTTAGTATTTATAGCCAAGTGGATACTTCTAAATGCAAATAGAATGGTCCTTTGCTAATACTGCGCATTAACATGTGCATTAAATGAAATGTTCTGGTGTCCAATTTTTGTGCTCTCTTCCTCATGCTAGTCTCTTCTTCTTATTGGCTGGCCGAAGCAAGGTCTTCCTGGCTGCCTTGTAAAATTTTGCAAAGTAATAATAACAAAAGAACCATTCTATTTTCATTTAAAATTATCCACTTAGCAATAAATACTAAAAATAGTATGACATACATAGTTTCAATCTACAGGGTGCGATGGGTAAATTGTCACTAGTTGCCTTGTTTTACAAAGTAATAATAACAAAAGAACCATTCTATTTTCATTTAAAATTATCCACTTGGCAATAAATACTAAAAATAGTATGAAATACATAGTTTCAATCTACAGGATGCGATGGGTAAATTGTCACTAGTTGCCTTGTTTTACAAAGTAATAATAACAAAAGAACCATTCTATTTTCATTTAAAATTATCCGCTTGGCAATAAATACTAAAAATAGTATGAAATATATAATGTTTTTAAAAAACTGGGGTGGCCTTAAAAATCATGGCCTGTAGTGTACAATAGATAATATGTATGTCATCAATTTTGTTTTTCAGATTCTAAGAAACTCTTCAAAATGCTAGCTAGACCATATTCCCTTCTGGATATTATTCACTTAATTCCTTTTTTCTTGATCGATCCTTGTCGAGAACTATATCTCATGCTGAAACGCAGTCGGCACCAAGTAGAGCAAATAATGATAAACTTAAAAAAAAACACGAACGGAATAAACCATAAAATGTACAAATTTACTGTTTCATTTTTTTAATTCATTCTTTCACTGAAACCAAGTAGCATCTCCCATATTTTCACTATTTCTACACGATCAAAATTACACAGTCTATTATTTATGAGGTATTGGTAGGTTGAAATATATATACTTATCAGGAAATAAGGGAAAGATAACCAGATTTATAAGATACTGGCAGATATTTTAGAATTTGCATTAGTTATATTTAATCGAGATTTAATATTTTCCCATTTTTTATCTGTTTCGAATCAGATAAAGACAAAAAGAAATAGAGTGTTCATTCTGATTCGAAACACAAAATTTGAACTGTATTTAGAGCAAACGTATGCAGATGTTTGCACAAAAATGCAATAAGTTTGTAGGAAAAAATGAGGTCGCACTCGGAGAAACCAATTATGAACAAATGCATTCGAGTAGCCATTGGCATTTTATCTGTTGTTGCGGAAAACAGAAGTTGACACGACTACTGCTTCATCGCGCAACATATATAAAAAAAAAACGAAAAATAATTATATTGTATATCGGTCGCCGGCAGTAAGCCACAACACAATCACACTCATAACTTCCCCATGCTAAACGCTGGCGCCATCATCGTCAAACATTTCCCCTACGAACGCTTGACTCAGTGCATCATTTTGACCATAATGCTTAAGCGATCATATTACAGAAGCGCATAAAAATTGAATGCAGTCTTATATGCAGAATACAATGAGAAGGCAGTGGGTGGTTGTTACACGGAAAGTTCTGAGAGTAATATCCGACTCTGGAACAAAAATACAAAGTCCAATATACACTGAATCTAGTAGACAGACAGAGGGAAATCAACAGCATTTCCGATCATCTCTCCACTCAACGGAAGAAGAAGCGGTCGAATGGGCAAAGGGGGGCAGAATGGTTCGTATTGGAATTAGTACGACTGACACGCGTCTAAAGACACTGGAAATCCGTAAGAAGATGGAAGAAATATTTCGATGCTTTATGACTGCTGTTTGGGTGGCATTAGATAGTCTTAGGAAAACATGAAATAGAATTTATTACTTAGACTCCAGATTCATATACAACAGACATTGCACACTGATTTCGAAACAGTTTACTGAAGATTCGCATTAGTTTGTATATCTTACTGTCTTTAATAGCCGTTGCCACGAACTAGTTTTTAATTTTTTTTTTCAATCATGTCACCCCAAGCAAGGCGGTAACGCCACTGATGCGCAGGGGGCTACGTAAGAGTAAGAAGATTGGAAAAGAGAAAACCGGAAACCACATCCTAAACAGGGAACAAGGGATGAGCCTCTAGCCCTGGCTTTCAGACATAAAAATCTGAAAAAAATGTATATTACATGACTTCTTACGGTAATTCAGGTTTTTGCCATTATTTTAAAATAGTATTTGTTAAAAAAATCTAAATATATTATTAAATTATGATTGTTTACAAAAATATTTTCATTTGCAGAGAAAATATTTTCACCCGGGTAGAATTGTTACTTGTTCCATTCTGAAGACTAGAAAATCGATACACTATTAGTTCCCCGACAACTACAATCTCCAGGAATTTAAATGTAGGGTCAATAGACATCTCCTATCTCACTAACTCTCATCCATTCTCACAAACTCTTTTTCCATCTACTCCACCCACATCCTCGGTATCCTCATCCGTCTATTACCCTCCTTCTGACATTTCCTAAAATTAACACCTCTTTCTCACGACTTTCTCCTATGTAACCCCCTGCGCAACAGTGGCAGCAGAATTCCTTGCTTGGGGTGAAATGATTTAAAATCATTACGTTATTTATATGATTTACATGCCAATTATTGCCTGCAATATGTTGAACTCCTAACCCTTTGGGTCAGGTCACAGTAACTAACCAAAGTCTATATTCACTGGTTCATGTATCGAAACGTTGTACAAATGGCAACAATGATGAGAACAATAGTCGGAATAATGTAAATACTGTATATACTACCTCATCTCAGAAATATAGACACATTCCGAATTTTATATTTTATATTATAACACAGTGTAGTTTCATATAAGATAGTAAATTAATATGACTATTATTATTTCAATCGTTTTACAAAACTCATTTATTTTTATCAAATCAACAAAGAGAGCGTAATAAGCCTTATGTGAACGATGGGATATTTTTGTTTAGTTGTAGTAACCTGAATATACGATATTTCCCTTAAACATATAACTTTCAAATAATCGATTAAAATAAAGACATTAGCGTTTCTCTTTAGCATATCTTTATTCTTGCACTTTGGGGCTATGATTTCGTAAATAATTTTTTTTTTAATTTATTTCTGGAGGTGAGTAACGGTTACTGAAATTCAGAAATGCTAAATAGCGTTTTAAAACCGTTCTCTTCAGTATGAATCGAAACGCTAAATAATATCCCCTTCATGTCAAAAACATAATAAAATTAAGAAAATAAGGTTTCTCGTTTAATGATTCGATTACAAACTCATTTCCACATACATTGTTACTTTTGTTTTTTAATGTATACAATGGAAATAAAAAAAGAATATACATTCATTAAAATGACGAATTTAAATTAGTTGAGGAAACAGTGAATTCTTTTTTTTTCTCCAATATATACCTTTATATCAAACACATAATTGCAAAGTTTTATTATTGCAAAAGATACTCAATCAAAATATTGAAAATAAATCAATTAACTAAAACTAATATTGTATAAATAACGGTATTAAATAATTTAAATGCAATCAAAATGTCAATATTTTATTAAAAATATTTGTTATGCTAAAATTACAATATTTGTTTTTACTCTAAATAATACATTTAAGCCAATTTCGATTCAAATGGGCCGTTTCATATGAATATTGGTACAGTACACACACAGACACACACACACACACATATATATATATATAATCTAAATTTTATAAATGGAACTTTTTCTCTGTGTGTATGTGTGTCCGTTAACTATAGACTCCAAAATGGCTGAACCGATTTTCTTGGAAATTGACACAGTTATACTATAAGAGATTGCGAGTGTTCTTAGCTAGGTTTTGTGTCGAGGTATCCCCGATGTATATCGAAAATTGATAATTGAAAAATCGGGTTATTGAAGGAGTGGTCCGATTTTAATCAAATTTGATACCCTCATAGACAAAGACATGAGAAACGATATTCAGAAGACTCATGGTTGCAGTTCTTTCAATATTGTAGAAAATCGATAATATATATATATATATATATATATATATATATATATATATATATATATGAAAGGCAAGATGTTTGTCCGTGTGTCTGTTTATCTGCATGTATGTCTATTTTTTCAGCCATTTTATTTTAGATTTTGCTTCGGGTTTTGCTCTAAGTAGGTACAATTGTAGTTCTTAGTCTCGGCCAGATACCATTTGCTCAGAGCACTTATTTAGCCTTCAAAATTCAATATACGACGAAAAAACCTTATTTGATATCGATTCCAGGAAATCAAAATTTTACTTACATGCATTCATTTTCTTTCAGTCTACGTTTTCGCTTTAACTGGAAATAACTATTGCTTTTTAGTCTTTCGTGCCAACGTCCAAAGAATCTGAGCTCCAGGACCATGGATTAGTTTTAAAGTTTTCATTACACCCGAGCAACGACGAGCTATACTGCTAGTATATATATAATTCACTAACTCTTTATCACCAGATAAAGTACTATTGAATGTACTGAAACACAACAGCTCTTGTGTATTTGTGATTATTTTTTATTACAAATGTATATACATGTAGCACTTATATATATATATATATATATATATATATATATATATAAGTAAAGGGTAGGTATCGATGATTCCCTATCCAAAGAAACAATCATTTTAAAAAGTGCTCAATACAAAGTAGAGCTAATAATACAAATCTAGAATTTGTGGCATAAATATATTTTATTAGCACTACAAAGTAACCATGTTGTTTCGACACTAACCGTGTCTTATCAAGTAAGGAATTAAATTACAAGTTTGAGTGTTTGAAAAGTTTATAAGAGTAGCTAAATTCTGAGGGAGATTCTTTTTGTCCGGTGATCAGATGCAGTTCATTGAGGTGACATTTTCTTGTATCGTTGTTAACTGTATTGATGATTGTTTTCAATCCGCTTCTATTTATTTTTGACGTTATCATTTCTCGTCGAAGTGCATGCATCCCACATAGGCACTAATACAGCAAAGTGTAGAAATTCCCCTGAATTCATTTTTGTATGTTTAAGAGAAGTCATTTTAATGCTTTTTCTACCGTCAGACAAGTCATTTCGCTTGGCCACATTTAAATATTGAGCAAGCAAAGTGAAAAAAAGACTTGTGATGGAGCATTTTTGCCATACAGTAACTGGAGTTTATGAACTTAAACACGGTAGTAAATTGTCAAGAAGTTCTCATCGATTTAAAATCAATTTGACTGTTTGTTGCCGTATTTTTTCTATTGCATATCTCGCGTGTGACCTTATTTCAGGCTTATTGCTTTCCAGACAATTGTTGTCTTGATTTTTTTTCTTTTTTTAATTCTTCTCTCTCACATTAATAATTGTTTCTCTTGTTCTTTTAAATTCACTGACCCCAATGTGAGCTATTGGCTTTACTGCCTAGGTTGGGGATGAAATAAATAAATAAATAAATACCTAATGCATTTTATGATTCAGTATTTTAAGTCAAGAGACAATTTTACAAAATACGCAGGGAATGCGAATGAATACATCAAACGAATATTTGGTAAAAAGACAAGAAGATGCATCGGATTTAAAAGTTTTATTGTATAACACAGGTGTCATTTAAGTTCGTAAAAACAATCAAGGCATCTTGAAAACTCTACAAGGACAGTTTCGCACCGGAAATTTTCGTACCGGACAATTGTGTACAAGACAATTTAGCGCCAGGAAGTTTCCGCCTTAAGACAAATGCATTCCTGGATAACTGCAAACATCGAATAATTTTTTGAAGCTTTTAAAATCAATTACCATAAATTTTGAAAAAAGCATGAGCAATAATTGAAAATTTCTAAAAAAGTAATGCTTTTTAATTACAAGTTTACTTCTGTTATAAATGCGATGACAAAAAAATAGTGATTAATATTTTAAAAATTGAAAATTATTGTAGTTTTACAAATTAATCAAAGGTTATGAAGGTTGTAAGTTATTCCTTTAAAGACATTTATCTTGTTTTCATAAGCATACTTATCTAATAGCGCCATGTTTCTTTTATTTGCAGTTTTATATTTATAATAATTTTAGTTCTTCAATATGGCAGTGAATGTTAGTCAATATCAACAAAGATGAAGGGAAAACTTGAAGCAGCTGAAATGTAGTTCTACAGAAGGATGCTGCGGATATATAAGACTGAGCATATGAGCAATGACGAGGTGTTGGAAAAAAAGGAAATGAAAAGAAAATTAATATTAAGCATCAGGAAGAGACAACTGATGTTCCTGGGACATGTAATGAGGAAGGAGAGCTCGGAGAACCTGATACTAACAGGCCAGATAGAGGAAAATAGAGACAGAGGAAAACATCGGATAACATACTTGAAGGGCCTGAGAAGGTGGATAACAGAACGGGGACTGCAAGACGTTACAGGAAAAAGCGTGCTAAGTGCCCCCGGGATAGGAAGACGTGGAAGGCCATTATTGCTTACGTCCTGAAAGAACAAGGCACATAAAAAACGAAATTAAGTTAACTTTATTTTGGCTTTTTTTTAATAATTAAGAGTACATATGCAATTAGCAAATCTTAAGAAAACATGGTAACTTCAAAGATCTACTAGAAAAACTCAGTCCCTCCAATTAAAAACGTAAACAAGGTTTACTTTTATTAATGATCTTTCAGTATTTCTTCCAACTTACTGTAATGTATCTGGTTTCTTGAGTAAAAAGTGATATAACTTTTATTAGTTTAAATCTCATTTTGAATTATTAAATACATACCCATATATATATATCTATATCTATATCTATATCTATATATATATATATATATATATATATATATATATATATATCCAATCCCCCCACCACAAATAATGACCTCGTTTTGTAGTCAATTCTCATTCAAATTTGAAAAAATCTGAAAAACTAACCATGTTTCCTGCACGGACACATTTTAATGAAAACCTACAGGGAAGATTTTTTTATTATTTTTTAAATTTTTTTAAAATTATTTTTAACACATTCGAAATTTTGGTAGAAAATGTTTTTTTATCTTTCGTCAGAGCGAGACCTAAATTGACGCATATTTCTTTACGCAAAAAAAAAAACGTTATATTACACATGGCACTTTTTTGACCCTGAAAGACACATTAATTTGGAAATTCTTGCAGAAATCAAATAATGGTCAGACTTTATTAAGATTTCAGGACTTATTCATAATTGACGGAAATCAATATAGAAATAATTATTTGTAGAAAATATTGGTAAAATTATTTGTTTTTTTTTACATATGTTATCCCCCAACAAATAATTTCCAGAAATAAACCTGAAATTAATTACATTCAGGAGACATTATGAAATGCTAATCAACTGTCTTTTTCTTTCAATATTAGCCTTCTTTCTAAAAATTAGGTTCGGATTACGAAAAACGCAGTAACTATGACAGTTTTTATTTGGATAAACTTTTAATTGCTTTTATAAACAATATGAATTAAGCATATCATAGCCTGAAAAGAAAAAAAGACTTCAATGAATAATGAATTTTTACAAGAACTATTTTGCATTTTTCATTTTTTTTTAAAATAATAATAAATAAAATTCCAAAAATATTTTAAAATTTTTTCCACAATTAGGTCGGCTAGAGTATGAAATTAAATCATGAAGACTACCATTTACTAATCGAAAATTGAAAAGCTTAACAGATTTAGCCATTATATTTTTAAAACAATTAAAACATTTTAATTGTGTGCATTTTGGTAACCTATTTATACGGTTGAGCGTAGTGATATTTATATTTAAAAGGTCACGTGATTCAAGGGATGTCCTCCCTTACAAGAAAAAAATAAGATTTATGCAAAATTCGTCTTCCATACTTGGCATTTTTTGGCCGGCTACTTTAAAACATATCAGTCATCACCACTTGAAAAAGAGTTGACAGATGTGATGATAAGGATACCGTAATTGAGAAACGCTTTTTGGAAACTATTTCAGGCAGTAAGCAACTAATTCTTGTTTCAAGTCAACTTAAAGTAATTTTAAATTTGGTAATTTAAAAAAATAAACTAGGTGTATTTTATTTTTGTAAGATTTTTTAAAACTTTTAAAACGGCTTCTGTTTACAATCGATGAAAAGTAGCGGAAAATTTAAAATTTTAACAACTTTTTTTAAATCTACAAAATGTTTGATTCCGAGCAATATAATTTCGGTTTGAAATACACCAGGATATTTTGTTTACAATAATTAGTAAATTTAATCTCTGTGATTTTAATTAAATCTAAAATTAAAGCTTCAAGAAAACTTTTTTGTATTTTTAAAGATTAAATTTAAACTGAGGTATCGAAAATGAGTGGAGGTATCTACGCTACAGTGTGCTTGGCAGAAGCTAGACTAACGACTTGATATTTGTTGTGTTATAAGTGGTGCGCATATTGAACATTTGTGAAAATTTGGGAAACGGCTTATAAAACCTACATCGTTTGTATATCTTGTCCCAATGTTGATAAATTTTTTATTGTTCAACATAAAACCTATTTATTTTAGTTTGACTGGGACAGGTAGTTATTCATATATGTAGTGAACAAAACAAGTTCTAGGTTTAAAAATTCAAATGCTAAGCACTGAGTCATTGATTTTATTAGAAATAAACGAATTTACTCAAATTTACAAAAACTTTCCTTAGCACACTCAAAACTCTCGAAATTTCACACCTCGATGCAAAATGTTTTTCGGCCAATAGAAAACTAGGAAATATCTAAAAACAAAATAAAAAGGCCAGAATCACATCTGGGAGTGAATTCCTAAATTACCTTTTCGAGCCCACCAAACGATATGAAAGACGGAGCAAAGTCGACCGTTACCAGAGAAAAAGAAAACGACGAGAGCAATTAACATGTCCCACGACAAACCTCAAGCGATCGTTATTATGATAATCTCTATCTTTCACTCTCTCCTCTCATCTCCTTTTTTTTATTCGCATTTCACCTTGAGCGATAATTTCAAAGACTATCCTACCCAACAATAAACGCTCATTCATACTTTCATGCATACGGTCCTGTCTAGGTACACAAAAACTCACTCCTACAAGGACTACTACGAACATTATAACAATCGGGTATCTAACAAAATACATTCATTTTATTTGTAAAAAGCCTAATTGATTTATATGTATATAAATCATTGTTTCTATATGCAATTTGATTTTCCTGTTTTATGACCTTCTTATAGAGGGCTATATAACTAACAAAACCAAATAAAACTAATCTGTTTCAACACACATACACTCCATTCTAACGGATATCCCATTATACATATGCACTTTTTAAATTATGTCACTTGTGATTAAAGGCAATATTCGTCCTTGCTTGACCGGCGACAGCTTAGGTTGCTGAGTCGGTCAAAAGTACGACGGATCTAATGAAAATAAAGCCGTAAAAATGAACGCAGGTTTGAATCCTGCTTGAGAGGGAATGTTTTTCTTTATTATTTCTCAATATTAAGACAGGCAAATAGAATAAATAGACTGTGTAAAAGAAACGAAATATCTACTCAATTATTGGGCATCTCCTAAAAATAAAACGTTTAAAGCGATACAAAATCTGTTGGTGTAGTAAATACAAAAGTCCACTATTTCATTATAAATATATACTACGTCTGTGTTAAGTCCGTTAATTCTAAATATATACGTGTGAATCTTATTCTGAATATATATATATATATATATATATATATATATATATATATATATTCTTCCGTGCAACCATCTGTCCGTGCATGGAATACTACTTTCATATATGGTCAGGCGCCCTCACTGTTCATCTCAGTGTTCTTGACAGGCTCCAAAGAAGAAGCAGTAATGTGATACGTACCGGCTTGGCGGCCGAATCCAGCCACTGGATTTTTATGGTTTCTGCTCAGACGAACTTAAGTCACTGGTGCCTCAGCCACAGAAGCTTACTCGTGTAACCAGACTGGCTATTGGGTCCCACTCATTTACAGTTAGATCAACCAAATGCAGACGACAATGCTACTCAAACAGCTTCTTTTTTCGCACTTTCTGCCTGTGGAATTCCATATTCTTGCTTTCCTGACGGCTACAGCCTCCAGGAATTTAAATGGAATGTCAATACCAATTAATTAACCGCTTGACTTCAGTTTTTTCTACATCACGATGTATAACTTTTCCTTTCTCTCTACCATTGCAACTGTCATCACACCACTATACCCATCCTTCTTTTGCTCCTTTCTTTGACACCCCCTGTTACTGGTTTGTCTTTCTCTTTCTCTCCGCCTATCTAATCTTTTACTTTTAGGTGTCGCCCTGCGCATCAGTGGGGTTACCGCCTTGCTTGAGGTGAGATGATATATATATATATATATATATAAAAAATTTGAAAAATGACATATAGCAAATAATTGTATACCGACGCCTTTTGTAGCCTGATGGATTTTATAATGACAAATATTAAGGTTTTATTTTACATGTATAACGTTCTCAAAATGGGAAAAATTGTAAACCTTAGGACTTTTTTACTTCTGTTCAACAATGCACTTGCAAAATATAATCCTAACATTAACCTTTATAAAGTTCATTAGAGGACGAAACAAAATAGTTTTCCTTTTGTCTTTATTCATACACGGACACACACACAGGGACACACACATGTGTAAATATATATATATATATGCGAACAGATCAGTTTCTCTGTATCACAGCTCATCAGTATGGTTAAATACCCGATTGCTGTTGCCAGGATTGAAACCCGACCAAATTGACATCAGTCGGCAATTCTACCTCTAACCTATGCGCGCTCGGTAGAAGCGTTTCATATACCATGTAAACATACGCCAGTAGCTGAGAGTGTTCTAACTCATTACTGAATGAACGATGCGTTATGCTAGAATATATATATATATATATATATATGTGTGTGTGTGTGTGTGTGTGTGTGTGTGTGTGTGTGTGTGTGTGTGTGTGTGATTTTTAATCAGCAACCGACTGAACAAGGCAATTTTAAATGTTTTTTACATTACTGAAATAAGTTCTGGATTTATAACTGTTTTATTTATGTTTTTTTCACAATATATTTGCTCTGAATAACATCCATTGAGTTCTCTATTTGTATCTAACTGATAATGTATATTAATTATATATTTTTTTCGCTTATCCTCTACGTCTTCGTGTATCACCATTCTCCTATGCCCCGTTTTTCTCTCTCTCTGTATATATATATATATATATATATATAGGGAGATTGTAACATCTTATTCACAAAGAAGCCCCAGCTTCTTCCCTTGCATCACTTGTGATAGCGTCCGTCTCATTTTGTCGTCCATACGTACTAAATTGACTTTTCAAACCACTATTAGATTCCATAAGAATCAGGCATATATGGAAGAATTACTATGGATACTTGACTGTCTTGATTATATTGTCATGTCCTACAACTATCCCGAACACCTTGTGCCTCCTCAGTCCAAATTATAATCTAATCTGTAAACCCTGTGTCAGAAAACTTGAGTAACGCCGGCGAGACAGTGAGGCAGGCTGGCGTAGTATGAATGCTTTTGATTGTTATGATGACCTTTCAGAATTCTTCGACAAAAATTGAAACTAATTCATAGAATAAAACTAACGATAGTTGACATTTATGTCATACAAAATGAAAAAAAAAAAAGGAAACTTACAAGATTGGAATGAAAAATAAATTGAAAAGAATCTGTCTGGTCTTATTAATACAAATTGACATGAATCTAGACAGAATTTTGATACCTTTCATCACGTCTTCATTAGCAAGCTCATCTCTTATCCCAGTTTAAGTACTTGCCATCACGTATTCATTAGCTAACTCGTTTCGTATTCCAGTTTGAGAGCCTGTTATCATGCATTCGTTAGCTAACTCATATCGTTTGCTAATTCATTTATAGTAACTTCGATTCTCACTATGTTTCCAGCTACTATGATATTTTAGCAGAAATATCTAAGCTTTCTTTCCGCTAATACAAGCAAAAGAAAGAAAAACAACCAACTGAACACAATCATTTCGTTTGAGATCAAAACGCATCAAATTAATTCGAGAATTTTAGAGCAACATAGAAAATAGACGAAGACAGCCCGTAAGCAAAGAGGTAAGATGTGGTCAGTGAAACTCTGGTTGCAACTAACCCAGCATAAATAATTGATCTGAGCCAGTAAGTACATCACTGCGGAGCCGTTCTCCTGATCAATATCGTCCCTCGAGATCTTACACACGGTCGCCAATCCGAAAGATAACTGTCTGCAACTTGAATGCCAACGAATGAGTGATAGCCGATTTTGCAAGCCTATACGTAACCGTATTTAACGTTCACCCTTTCTTTCGCCCTTGTTATCCAGCAAATGACCAGACGTGACCAGCCATCAAACCAGTCGTTGCTGACAACAGGTTTTCACTGAGGCTGTAAAAGTAGCGATATTAGAAGGAAAGCAAATACATAGTCTACCTTGTATATCTGCTGTTATCATTCCGACCAAAAAGCAGAATAATTCTTTCAGAAACACGGAAGTAGTGTAATTTCTGACTATTATCATTATTGAATGAATTTAACTTAATCTGAC
This sequence comes from Ascarosepion bandense, assembly GCA_037127315.1. Taxonomy (NCBI): domain Eukaryota; kingdom Metazoa; phylum Mollusca; class Cephalopoda; order Sepiida; family Sepiidae; genus Ascarosepion; species Ascarosepion bandense. The sequence goes on along the minus strand of JBBBDQ010001984.1, from coordinate 169,412 downwards.
AAAAGGCTATATCACGCAGTAAGAATCAACGTCACTTAAGTATTTTATCTAAGATTAGTCTGCTATACCGTTATTTAGCAAGTGTTACTTAGGCACAAAGATATTTACTATTTTTATGTCAATATGTTTACAAGCTTAGGATAACAAAAAATACTTTACAGAAAGATACTGAGAATATCATTGATGGAACATGTGGGCAAAGTTGAAGTTTCTGTGACACATAATGTGGAAAGGGGACATGCAAATTTTGACACACAAAAAAACAGGGAAAACCTCGATTAATCTTCTTAACGAAACTTTTTAATATTTGTCTATATTTCTAAGATAAAGTAGGATTTACAGTATTTACATTATTAAAACTATTGTCCTCACCATTGTTTGTATTTTTATGACGTTTCGGCCGTTGTACGCTCCGGCCTTCTTCAGGTGCTAGGAACTTTAATAAAGGGTTCAGTTCGAAGTTCTAACACCTGAAGAAGGCCGGAGCGTATAACGGCCGAAACGTAGTACAAATGGCAAAAAGATGAGAACAGTCCGAATCAGGTAAATACTGAAACTTTTTCTTAAATAGATGGCCGAATAAAAATTGGTAAGGGTGTGTTAAAAAGAATAGGAAAATGAAGAGCATCATAAATAACTTTACGTTATCAAGTGAGTCAGTCAGTTAAGTGTCATACGTGATACACAATTGGGCGATCATGTCTCGAAAGTGATATAACTGACTGGTCAACAGTTTCTCCCGCAGTAAGTTGCCATTACTTTCTGCGGTAGACTGGTTGCAAAGTAAAGCTATAGAACCAAATCTGTCCTGCTATTTAACCTATAGTTGGAGAGAGAAGCGACGGATTAATGCCTTTCTTAAGGATATTTGCGAGTAAGTGAATGCAACGAATTCAACTGGAATTCGAAATCAGCTACTTAATTTCTAGTTCCGAGTCGATATACACTGCAACACAGCAGTGCATAAAATTAATTTCTCTCGTCTTGAACCAGAAACTCCAGTGATTTAGTAAAGTTATTTACTCAAACTAACACCATCAACTTCCATTTGAATTTGTTCCAAAGGCCATGGTGACTGCAGGAATCTATGAATGAATCTATTTTGAAAATATCATTATTTTTTCTGTTTGTGTTTATGGACACGAGTGTCGGCCTTTACTTGTGTATCTATGTGTGTTTGTGCCTGCAATTTCTTTTTAAATACATTTTCTCGAATATTCAGGCCGGTAGACAAAAATAAATATACTGTTTAATAAATAAAATATTTCGGATTGATAAATGGAAATCAATTACTTCTGAAAAATGCTCTATTTATATTTGGTTACGAAACTAAGCAGTATTGAAAAATTCGAATGATTTATCACGAGAAGTATTTCACTGAAAGACACGGTTCAGATTTTAGTCGATCGGTACGGGTGGACAGAAGCAGAGCCAGTTAAGGACTTAACTACCCCACTTAATGCCTTTAGTCTCCTTTGTAAAGTAGATGGCTACACTGACAGTTTCACTACACGAGCTGTTGTTACTCTGCTTCCTGTAACAAGTAGGTTTTTGCGTGTTGGATTTGCCTGTCGGCACCATAACCAGTTCTGAAAACAAAAATTGAGGGCACCGTCTTTTCTACTACTTAACTCATAGCTTGGTAAACAAGAGATATTTTCATACATTTCCCAAACGTATTTGTGCGAAAGTAGGAGAAACTCGGCCGAAATTTTAAATCGCTACGTTTGTTCCACGTGCATATCCTACAGTTGTTTGGGTTTGAGTTTTATTTAACGGTATATCAACCGCTGTGGGTTATTTAATGCCAAAAAGTTGGGGTTTTAAGGTATTTTTTAATGTTCATTTATAGTGGGAATATTGATTGAGTCAGATTTTTATGAAAAAAATTTTATTTTTTTTATTTTAGTAAACTGAAAATGTCTTCTAGTTTTGTGTTCAAAAATGTATTGCTCGTTATTTATTTTTCCTTCAGAAATGGCAATATTTTTCCCTTCAAAAATATGTTATAGTAATAATTGTTTTACTTTAAAAATGTATTGTTGGTAATAATTTTCCTTTAAAAATGTACATTTTTCTATAAAAGTTTATTTTTATACTTTCATAGTGTTTTGGCCCCAGTTCCGGGGTTAACTATTTGCCCATAATTGAAACCCTAACAGTCGGGACCATAATTTGGAACCCTAAGGTGTTACCACCCAGGGTCAGGGTGGGCCTGGGAACAAGAGCAATTAAGAGGTGGTTCCATGCTCCTCACAACCTTCCAATCAGAGGCCTTGCTGTTGGATGCAGTTTACCGTCATACCCATAACCCTATAGTTGTATTACAAAGTAATCTGGACTTACATTACATTACGTTGAAACACCGGTTCATGTGCGACAACGAAAAGTAAGTATCGTTGAGTCTGCTCAGTAAATAGTTGTGTAACCAACTGGAAGTACCAGGTTCTGTAGGCCTAGATGTGATCCTGGTGTAATAGATAGCATTTCGAAAATATTAATCGAGTCGAGTTCTAATTCCAGTTGTGTTCGATATACCCATTTACACGCAAAAAATCCACCCATTCTTCCTAAACTATGGCTTAATTCGTAAGACTTGTATTATAAAACCATTATTATCTGAAAAATAAATTTTACAATTAAATATTTCTTGGCGTTAAATAAACTGAAAAAGATTAATAAGTCGTAGAAAACGAATTAATCTATCAAATTAAACCACATGATAAAATAATTTTCATTATCTTTTTCGTTTAATCATTCTGATTTCTTTTCATGACGTCTCATCTACTCAAAAAGTGATAATAATGTCAATTGATAACAAATACCTAAGATTTTATTTTATTATTGTCACTGGATAGTTACTGCTACTTCATTATTTTCGACTACCCTAATTCAACTTAAATCGAGGCTCTATTGTCGCAGTTAATTTCTAATAAATGTTATTTGCTACCTTTAAAACAAAGCTTCGCTATCTCCCCACTTGTATTTATTTTACGATTCTTCTAGGCAAAATTATCCCAGATGATTAGCGTTGACGTCCATCGTTTATAGATAGTGTTTCATTTCATGCCACAAATGTTTGGTTAGATTGAGGTCATAAAATAGAGAAAATTTTACTTAATAGTGGTTTTTCTGCTGAAATCGTTCTGAGGTCGTTCACAAAATCTGCTTCTAGATTAATTCTTTAGCACTGGTATTAACTGAGTTTAGTCAAATTAATTTAAGACATATTAAAAAATCTTATACGAGAAACGAGTATTTTCTAACTATACAACTGTTATTTGTGTGAACGTCACCGCTGAACAAAATATGTTAAATTTCACATGTGCGGTTGGTATAACGTTTTGAAAACACAAGGAGCATTTTTTCGATGTTGTCAATCTTAGCAGATGAGCGAAAAACAATATAAAGTTCCGAGTTGAGAAGGCATAGTTTGATTGGATAAGGGGTTATATTGGGGAGGGCTAATAAAAAGAGAAAGGTAAATGGTTTATGAGTGGTAATAAGATTGAAAATCTACACTTTTAAGCAGCAACTAGGAAATCAGAAATAATGAAATCCGCTACTACAAGGAGTTGTTCAAGAAATATTTAAGTTCTATAAAGTGGCAATATGTAAACAATTTAATTGTTTTTTAAAATAATTTAACCCTTAGCAAGTTTGAACACTAACTACTTAGTAGGAAGCTTACAATGAAAGAAAAGACTGGTTACAGGTGGTATTGAAGAAAGGATAATGGTGCACTGAAGGAGCTAGAAGATGGCAAGTGACGTTGCATTTAATTTTTTACAGATTGTAGCTATAAGGGTAACAAGTGAACAGGATTGTGAGAAAAACTGTCTGATTAGAAATGGCGGTTACCTATAACTATTTTAACGGTAAAAATGTGGAACCTAGATGCCAGTCTGGTAAGCACGCTTAAGTTGCTTTGATCGAGACACCAAGGGGAAAATCTCGTTAGCGCAGTGGCAGCGAAAACAGAAATTATATATTTAGGAAAACAATTCTATCTTGTTCCCATGATCTCATACTGTCAACGTCGCAACCTAAGCTATACTCGAGAAAAACAACGTTTATGTAGGAATACATAATAATATCAATTGTTTTGCAATCGGCGAATTGTAGACTATTATACTGGCAATTTTTGTTTAATTTACATACCATGGAGTTACAGGCAATGGACACATTTTAATAACAGGGAAACGATTAAACGGACCATTTATACAATACTAGCATCATAGCCCGGCGTTGTCCGTGTGATTCAGAACATTTTAGTATAAAAAAGAATATTTAAAAATGTAGATATTTAATTTTAGAGGAAAAAGTTAATGTTACCCGAATGACAGACAGTTGATTTCTTGCATAAAATATTTAGCGAAAAAAAAGAAGCTTTATTTTTTTATTTTATTTTATGAAATATGAAATATTAAGTCTGAAAAAACAAAAACAAAAAAAAGACTTAAATAATTAAATTAACCATTGACATTTTTTTTACATATTTTTTTTTTTTTTTTTTTAATATTTCTTTTGTTTCAAAATTACGGGGAAAATTATTCACATTTTTTGTTGACCAAATGAATTTTTAAAACGTCGGAATAAAAATTAAATATAAAGGCTTATTTTTTTTAATAAAAAATATTTTAGTCGCGTTTGACACGTGTGATTTGATTTCTGTGACGTAATTTAGCAACCATCTTAGATCTTAGATGTTTTCCGGAGCAAATTTAAACAAACGGCTCTATTGGCCAAAAAGTGCGAAAGTGAAAATTGCTGAACTCAAAAAGTATGTGTCGACCTGGCTTCCCTGTAGATATGTGTCCCTAGAGTGTTTGAATGGCGTAGTTTAAAAGGGCACAGTCACATACAGACTCACAGATTGCCTTTTATATATATAGATTTCAACTAAGAAAGAAGTTCATAATCCCTTTCCACAAATCTTTCAACACTGCATGGTCGCAAATAACGTTAACAGTGAAACATCGTAGGACAAATCGGAGAAAATAGAAAAAGAACATTCAAATATGTCCATGTCACCAAACATATCTGGTCATATTATTTATGGTTTTAGAATATGAAGAGTCTAAACTGAATAAACAGTGCAAAATATGCTGTTATGGTTTAAATTCTTTGGAAAGTATCCACCTATATTTAGGAGACTCTGTAAACCCCTTAATTCTGACGCGTTTTTCATTACCTGTTAAGCTAAGTTTAGTGCACAAAATAGTGCGACTATTATCATGCTTTACTGAAGGAATAGTATTGATATTTTTCTGATTTTGTTTTTATCACAAAGATAATTTTGTTAATCCTCGAAAAAAACACTTGCTTGTGTTGATAGAGAACAAAAACGAATATGTTGCCTTCTAGATGTTGTATCATTTTCCACCCTAAAAACAATTTCTTTTAAACGAAAAGTTGCCAACATCCGGGTGCCCCAGCTTTACTGTTATGTTATTTGTTTCTGACGTGTTATAGTCTTTACTTCCGCAACGCCTGTACTAATAGCAGGGACCCCCATACCATTTACACAAGAGAGAATCATCCTTATTCTCTTCATATTATTATAGTAAATAATAAGTTCACTTCGGAGAGCTTCTGAAGAACTGCTTGTACAACTCACCCCGGCTGGGATGTTTTCCCATCACTATAATCTTGACCTATTCAAGTCTGAAGTTATCTTTTGTCTTATCTACTTTCCAACAGTCCCAGGAATATCACTTTGTTGTAGAGTGGCTGACAGCATTGCAGCACTCTCAATGGTGGAATGGCTTTGATCTGAAATGATTAATTTAAGTAAAGAATAGTAGCATTCAGGCGTAATATTCGAGTGCCATTAGAGTAATATACGAACTGATTATTTCGGCTACTATTGTGATCTAAACTCCTCCCCTCTGTGTTGTAAATTCTATCTTGTCTGTCATTGTAACTATTGTATTGTTCTGTGTATATCCGTTTAGCACCGGATATTGTGTTGAATAATACCACAGCACACTTTATCTGTGCATCGTATCCACCTCGGCGATACATCGCACTTCCTGCCGTTTCTTAAATTCATGCACCACCACAACGTAACCTTCCACCTTGAGTGTCCTTTGAGTCTTATATTGAGTGAACAGGAGTATAAAAGAAGAATAATTTGTTCCTTCGAACTACAGGGTGGGGTAGAGCAACTTGCTTATTTGGAATAACGAATAAAACAATGTAATGCAGATATGTGCGTTGTGGTGCATTGGATATAGTCTCGGAACGAAAAATCGGGGAGCCGAGTTCGAATTCTAGCTGAATTCATTACATTCATTTACGCGCAAATATCCTTGGGAAAGGTATTAATCCGCCTATTCCTTCCAGTTATGGGTTAAATAACAGGACAGATTGGGTTCTATAGCCTTGGTCGGCAACCAGTCTACCGTAGAAAGCAATGGCAACCTACTGCGGGATAATCTTCTGCCCAGTCAGTCATGGCTCTTTGGAGACATGATCGCCCAAGCGTGTATCATGTATGGCACTTAACTGACTGAATGCAGATATACATGTAATTCTTTAACAGCATCCGGTACAACATTTAAAATTCCTGTTTTACAAGCTTTAAAGATGACATCAGTCTGATGGCGTCCATTCTGCTCAATACATAGTTTCGGTCAACTCTTTCAAGCATATCGATGGGTATGTTGGCGACAGCTTGATGAATGTTGTTCACGAGAGTCAGGGTGTTAGGACGATCTTTGTAAACAATTGACTTCAGATATCCCTATAGAAAATAATCACTGAGTGATAAATCAGGGGACCGTACTGGCCAATCCAGATCGCCTCTCAAAGAGATGAGGTATCCTGGAAATTTTTTTTTTTAATCATTTCAACCAGAGCAAGGCGGAAATACCACTGATGTGCAGGGGGCTACATAAATGTAAAAAGATTATTTAGAAAACAGTGAGGAGTACAAACTAGTAAGAAAGGAACAATAGAAAGCTGAAAAAGCAGGTGCGATGACAGATACATAGGTGGAGAGAAAGGGAGGGTTATACGGGGGTGGGGAGAGAGCTAGAGTCCAGTGGTTAGTAGGTGAGTATTGACTTTGCATTTAAATTTCTGGAGGTTGTAACCGTCAGGAAAGCAAGAATACGGGAGCGAGTTCCACAGGCGGGAAGTGCGAGAGAGGAAGCTGCAGGAGTAGAATTGTCGTCTGCATTTGGCTAACCTGACTGTGAATGGGTGGGACCCAGTTGCCAGTCTGGTTGCACGAGTAAACACCTGTTGAGGAGGCACCAGTGACTTAAGTTCGTCCGAGCAGAAGCCATGAAAGTATTTATAGAACAAAGAGAGGCCACATTTCGACGATGGGGAAGTGGCGGCAGTCGATCCGCCAAATCAGTACCTATCACATCACAAACTCTCCTTTGGAGCCTGACAAGAACACTGAAATGGCAGCAGTACTACATGCACGGACGGATGGTTGACTTGTAGATATGCAGGATGGATTCAGGTGGAAAAACATCCTGGATCGACATAGTGACCCAACCTTCTTAGCAGTAGATTTTGCTATGGATTCAATAGAGTGCTTCCATTTGAGGTCTGAGGACAGGGTAAGTCCGAGGAGGCGTAGTGTATTGGGAGGCCGGAGAGGTTGCCTGTAATGGTTGACAGACAACAGCTTGGTCTTAGACGAATTGAAGTTGACAAGCCACTTCTTGCCCCAGTTCACCACAGTGTGTAGAACCCGTTCAAGGTCAGCAGCGAGATTATGTCTGTCCGCTACGACAGGTTTCTTACTGGTGCGGGAGTATATTGTAGTGTCATCTGCGTAGATGCCTAGTTGGGACTTGATCTCATCTGGGAGGTCGTTGATGAAAATAAGGAAGAGCGTCCGGCCCAGGATAGAGCCCTGTGGGACACCAGCATTCGTGCTGTAGGACAAAGAGGCACGCCCATTCAGAACGACATTCATTTTGCGGTTATTTAAGAAAGATTGGATTAGGTCAAGCATGCGACCGGTAATACCATAACCGCGTAGTTTGCATAGGAGGCCAGAGTGCCAAACCCTGTCGAAAGCCTTGGAGATGTCCAGAGTAACCGCGTCAGACTCATCAAGGGCTTGTAGCATGTACTCCGTTACGTTGTTAGCCGGTCGGCCATGGACCTGGTAAAGCGGAATCCATATTGCCTGTCAGAGAAGAGTTTGTGGGCGGTGAGATGATGAACTATTTTAGCATTGATTATAGCCTCGAATACTTTCCCGAATATCGGAAGAAGACTGATAAGGCGATAGTTGGATGGGTCCGAGGGTTCACCACAATTCTTAAATACAGGAACGACTGAAGAGAACTTCCAGCATGCAGGAAAGCAGGAAGCAGCAAGGCAGGAGTTAAATAGTTTAGAGAGGGCAGGGAAAAGTTCAGGAGCACACCTCTTAAGGACCATCACCGGGATTCCATCGTCTCCACACGCCTTATGGGGGTCGAGTTTTGAAATTACTCGGGATACTACTGTCGGGGTAATATATACGTCGTGCAGTTTGGCCTCGCTTCTAATAGGGAAGTCGGGTGGGTGTACTCCGGAAGAGTCGAATGTGGAGTTGGATGAGAATCTGTGTGCAAAGTACTCAGCTTTGTCCGCAGATGACGTGAGAACCTCAAATTCATGGATTAAAGGAGGCATTGAGGATTTCCTATTGTTGAGCCCTCGTTTGTAAATCCTTCAATAGTCCTTGGAGCCGAACTTGCGCTCAGCTATGCGCTGTCGCATTCTCTCAGTAAACAATAGTTTGGCGTCATCTGCTGCAAAACTGTTACTGACGCGCGTGCTGTAATGCGAACTGAGGTTCCTGTAAATAAACAGAAGCAAACTTTAAATATTGCATTCTTGAGTAAGCCCTTCCCCACTATCCTCGGAGCAACCAACGCTTCAGGGCACCAAATTCAAATAAGTAACTAGCTATTCCCCACCCTGTAGAAAACTGAATTCCAGTAGTCTTAAAATGGATAAAAATATAACTTTCAACGAATGTTAAACAAGCCTATTATTAGATTTCTACAGAAGTTGATTTTTTGGGCAACTTTTCCAGGAAATATTTGCCGTTCAATGTTATATGAATTTTTGAAAAGTGTACATGACTTCCTCAGTTATATCCCAAAATACATTGCTTAATTTCGTGTTAACTGAAGATTTACTTGTTTTTATAGTTGTTCTTCATGTTTCACACTTTCTTGAGCAACTCACTTTTTCTGGCTTTGATAAGAGTTCCCATTTATTTACATCTGTGAACGATAGATAAGTCTGTGTCATGGTTATTCCAAATCACATGGAAATTTATTTATATCTTTGTTTGGATAAAAAAAAAGGATCGAGGTATTTTTATATTCATCTCTAAAATATCTGGTCAATTTTTATGTTTGAAACTTATTCATAAAAAATTTTTAACTTGAAGGTTCTTTCACCAAGAACCATGATTAAGATGATAGCTTTAACAGTAGTTAGTTTAAATGTTAACCATTGTAAAATTCACTAAAGGCAAGTCTCTTTTAAAACATTTTAAAGACTATATTTTAGAGATTTTAATGCATGAGCTGTTAATTTCTCTAGCCATTAATTCTGAGTGTGAGTCTTAGTTTTATTCAACAGAACATCAACACCTCTGTGGATCATATAATGCCAAAAAGGCGGGTTTTACTTTTTTTAATATTTGGTGAGAATGAGAAGGTAGATTTTTATGATTTTTTATTTTAGAAAACTGAAGATGTCTTCTAGTTTTGTATTAAAAAATTATTGCTGGTAATAATTTTTTCTTTCAAAAATGTGTTATAGAAATATTTTTGATACATTATAAACATATTTAAAACAATTTAATATTATCATAAAAAATTTAGGCAAAAAGACTTTTATTAATTTCTTGCTTTACTGTTTTTTTTTGTTTTTTGTTTTTGTTTTTTTGTTTTTTTTCTATTTGGGAGGTTCTTCTGGGGTCTTTTTATGTTTTTAATAAGATTTTAAAAGAAGAATGAATATCTGCTTTCTAAAGTAAATTTAAGTTGTTATGTTTTGCATTTCTTTGTGCGTAGTAGTAGTCGTAGCACAGGTCCCCGTGTCTTTTGTGACAATAGGGGTCTTACTTCCTTTACTTCTCCAGTTATTCTCCATTTATGCTTGTCTACCAATTTGCATACCATAATACAGAGGTCAGTTAAATGCCATACATGATACACGCTTTGAAAGAGACATAACTGACTGGGCAGAAGATTATCCCGCAGTAGGTTGCCATTGCTTTCTGCGGTAGAATGGTTGATGACCAAGGCTATAGAACCCAATCTGTCGTATTATTTAACCCTTTACTGGGTGGAAGGTATTTTTGCGTAAGTGAATGCAAGTAATTAAACTGGAATTTGAACTCGGCTCCCCAATTTGTCGTTCCGAGTCGATATCCACAACGCACATCAATGAAGCCTCCTAAATAAATACTCTGCATTACAACAAATATTCTTTCTACATCGCTCGTTACTTGTTTCAATCCACATAAATCTAAGTCGGTTTCTAGGAATAAACAGAATCATCTACATCTCAGTTCGTTGGTTGATGACTTAAACTGAAATTATGAAATAGTTTTCCTTCTAGGATGCCGCTCTCAGTATTTGTGAAAATCAGTGTGTAGAAAACGGTTCACATTTAGTTATTATTATTATTATTATTATTATTATCAAATTTAGTTATTATTGATACCAAATTTATTTTTTATAGTGTGTGGAATAAGAGGATGCTAAAAATTTATCATCGCGAGTAAGTTTAAAAAGTCTAGCTAAACATCTTTTTTTCAATTTTCTTGGTCAAACCGAGCATTTATTAACATAAAAATAAATGAAGTAAAAATATTAATTCTCTCTTTAACTGTTTTACTAAAACCAATTGAATTGACAAGCGTCAACAATTGAAATTCGACATGATTTATCAGGAAATTAAATTAACGAGTCGAAAAAATTAGAGTAGAATGGAATTAACGCAGTATCACTTTAAAACGCCGGTTTTCATCCGATCACTGAAGATACGCATTGTTGAAGATCATCAGTACTTAGAGGAGCAACAGCTTGGGAATATCAGGTGCTGTAAGCAGAAAGGAACAAATCCCCTGCCCGCCGGAATTTTGGTTGCTCTCTCCCACTTTTATAAGCTTAAAAATTTTATAAAACTAATTAGTCTCTGAAATTAAAATCGAAAGTAAAATCGGATCAATATGTTAACTAGGGTTTGTGTTAATCCAGCTGCTATATTTGATGTCTTGTTTCAGGGTCATGGAGAAATTATAAAATTTAATTTATTTCCTTATTTCAAAGTAGCTTCTTGATTATATGGTCGGACTCTGCCGAAAGCATAAATTGATTCTTTAGCTGATTTTTTTATGGCTCTGGTGCCCAAAGCATTTTCATTTATTTCCTTGCATTTTTTATTTTTGCATTATTTTTTTTCACATTTATTTTTTATCCTTTAAAAAGTTTTGTAGAAGAAATGAGAGCAGACACATTACACTGCTCTGACAGTATTACTAGCTTCTTTATTTTTGCATTCCTGACAGCTACAACCACCAGGATTTTAAATACAAGGTCAATACTCATCTCTTAACTACTTGACCCTAGTTCTTTCTACACCACCCTGTATATCCATTCCTTTCTCTCCATCTTTGCAACTGTCATCATACCTGTATTCCCATCCTTCTCTTGCTTCTTTCTAACTGGTTCGTCGTTTTCTTCACTCTCCTCCAATCTTTTTACTCTGATGTAGCCCCCTGCACATCAGTGGCGTTACCGCCTTACTTGTGGTGATATGATAAAAAAACATTAAAAAAACATTAGTATTAACCATTCGATTTTGTTTTGAAATTAACCTTTCTTGTGTTCTAACAGTTTGAGAGTGTAAAAGATGGCAAGAATCGATTAGAACTCCACTACTATGAATGAAAATTTATTCCGTGAAGTAACATATATTACTCAAAATCATACCAAACTTATGTATACGATAGTAGTGTTGTATGAAAATAAAACGCTACTTGAGTTTGACCTCCTCCTCTCCAGAAAAATCTCGGCCCCTAAGTGCCCCACCATTTTCAGATTTACTGGCTGTAAAATTGGATATGCTATAGATGTGGGTCAAATAGCAGGACAGAGTGGGATATATAGCTTCAGTTCACAATCAAGCTACTACAGGAATTGACGGCAGCCTAAAGCGGAAATTATTCTGCCAAGTCAGTCACGAATCAAAAAGAGGCATTTTCACCAATGCAGGAATCCCGCAGAACAGCTAAGAAAAAAAAAAAGAAGTTTTTAGGCACATATTTTTACAATGCTTAATTAGTCTGGCAAAAGGCCGTATTAATTCGCACAGAATAATGTTTAAATTCAATACACTTACGACCCTGTGGGAGTTTTCTTTGCATATCATTGCGCTGCTTATGGAATAGAGGCGATTGTTTTTATTCATTAAGATATGAAATAATCCCTTCGGAAAAGAACATTTTAATATGACATTAAGAGTACACACATTAAAAGTAAAATAATAGTGCAAAGAAGATAATGGAAAGATATGAAAATTATCCTAAGGCAGTTAAATCAAAAAGGAAAATTTGAAGTAAGAGGGAGGGAAGAAAACAACGTGTAACCTACTTGGTGAGTTTGTGTAAATGAATGGGAGAACAGGGGCTAGGGAAAATAACAAAAAAGAGGCTTTTATAAACAGTTACAAAAGACAAGAAAATGAGGAGACCCACGTTAACCAAAATACTGAAGAAACACGGCACATAAAAGAACATACAGTTTTTGCCCCTCACGATTCTTCTTCTCTGTGCCATGTTCTTTCAGGACGTAGATGATCATGGCCTTCCACATCTACCCTATCACTTGTATCTCTGAACACTTTTTCTCTTGTTATTTCTCACAAAACCTGGTCTGTCATCCACTTGCTCATCAAGAACGCTAAGCGTTACTTTCCCCTGTCTGTCTTTCTTTCTATCCGTCCCGTGAGTATCAGATTCACCAAGCCCTTTTTTCTTCTCATGTGTCCCAGAAACTTCAGTTGTCTCTTCCTGGTTCATTAGTTTCTTTTTTGTTTCCATCCTCTCCAATGTCTCGACATTGCCGTCATGTTCGGTCCTTGTTATCCTCAGCATATTTCTGTAGACCCACACTGCGATTGCTACACGTCTTTCCTTTATGTTTGAAGCGATGCACACCGATTAATGCATGCATCATTAGCGCCAACAAAAAAAACAAAAGGGATAAAGGAAGGGAGAATATCAAATATATTGCTATCTGTTAAACACCACAGACAATCGCTCTTAACCCTCTTTAGCATGGACAGTCAAGTCTCCCTGAAAGCAAATTATTGCGCCTCGTCGACCAAACTCTTTCAGCAGTGGAATGACTACATCGAATCCATAGCTAAATCTACGGTTCGCTGTGTATGGCCAGGAAGGTTTCCCGTCTGAATCCATCCTGCACATTTATAATTTTACCATCAGCGGTGTATTGAATACTGCTGCCACCTCTGGCCAGGCGCTACTGCTATTCACATGGTGGTTCTTGAAAAAATCCAACGGAGAATCTGCAATGTGATCAATCCCGACTTGTTAGCTCAGCTGCAGTAACTTTCTCCCCGACGTAATGTGGCTTCCCTCTGTCTCTTCTACAAACATTTTCACGGCTACTGCTCTGACGAGTTTAGATCCCTGGTACCCCTTCTGCATAAATTTACTTGATCTATTAGACTAGCAACTAGGTCCCACCCTTTTATAGTGAAACAAATAAAGTGTAACCGCAAACTTCTACTCCTACAGCTTCTTTTCTCACACTTCCCGCCTGTGAAATTCCCTTCTGTATACTTGCTTCTCTGACAGCTACAATCTCCAAATTTAAATATAAAGTCAATAGTAATCTCCTATCTCTCTGACTCGTATCCTTTTCCGCATCTTCTTTTCTCCGTCAACTCCACTCTCATGCAGTTCTCTTCACACCAGTATTCTCATCCTTCACTTACCCATTTCTGACACCCACTATAACTTGCTCCTCTTTCTCATCACTCTCCTTCTACGTAACCCCCAGCACACCAGTGGCAGTAAAACTGCCTTTCTTGGAGTAAAATATTTATATAAAAAAAGTATCACGGGCTAATATTCACGCACACATATATGCGTGCGTGGACAGTTCGATGTCGTGTAATGTTTAGCAAGCTTGTCTTGCTAGAAAAATTACGACTGAGTAGTGAGTTCTCGCTAAATGCTCCTTAATCTCGGCCGTATGCCACAACTAAGCTATACATAATAAATCATTTTTGGCCACATCAACGTATTGAAATGGTTAGATCATTTACAACCAAAATATTGATTTCAATCCTCACTGAGTCCATCAAGTATTCGGACTTCTGCCAACTCTAAGCTACGCTTACAAAAAAAAAAAAAAAAAAACAGCCATTCGTGTGTATCCGTGAGTCAATGTTGATTGAGAATTAAGCGTAATGGCATATGTATAAAATCAATTGGGAGAAATATTTTGATGTGTCGATAAAAAACATTGTCTGATGTTAGCGTTTGATCAGCGGAACATGTCAAATTAAAAGTTTTAAAAATTATATATATATATATGTGATAAAAATCTGTAAAAAATATGCCGATATGAAAATTTCGCGAGATCGATGACAAGAAAATTTTCACTTAAAGGTACAATTCGGGCCTTGCCTGACTAACAATATTTTTTACCTGATTTGGTCAGTGAGTATCATAATTATCAATATTTTCTCTGCCCAGTGAGATGTAGGTTCTATTTCATGCGTAAGGTTTTCTTTAATAAAGACTTCTCGAAGGTTCAGGCCGGTAGACCAAATAAATAAATATACTGTTTAATAAATAAACAGATCTTTTACTCAAATGCGTGTATCCACGCAACACAAAGTTTAATATATATATATAAATAGCTACAGAATATATATAAATATATATATATATATATATATATATATATATATATATACTACAGTATGTATATATATATATATATATATATATATATATATATATATTTTAAAAAGAACAGACGTCATATTATTTAAACCCGAGCATCCTTTCGGCCAACTCTTATCAAGGGTTCTCGTTGGCTTTAATTTTAAGGGAATTAAGGAAAAGAACAAGGCAAAATAAATTAAATTACTGACAATGCTGGGAGATGATGGAACTTGTAAGTAATTTAATTTATTTTGCCTTGTTCTTTTCCTTAATTCCCTTAAAATTAAAGCCAACGAGAACCCTTGATAAGAGTTGGCCGAAAGGTTACTCGGGTTTAAATAATATGACGTCTGTTCTTTTTAAAGCCATTAGTAATTTCTGTGAGTACAAATCGTTATATATATATATATATATATTGTGTGTATTAAAAGCAGATTGCATTAAGACCTAAGATATAAATTTTGACTAATTTCTACGTAACCAAAACTCTCTCTTCAAACGCGATGTCGGTCTTGCTAAATATATCTTTTAGTGTAGCTCTCATCACTGAACGGATATTTTGATAAACATTTGCCTCGTTGCAAATTCACAAAAGTAACAAAAATATTTTTTTACAGAGTAAGACCACACAGGTAGGGCAGCCAGCATGGCTACAGCTCATTACTACATTAATGATATGAGACACAAGTCAGCTACAATCATTATGGTGTAGCCCTCAACATACCCGGTGCATATAAAAATAATTAGTACTCAGTAATAATCTAAACTGATTTATAAATGGAACTTTGTCTATGTGTGTGTGTGCGTGTGTGTGTGTCTGTGTGTGTGTATCCGTTACCTATAGAGTCCGAAACACCTTAGCCGATTTTCTTGAAAATTTACACAGTTGTACTATAAGCGTCTGCGTGTGTTCTTAGCTAGGTTTTGTGTCGCGATATCCCCGATAAATATCGAAAATCGATAATCGAAAAAATCGGGTTATAGATGGAGTGGACCGATTTTAATTAAATTTGATACACTCATAGACAAAGACATAAGAAACGATATTCAGAAGTTTCAAGGTTGCAGTTCTTACAATGGTGCAGAAAATTTGATATCGATACCAAGAAACCAAAATTTGATTTACATCCATTCATTTTTCTTTCAGTCTACGGTTTCACTTTATCTAGAAACAACTATTGCTTTTTAGTCTTTCGTGTCAACGCCCAAAGTGTCTGAGCTCCAGGGCCATGGATTAGTTTTGAAGGTTTCATTACACCCGAACAACACCGGGCTATACTGCTAGTAGTCTAAAAGTGAAGCCTAGCAGTTATTATTCTGTGGTAATATATAGTTTATAGAAATTAGTCTTATTAGCTGTACGATAAAAAAGGGAGTGTTTTCTTGTAGATAGTACTACTTTTAAAATGTAGGATATCATTACAGAGGTCTGCGGAATTGGTTATACGAAACCGCTTGGAAATGTCTTTATAACTTTCCTCAGATTTGCAAAATTAATCAAGTTCCGTTTGATGACTCTTCCTGTTTTCGATAAGAATCAGAACGAAAAATGCCTACCTAGCTTCAAAAACTAAATTTAAACACTTATGCAAATTAATTGAAACAAAACAAATAATAATTCTTAGGATCTTCACACTTTCCATGATCTCATATACGTCGTCTCTTGGGGTCGTTATTCTATTCCGACCGCATTTTCCTTTACGTTTCGGACGGATGGATCTAGTTTGTTTCTTCATCTTGCTGGCACGACTGACAGTTAAAAGGTGGGACACCAACAATATCCGTGATGTCTGTGTAACGCTTGTCAGTGTGTTTACAATCTTGGTACGCTTCCTTCGAGTAACGTTCATCGATGACATTGGCCTTAAGACAACAAATCGACAGTATAGTCAATACTGTCTGGGCGTGGTATTATTCTGATGCAATCACGGATGACGCAGTATTTTTCAAGGCTAAACAAGTTTGATCATACTTCCCGAAAATAGATTCATATTGCAGCACACAAATGGAAATGACCTAGATTGAAGAAAAATAAAAAGAGATTACACCCTGTCACTCCAGTGTGTCTAAAACAGACCGAACTGTGAAAAAATAGGAAACTAAAGCAGTTGCTTTAATTCATTTGCAAAAGGGTGTAAGTTAACCTTCTAAATTAATACTCAGCATTCCAAGAAATGTTTTATCTTAATCTTTCGTTCTTCTCAAAATGTTATAACCCATATAAATCTTAGGTGCTTTGCAGAAAAAAAAACAGCATTATTTTTCAAATTAATCAAAGGCTTGCTGTTTTAAACTCTAGATAAAAAAGTTTCACAATTTTATGACTAATGAGTTGTTTGCCGTATTTTCAGTAGGCAGTGGCCATTAAAACAAAAGATCAGTTTTAGTTATTATTATGACCTCTTTTATGATCAAATCCATCTAGTCTGATCTTATTAGAACCAATGAGCAACTGTAATGTTTAATTTAAGTAGATAATCATGGTCGAGTGGTCAAGACGGTACCAGTTCAAATGGTATGCTTACCCTATGTAATAGGGGTCGCAGATTCGAATCCTGCTGGATAGCACACATTTTCGTAATAAAAATTTATCGTAAATAATCAGGCCGGTAGATATAAATATAAAAATACTGTTTAATTAAAAACAGAATATCTACTTAAATACGAATATCGGTAAAAATAGTGTTCAGAATAACACATTACATATATAAATTGCCATTCGAATACAGATCAGTTTCGCTGCATCACAGCTCATCAGTACGGTTAGACTTCGATTGCTACACAACCCAGGCTCGAAACCCGACCGATTTGGTGTCATTCGGTGACTTTACCACTGGGCCAAGGGACGTTCGGTGGAAGAAGACAGTCTTTTTAGCGCATATCATAGCTAGCGTGATCAAATTCATATTTACTGAATGAGCGATGCGTACACACTAGAGTGGATACTATTTTTCAAAGTCCACCTTTCTTCCAGAGTGCTCGATCAAGGTGTGAGAGAGTAATTATTGTCATCCGCCTATATATATATATATATATATATATATATAACTAGCAGTATAGCCAGGCGTTGTTCGGGTGTAATGAAAGCTTTAAAACTAATTCATGGTCGTGGAGCTCAGACTCTTTGGACGTTGGCACGAAAGACTAAAAAGCAATAGTTGTTTCCAGTTAAATCGAAACCGTAGACAGCAAGAAAAATGAATGGATGTAAGTCAAATTTTGATTTCCTGGTATCTATATCAAATAAGTTCTTTCGTCGTAAACTGAATTTTAAAGCCTAAATAAGTCCTCTGAGTAAATGGCATCATGGCTGAGACTAAGAACTACAATTATACCTACTTAGAGCCAAAACCTGATGCAAAAACTAAAATAAAAGGACTGAAAAAATACAGACATACAGGCAGATAAATAGACACACACACAAACATCTTGCCTTTTATAGAGATATATATTATCGATTTTCTGCACTGTTGTAAGAAATGCAATCTGGAGACTTCTGAATTTCGTTTCTTATGTCTTTGTCTATGAGTGTATAGAATTTGATTAAAATCGGACCACTCTTTCTATAACCTGATTTTTTTATTATCGATTTTCGATATTTATCGGGGGTACCACGACACAACGCCTAGGTACGAACACTCGCAGACGCTTATAATACAACTGTGTAAATTTTCAAGAAAATTGGTTCAGCAGTTTCAGAGTCTATAGGTAATGGACACACATACACAAGCAGAGAGACAAAGTTCCATTTATAAATAACTTGGATGGGCTGGGATATGATGGGATTGAGATTTGTGTATTTGGGCAGCAAATTTTCATTTAAACATGTCATATTATCGGTGAGCATTAACAGATTTTATAAAAAATAAGCCAACATATTGTTTGCAGTTTATTTAATCTAGCATGTTTAAATATATATATATATATATATATATATATATATATATATATATATATATATATTATAAACTTATACTGTTAAATATAAGAGACAATGAATGTCTATTATGTTTAATCATGAGCCATTCTAAACGTTGTATTTTCGCTTTAATTTCAGTTGAAAATAAAGACCATAATTCTCCAACATTTGGATAATTTTTTATTAATTTGGTTCTAAGCTTTCGGCTTGAGCCATCTTCACAGAGGTTATTTAGACGGTAATTCAGTAACATCAACCATCAGCGACGATTTTATTTTGTGTTGACATAAAACTCCGCTAGGCAACGGCAATAGTTACCAAAAATAACAAACGCAGTTCATAAATTTGCAACGCGGTTCTATGACGTCACATCGCGTGATAGCGCGAAATAACAACAGAACCATATATTAAAATGTAATGTAATGTGTTATGACCGGATTTAAATTTATTTTATTAAGCGTGGTTTGTTTTGATTTAATATACATGACCTCCAGTACATATATATAGAAACACTATATATATATATATATATATATATGTTTCATTAAAAATGACAGAAGTTATTATACTTACGTTTTCGTATGATCTTAAGCACATTTTCTTTTGAGGACATAAATCATATAAAAGCTGTCCAAATATTTTGTTTATTCGAGCGCTTTCAGCAATTATCGGCGAAAATTTTTACTTTACACGTAATATAATGTATGTAGTGTTATTAATATTTGTAAAGTAGTGTGTACGTTTTATGTTCCGAACGCGGTAAGCATGTTAGTATTTGTCTATATTTCTGAGAACAGGTAGTATTTAGACTATTTACTTTATTCGGACTAATGTCCTCATCTTTGTTGCCATTTGTACGACGTTTCGGCTATTGCACGCACCGGTCTTCTTCAGGAATTTCGAACCGAAACATTTATTACAATCAATTGGGCATATGAATTCAGTTTCGTGCGGGAAGCCTCTAACCCTGCAAGTTATTTGTTCACCACTGCTGTAGCTTTGTATTGAATTTACAACACTTAGAGTAGTTGTTAGGAACTAACAATTGTCTATATCCACTGGGTCATGTGACATTGAGTACAACTAAATGTTTTCGACTTATAAAGCTTATGTCCACTAACACATTTTTTTACCAGAGTTCATATTGCAGTTTTTGATGTTAATGGTTTTTCTTGCATTTTTGATGTTAATGATTTTCTCTAGTATTTTTTATCAGAGCTCTTATTGCAAATTTGACAATAATAATTTTCTCTAGATCGCCTTATTAATGGTTCCCATATTCTGTTCATCTCTATGCTCGTCGGCTTAGGAAATTTTTGAAGCCTAGCATATGTTCTGATTCAGGCGTAGCTGACCACATATAGAGCGAGGAAGGAGATCACCGCCCCCTATCGGATGAAGTTGAACTAATAATATCATATTATTATATTATATGATAATATCATAATTATATAATAATAGATAGAGAACGCCTCTGGAAACTTAAGGAATTTTAAAAAAATATATACCAAAATGAAAATAACACGTCCGCTAAGTAGATGATATTTTCATTTTAGCTAAGAACAAAAACGAAATTGAAAATCCAAAAACAACATTTGGAAAACTTCCATCCTTAACTTCACATATGAGCTAAACCAAAGTAATAACTCCTGTTTTCATAATTCCTCATGAGGTCTCGTAATAATATTTTTATTAGTTCATTAGATATATATAAAAAAACGCAACAGTAAAATTCTTGTCGCCTTAATTTTACTAGTCAGTCTATTCTTCGATATAAAATTGGCGTTATTAATAATTTTCTCAGGAGAGCTACGAGAAATCATCTTCTCCCACGCATTTGCTGAAAGAACTTCATATCTCGAAACAGAAAATTATAAGAATGAACTTCCAAAATATTTAATTGACTACCACATTATATTTATTTTCAAAGTTGACCAATAAACACAGAGATAAAAACAATAAAAATAATTTTCTAAAAAAGCCAAATGCATAGCAATTATAAAGACGAATCTTTACTTAGAAGCATTATCCGAAAATACGAAACTTGTTAAACAAAAATAAAAAATTAAATTATTTATCTAATACACCAAATTTAAAACTGCTTACCTCATCGTCAAAAATAACAATTCACCTGCAAGATTTAAACTACAGAAAGCCAATAATATTTATGAATTTACATGTCCTTTGAAAAACTGAATTCTTCATATACTCAATTTTGTAAATAATTATATCGTCTAAACGGCGACGCAACTGACTTGAAGACTCAGGCTGCATCTCCCAGAACAGATCTCATTTGAATACACACAGAGACCTACCGAACCCTACTCGTGATATACTTGCTGGCAACACAACTCTCATAGCATCATCCACTTGCAAAAATAGGTTAAAATAATTGAGTCCTTATTAATAAAAAGAAAAACCGATGTCCAGTAATATCAACTACGAACACGTGCTTACTGTGTTCGAAAAATAAAAAATACACACTGCTGAACAGACATTAATAACACTACATATATTATTACAATTAAAATCCATCCTCAATAATGGCTAAAACTATAGCCAAAAACGTTCGAATTAACCACATATTTAGACAATTTTTATATAATTTAAGTACTAAAAAGAAAAGAGTTATAAGATCACATGAAAATTATATAAACCAAAACTTATTTTTAACCCTGTCTGTCATATATATATATATATATATATATATATATATATATATATATTTATATATATATATTTATATATAATTATGTAGTTATTTTTCATCATATTTCTATGTAAATCTTGTTTGTATTTACCGCCTTTTTTATATTTGAATAATAATAATAATAATAATAATGATAATAATAATAATAATTATTATTATTATTATTATTATTATTATTGTCATTTTTCATCATATTTCGATTTCTGCTTTGGTCTCACTACCAACCAAGTCTGCGGGGAGACCTAAGGCAGGTAGTGGCGTGTTGTTATGGCTCCATTTCATGTTTTTCTATCTTCCCTATCATCCTCAGCATTACATAGATCAAGTTTTCCTTAGTGTGTGGGCTGTACTTAATAAGACAATTTTTTGTATATCTCTTAAGCTGGGGTTTCCAGGGATTCTTTCAATGTGTTGATTTGTTCCATTTTTTATCATTCCAAGTGCACCTACTATCACTGGCACAACTCTTGTTTTCAATTTCCACATTTTTTCTATTTCAATTTCCAGGTCTTTATATTTTGACAGTTTTTCAAATTCCTTGATTGCTATGTTACAATCCGCTGGACAAGCCATATCAATTAATAGACAAGTTTTCTCCTTCTGGTTTTTAGCAATAATGTCTGGCCTGTTTGCTTCAATTTTTCTGTCTGTGTAGATGCTGTAATCCCATAGAATGGTTACATCTTCTATTTCTGTAACCGGTGCTGGGTGATGTTCATACCAGTGTTTGTTTACAGCTTTTCCATAATGTTTGCACATTGCCCAATGTAAATATTGTCCAACTCTATCGTGGCGATTTTTATATTCATTTGGGGCAAGCACAGAACAGCCTGAGATTAGGTGGTCTATTGTTTCTTGGTGTTTATCACAAAAACCTGCATTTTGGATCCATATTATTATGCATAATATTTGCCTGAAAGTTTCTAGTGAAAAGACTTTGGTCTTGTGCTGCAAGAATAAAGCCTTCAGTTTCAGACTTTAATCCAGATGCACGTAACCATCGATGAGTATTAACTTTGTCAACATTGGATTTATTGGCACGTTCTGGATATTGGCCATGCAGAGGCTTGTCTTGCCAGCGCTGTTTCATCTGTTCAAGAGCTTTATCTTTGGCTTTCATTTTCATATTCTTTGCCGCAATAGTCGGCTCTTGGCTTCTGTTTTGCTTTTCTACAGAATCTACTAACTGTAAATCTTGTTTGTATTTACTGCCTTCTTTTATTATTGAATATTTTTTCTTTCTCTCTTCATGTTGCCTTACTAATTGTATCATCCAATCCTTTGTTGTTTCTATGTATGTTAGTAAGCCAATAGTTGTTGTCTTGTATGACAATTCCAGCTGAATAAGACCTCTTCCACCTTCTTTACGGGGTATGTATAGACGGTCTACATCAGCCTTTGGATGATGCATCTTATGCTTAGAAAGAAGCTTTCTTGTTTTAGCATCTATTCGCCTGATGTCGTTTAGAGTCCAGTTTAAGATGTTAAAGCTATATTGTACAACTGGGATTGCAAGACTATTAATGGCCATAACTCTGTTCTGTGAATTTAATTCAGTTTTTAATATCATTCGTAGCCTTCTATAGTACTCTTTAAGCACTATTTCTTTCATTTTTTTATGGTGAATGTTTTCGCTCTCATTTACACCTAGGTATTTATAAGCTTCTTCTGGTTTCAATTCTTTTATTGTTACAGCAGGGTCTAAGCTAATTGAGGATGTTTCTTGTATTGATCCACGTAAAACTGTAGCTTTAGCACATTTATTCAAATTAAATTTCATTCCAATGTCTTCGCTGAAGCATTTTACAGTTTGCAGAAGACCTTCCAGCTCATTATCATTCTTAGCATATAACTTTAAGTCATCCATGTAAAATAGATGGCTTATTTTCTTTTGGCCTATTTTATAACCACATCCTGTCTTATTAAGTTGACTGGTTAGTGCTATTAATGATATGCAGAATAGTAAGGGAGATAAAGAAATATACCTCTTTTGATGTTTATTTCATCAGACTTATAGGTTCCATTTATATGATTGAGGTAAAGGGTTGTTTTCCATATAGACATGCACTGTTTGATGAAATTGATGATGACGGGCGATATCTTGTATATATTTAAAGTCTTTAAAATCCAGTCATGTGGCACACTATCGAATGCCTTTTGATAATCTATCCAGGCAGTACTAAGATTTTTCTTTGTACTGTAGCAGTTTTCCAGGATCATTTTGTTAATTAGCAATTGGTCTTTACAACCATAACAGCCACGTTTGCACCCTTTTTGTTCAAGCGGTATCATGTCATTTCTTTCTAAGAATAAATATGTCTGTTTTGTTAAAATAGATGTTAATAGTTTATATGTTGTCGGAAAACATGTAATTAGTCTGTAGTTTTTCGTGTCGTTTGTGTCACCATTCTTGGGTAGAAGAAATGTAATTCCTTTGGTCATCCATGCAGGAATTTTAGTGGGATCGTCAACCATTTCTTGAAGTTCTTTGGCTAGTTTTTTATGTGCTGCATTTAAATAATATAGCCAAAAGTTAGGAATTTTATCTATACCTGGGAATTTCCAATTGTGTGCTTTTTTTAGTGCAAATTTAACATCATCTTCTGTAATTCCAGACCATGTCTGTTCTGATTTATTTTTCATTCGTTCTATCTCTTGCGCAATCCAATGTACTTCCTTGCTATGTTCTTTAGGGCAAGCCCATATCTTTTCCCAGAACTGTGTGACTTCTTCCATTCTGGGGGGTACTGTCACTTCAATTCTTTTTTTACCTATTTCCCTGTAAAATCTCTTTGTATCAGTCTGAAAAATCATGTTTTGTCTGTAAAATCTTGCTCTTTTTTCATAGCGTCTTATTCTTTGAGCCTTCAGTTGGATTTTTTGCTTTATTTTTTCTTTATTTGATAAGACTTCATTTTCATTCCTAATGTTATATTTTCTTTCGGCTCTTCTGCTTTTCTTAGTTCTTACATTTATTCCTCTACTCTATTATATATCTATTATATACTGAGTCTCAAAATCTTTCAAGTTTCGGAGTTCAATATACCATCGTAAGGCAGTGAAATGTGGTAGATATTCTTGGTAATGTATATATTGATAATGGTATTTGAAATAACAAAATGACCTAAAAAAATTAAAAAAAATGACGTCATATTAGATTATTTTAGTGGGGTCGGAGCTACTAAAACCTCAAAAGAATTGTACGTGAAGGCGCTTGAAATTTAGGCCAAAGTGTTGCATTTTAAGACAGATTTGAAAGTGCAAAAAAAATTTTGAAAGGAATGTAAAAATACGGTAGCCAATGTATCAGTTTTAACAGCGGTGGCTTGTAAGAAAATTTCTCTATGGTGATTAAAAGATATGTTATGTTTTGGATGCATTAAGATTTACAAGCTTTTTCCTAGCCCTGTCCATCACAGATTTAATGTTTTTCAAGAGTAGCAGCCAGTTTGACATCTTGGAAACTAATTCCGTCATAAAGAACATTGACTAAGATCAGAAAATGCGTAAGGGCCTATGATAGAACCTTAAGGTATATTTATTTACATCTGTTAGCAGAAAGTGATTTTAAATATACAAGACTATGTTTTTTTTTTTAATGGGTGTAGGTATTTTGGAAGTTTTTTTACCAATTCTTGCGTACTGTATAAAAAACATATTAATAATTAATATAATATAATATATAATATTCATAATTAACCATAGTTTTCCTGGTTAACAATCCTTTACACGAAGTAGTAAACGAACGTAATTTTAGGATGTGCTTAGATCACTGTAAATGCGAAGAAAATAAATGTTTAATTAACGCTTACACAAAAACTTAAATTAAATGAAACATGGTAACAGAGCAGATATATATTACAATAGGGGATCAAAACTATAAAGAGTAACTTGGAATCATGTCAAGAACATCAATGCATTATATCTAAGGAGTTTATATTGTTTTACTTTTATTGTTTCCATTCATAATTTAAAATATTACAACAACAGTTTAACAAAATTTCTTTCATGGCTTCTGCTCGGATGAGCTTAAGTCACTGATGCCTCCTCAACAGGTGTTTACCCGTGCAACCAGACTGGCAACTGGGTCCCACCCATTCACAGTCAGGTTAGCCAAACGCAGACGACAATTCTACTCCTGCAGCTTCCTCTCTCGCACTTCCCGCCTGTGGAACTCACTCCCGTATTCTTGCTTTCCTGACGGCTTCGACCTCCAGAAATTTAAAAGCAAAGGTAATACTCACCTACTAACCACTGGACACTAGCTCTCTCCTCTCCCCTGTATAATCTTCACGTTCTCTCCGCCCATGTATCTGTCATTGCACCTGCTTTCTCAGCTTTCTATTGTTCCTTTCTAACTAGCTTGTACTCCTCACTCTTTTCTAACTAATCTTTTTACATTTATGTAACCCCCTGCATATCAGTGGCGTTTCTGCCTTGCTCGGGGTGAAATGATTAAAAAAAAAATACATTATTATAATATTTAAAAAAAAGCAGACATTTGGGTAAATCAGTTAGTGAAGTAAGTGTCATACGTGATACACGCTTGGAAGATCATGTCTCTTTCAAAACATGATCGACTGGGCAAAAGATATCCCTGCAATAGGTTTTCATTACTTTCTGTAGTTTACAGGTTGCTAAACCAAAGCTACAGAACCCAATTCATCCTTCAATTTAACCCATAGCTGGAGAAAGAAGAGACGTATTAGTAGTTTTCCTAAGAGTATTTGCGCGTCAATGAATGCAACGAATTCAACTTGAGTTCAAAATCGAATCTCAGCTTTTTCGTTCTGATCCAATAGCTGCTCCACCAAAATTCATCTGGGTCATCAATTAAGTATTCAAAAATTTTTTATGCAATTTTGCATGAGGTATTCAGAATTAATTTGATCATTTTTTTAAAAAATCTTCAAGTTCCCTACATCAAAATGTTCAGGTATCCATTGGAAATGAAATTGACTTATGGATTCAGCATGCTAAAATTAGCTAAGCGTAGCTGGCTTTCACCAAAACATGTGAAGGCCAGCGTTATTTTCAAAACGTGCTAAATAAATATAGGTAATTCAATTTTTCTGCATAGCAAAACGAGTAGGAATTTTCTTCTTGATTTTGTTGGCAACAACTATTTATATTTCTGATACTACTACTACTACTACTACACACACTCATACACACCCATACACATATATCTATACATCTGTTCCAGTTCTTTACCTACTCTAAGGAATCTGTAATGACTATGTGATTATTTTGAGATTCAAAACTGCTCAACGACATACATCTCACTGATGGATTTAGCTGCATTTATTTTTTGCATAGTATTTTTTTTAATCATTTCACCCAAGTAAGGCGAAAATATCACTGGTGTGCAGGGGGCTACATAACTGAAAGATGATTAATTAGAAGAGAGAGAAGAGGAGTACAAACCAATTAGAAAGGAGCAATAGAAAGCTGAGAATGCAGGTGTGATGACAGTTTCAAGGGAGGAGAGAAAGGGAAGGATATACGGGGTGGGGGAAGGGCTCGAGTCATGTGGTTAGTAGATGAGTATTGGCATTGCTTTTAAATTTCTAGAGGTTGTAGCCGTCAGGAAAGCAAAAATATGGGAGCAAGTTCCACAGGCGGGAAGTGCGAGAGAAGAAGCGGTAGGAGTAGAATTGTCGTCTGCATCTGGCTAATTTAACTGTGAATGGGTGAGACCCAGTTGTCAATCTGGTTGCACGAGTAAACACCTGTTGAGGAGGCACCAGTGACTTGAGTTCGTCTGAGCAGAAACCATGAAAGTATTTATAGAACAGACAAAGGCAGACCACATTTCGTCGGTGGTGAAGTAGCTGTAGTCGAGGCGCCAAGTCAGCACCTATCACCTTACTGACTCTCTTTGGAGCCTGTCGAGGACACTGAGGTGAACGGCAGGGGCGCCTGATGTTGGTTTTCATCTTATGCACACAAACGTAAATGAATCCGTATAGCTCGCAAACACGCGCGAACATACACACATTTATAAATTCAAAGCAGGACCTGCAGTTTAATGGATCCTGACTTGACAGTCGGCCTTCAGTCATTTTTTTAACAACATGATATGGGTTACCTCGTCTTTTTAAGAGAATTTTAATGGCAAATGCTTTGACGAGCTTTTTCCACTGGTCCCCGACAACATGAATTTACACGTGCTACTAGGTTGGCATCAAGGTCCCACCCTTTTTACCGTCGAAATAATTACATGTAACAGCCTGTTCTACTCTAAAATTTTATTTTTTGCACTTTCGTTTTGTAGAAATCTCTTCCGTTTACTTACTTTCCTGATAGCTACAATCACCAAAATTTTACAAGTCATTTGCCATCTTCTCCCCTTGATTTCCATCTATCTCTAATCCTTTCTTCGAATTCCCCTATACCTTCTTTTTTTTTAATGTAAGTTCTGAGAGCCAGCGGTGGCCCTCACTTACTTGGGATGAAATGATTTTTAAAAAGTATATCTATCTAAATCTAAACTTATTTATAAATGGAACTTTGTCTGTGTGTGTGTGTGTGTGTGTGTGTGTGTGTGTGTCCGTTACCTATAGACACCGAAACGACTGGACTGATTTTCTTGATAATTTACACAGTTGTACTATAAGCGTCTGCGAGTGTTCTTAGCTAGGTTTTGTGTCGAGGTACTACCGATGAATATCGAAAATCGATAATTGAAAAAATTGGGTTATAGAAGGAGTGGTCCGATTTTAATCAAATTTGATACACTCATAGACAATGACATATGAAACGATATTCAGAAGTTTCAAGGTTGCATTTCTTACAATAGTGCAGAAAATCGACAATATATATATATATAAGACAAGGTGTTTGTGTGTGTGTCTGTTTATCTGTCTTTATGTCCTTTATACAAATCCACAATTTTTATCCGATTCTCACCAAAATTCACACAAATATTCTTTAGGCTGAGTCTGAGCTCCAGGACAATGGATTAGTTTTAAAGCTTTAATTACACCCAAGCAACGCCTCGCTATACTGCTAGTATTAATATAAGTATATATATTACACGCTTAATGATATAGAAAAAATATTTGTGTGACCTGTTTTATATTTTAGGATTCATAGAATTAAAGTGATTTCTATGTGAATATCTTTTTTGTGAATTTATCATTATTTGCATTATGTAAATTCGGAGAGTTCTCCCCATCTCTGTTGCCATCACAGTTTAAACCATTGTGCTCTCATTCTTCCGCAGGTGTATCTCAATCCGAGTAACCTACATGGAATTCTGAAATCAACCCTCATTTGAGAGTAAACTGTTCTCAACAAAGATGAGGATATTAGTACAAACCTAAATAGTGTAAATAAGACTAAATGAATAAATTACGTTGATAAAATTAAACATGAGCACAAAAGAAGGGGACGGTGAAATTTTAAACTTTTGAATGAAATTTTTTTAATATGCGTTTGCTTATCTAGCCAATTTCATTTCTTTGTTTTTATATAAGATTTATTCTTTTTTTATTATTCGCCTAACATTGGGACAGCCGAAGTTCTACCATAAAAAGTAAAATAATGTAAGAGTCTGTGCGCAAAGTTACTGTATAGTATGTATGTATGTATGCTGGTCACGCACTTTATATTAGAAAGAGTCATCTAGCATTTTGCAAGACCAGTACAGATTTTGAGAACCGCCTCAGTCCGTCTTTGCATCAATTCAACTATGTTCTGGAAGCGTTCTTTCGAAATTTAATCCCATGACGTAATTATGGCATCTAAAAATTATTCCAGATTGGTTATTAACCAAGCCATGATCTGAATCTTTCTTTTCATCACATCCCAAATTTGCTAGGTAGAAATGACATCCGGTGACTGTGAAGTTCATTAAGACAGAAATTTCATTGAAGTGTTACGCGTAGCAATTTGTACTACTGACCATGTGGAAAACTGTGCGTGGTGTTACTGGAAATTGCCACCAGTGAATGGGTGCAAAGTAATCATATATTGAAGAATATTGTCCACCATAATACCTATGCAGATTGCTGTATTTAGAAGAGGGTTTAGCGGTACCAAATTATAACATGAAACCAATACTATTGTAGAACCCCTAGCAGCCTGAATCGTTGAAAAAAGGTAGGATAGTTCTATATCTTTACACCCAGTTATGACCCTACTACTCGAAAGTCGTGGCAGAAATCGTGGTTAACAATACCAAGCAACACCGTTTCAATCTTTTTTTTGTCAGGCCTCTCAGATCGTTAGTGAATTGTAACCTTAGTTTATCATTTTAGATAACATGAGTGGCATCCGGTGTGGTTTTCTGCTGCTGTAACTCATCTGCTTCAAGTTTTGATGTCTTATGCTTTCATAAATGCTCTTATGCATACCAGCGTTGTAAATAGCTGTTATTTCAGCTACTGTTTTTAACTATCAACTTGAAACAGACCGGATATTTCCGCATAAAATTGTCGTTAAATGAATTTTAATTTCTTTTTTGGGACATTTCAGCTAAATCTAGATATGGTTTGGAGTAAAAAATCTTAGCAGATTAGCATTTAAGAAAAATATCAATCCCCATACATGCCTGCTTCTTCGACGGCTACAATATCCAGGAGTTTAAATGTAAGATTAATAGACACCTCCACACACACTAACTTGCATCTATTCACTCAAACACTCTCACCATCTAACCAACCCTCATTCTCGGTACCCTTACCCGTCTATCACCCTCCTTTTGATATTTCCTATATCTAACTATCCTTTTCCGTTCACTTCCCCGACCCTATGTAACCCCCTGCGCAATAGTGGCAGTGGAATGCCTTGCTCGGGGTGATACGATTAAAAAAATATATATATGACAAGGCATGCTACACAATTTCTTCGCAAATGAATAGAAAACCTAATCCCCCTCAAAATATGGTTCTTCTATGCTGAGAATCACTTGAAACGTTCATGTAAATGATGAGTAACTTTTAAGCAAAAGAGAAACAAAAAGGATACAAGAATCAGAGAGTGACAGTTGAAATATCTGAAACCTATAATGCGGAAACCATAATTTTGGTAACTATGTAAATTTTAAACATTATCAACAAATTTTAGAAATATTGACTTGACGGGATAAAAAGAAGCTGGTGATAAAACTCAGCTGTTTAACAAACGATTCGTACAAGCCCACATATGCACAAGCAGATGCACACAGACGCACGAACGCACACACACTTTCTCAAAGATAATTTCATTACTACACTAAAGAAGTGGCCAAGAGGGTCGGGGCACTATTTGAAAAGACTAGTGGTTTAACAGTTGGTTAGCTTGTCCCGCTAGAACAAGTACAAATGAGTAATGAGTTCGATCTTCACTGAGTGCTTTATACAATCGGCCTTGCGCCAAAACTAAGCTATGCTTATTAAATCATATTTGGGTCAATTTGATGTGGTTTACAAATTAGCAAATTTGTCTTGCTTGATCAATTACAAGTGAGGAGTGAGTTTACAAAAACCTGAGTGCTTCCTAAATCCTGCCTTGTACCTTACCTAAACTACAGTTAGAAAGATCGCTATTTAAATAGATTGGTTCTTTCATAAAAAAGAGGTTTTGTTGGAAGGGAATTAATATTAATTAGACCAATTATAGGACAAATTCCGGCCAGGGGGCCACTTTCAACTCTGCTGGTGTACTGAATAGCACGCCTAATTTCATGAGGAAAATAACGTTTATTAAAATGTTACTTGTATTTTTTCTTTTTTTCTTTCGTTCTCACTTGTTCACTCACACACTCCCATACATAACCACATAGATGAAAAATGATTAAGTATATTGTTATTGAATTTTGTAACATTTCGTTGAAGGTAAAGTTGTGGACATTTTACAACATTAGCGATATTCACTTAGAAAGATCTTACGTGTCAACTTTCTTTGTTTCAAAAAACAGAAAACGTCAATGATATTTATTTTTCTTTAGAAATATATTTGTATACTCATAAATTACTAAATAAATTAGAAACAAGTCATATAAAGCAACAATGTGTGTTAATCGCTCTGTCATCAGTTATAATTTTATACCAAAACTTGAACATCGTTTCTCAAACAGGAAAAAAAAATGAAATTTTCATCATTTCTAAGGCCGATGATTTTTTTTAATGGCTGTGGCATCTTTAAAAACAATTAAGTCGTTCAGTTTGCCTTATGATGTTAACTCATGTAGCCCATTGGTACATTAACTTACGCAGAAATACTCTTGGGAAAAGTAAGAATCCATCTTCTCACCCAGCTATGGGTTAAATAGTAGGCATGGTATTTAGAAAATAATTGCTATTCTCAAAAGTGTATTAATGCAATATTCATTCGCGAAAAATTCTTGCACTTCAAAATGTCTTACTTTAAAAGACACACAAAGTGTTGATAAGTCGTAAAAAACAAATCGTTGAAGTTGTTTTCTGCGATAATTGATGAATTCCTGTTCAATGTTTGCTGATTTCTTAGTCGGCGTGAGGGACGATTATTTTTGATGATTGATGGAAAAAACTGCAGCCTGCGGATCACCTGCTATCCGCTTGGGCTTTCTGAGTGGCACGCTTAATTTCATGACAAAAATAACGTTTATCAAAGTGTTCTTTGTTTCCTTTCGTTTTTACTTGTTCCCTCACACATTCTCATGCATAACAAGCAATGATTAAGTACAATGCTTATTGAATTTTATCACTTTTCATTGAAGATGATTTTTTCACCATTTTAAACTATTTTCACTAAAAAAAAATATCACCTTTGGCTTACAAAACAAGAGACATTAATGGTAAATACATTTTTAGAAAATAAATATACATTAAAAATGCTTTTCCATCGTCAAATGAGAAATTATTAACAAATCACACACAGCAGCTGGAATTAATCACACTGTTGTCAGTGATAATTTTATATGAAGGCTTCATTTAATTAAAATTATAGATGGAATATTTTCTCAGAGAGAAAAAAATTGGCATTACCCCATTTGAAAGGCAGGTGCTTTATAAGCTTCCTCCTGCGGTATACTGTCCCAAAAAGTTTAACATTAAGGATTGCCAGTGTGCTTGTGTAGGGTTTTAATATTTGTATGCTTCCTTTCAGACAACGGCCGTAGAAAAACTAATCAACAGTGGAAATAATAGTGTTTAGGCATGATCAAAATCTGATGCAATCAGGGATGATGCAATATATTTCATGGCCAAACAAATTTCATCATACGCCCTAAAATTGATTGATATTACTGCACAACAATGAAAATAGCCGAGTCTGAGGAAAAAAAAACACCCTGTAACTCCACTGGGTCTGAAACTGAGTGTAGAGAAAATAATTGTTTCATTTAATTTGCACTAAATATTTTTCTTTTATAAAATCAATAAAGACTAATGTTCGACCAATAGGTAACGTAAGAACTGGAATTAAACATTTCCTGAGAAAGTTAAGTCAGTTAAGTGAGATAAGGGATACATGCCTGCGCGAAAAGATATGACTGACTAGGCAGAAGATTAACCGGAAGTAGATCAACATTACTTTCTGAGGTAGACTAGTTGACAGTCAATGCTATAGAACCCAATCTGTCATTTTATTTAACCCATGAGGGAAAGGACGGACTAATACCTTTTCCAAGGGTATTCATGCGTATGTGAATGCAACGAATTAACCTGGATTTCGAAATCGGCTTCCCGATTTCTCGTTCCCAGCCGATGTTCACTCCACCACAGCTCACATCATAAGGGTATTTATATATATTTATATATTTCTGAAGTATTTATAAATATATATTACGTTGTTGCAATAATAATGGCTGCTCGAAGTGTTGTATCTTGAAAAGTCATTTTAACATAGTATTCACGATATATATTAAGTGAAGTTTGCTATATATAATAATTAATGTGTTTTCTTTGATAATTTTAAACTCATATTCAGGCAGAAATATTCTTGAAGCATAGAAGCCCGTAACTACGAATATGGCAAAATATGATCTCCTTTTACGTTTCTTGCATGAGTTCAACCTTGGGCTCAGTGCCTCCCAAACATCTGCTAATATCAACAGAGCATAAGAAGGTGAGTTCAGTAATGATCAGGCAGTACTATGATGGTTCTATAAATTCCGTACTGGTGATGAGGGTCTTGAAGATGAAGAATGCAGTCTTGACAACGAACAGCTGCAAGCAGTTGTTGGCAAAATCAACGTTTAAATAAAACACTTGGTGTCAGCAGAGCAAGAAAATTGCAAGGTGAAAAACCTCGATAAATGAGTTCCTCATGATCTCAATGAAAATCAAAACATTTATGTGTTTAAAAAGTGTGCGTGAAGATTTTCCTGCCTAACACCAATGATCCATTTCTTGACAGAATACTCACTTATGACGAAAAAAGTGTATCCTTTACAATAACCGTCAATGGTCAGGTCAATGACTTGATCGTAATATGTCACCCCAAAATTTCCAAAAATCAAAGTTGCATCAGCAAAAGATTATGGTGACTATCTGGTGATTTGCAATTGGTGTTATCCACCATAGCATTCTGGAAATCAATCATGGGCTGAATATATACCTCCACTACAATCACCTAGTTGAATTGCATGCAGGCCTGCAATAGAATGAGACGTACTTTCGTGAATCGAAATTCTGCTCTTGCAAAAATGACGTTAGAAAAACTCACAGAGTTTGGATGTGAGAGTTTACTGCATCCTCCATGTTCTCGTGTTTTTTTTTACTCAGTAATTAATTTTCTTAGCACTTAATCATATTTTAAACGGCAAAACGTTTAGATTCAAACAAGAGCAGAAACCAACTTTAAAAGATTTCGTTGCATCACAGGGAATAACAATTTATCGAAAAATAGTAAAATCTTGTCGATTGATGCTCAAGGCACTTATTTTGACTAAATAATTTTTTAAGAATAAAATTATGTTTCTAAAATCAGACATTATTTTTAACAACATAATATGTATGTATGGGTTGTGTGTGTGTGTGTTTGTTATTGTGTGTGTGGGGGGGGATAGGGTTATGTATGAGTGTATCTGCGTGTGCATGTTTGTCTCTGTGTGAGTGTGTAACAAACCTGGTATAACTATAACAAAACTGTAAAAGAACAATACGGGAATAAAGACTAAATGGAAACTTATCTTTGCCGACGCGTTTCGTCAGCACAAGGACTTCGATCAAAGCAAATATCAGAATTCTATTTATTAAAAAAATTCTATAAACTTTTAAATTGAAGAGACGCTCATCAATATTTATCAGGTTAACTGAAAAGTTTGCGTTTATTAGACATTCAATTAGCTCAATTAGCTTCCTCCGCAATTTATATATAGCTTCCAGTTAATCTGATGATTATTTATGAGTGGCTCTAAGATTTAGAAAAAATAAGATAAACAACATCTTTCCTTGGTTTATAAATACTTAATGCAAAAAACAAATCCTGTTTTATTCTTGATGATATCCGTGAGAGGAAAAAACGCTTTGGATAAGAAAAGTTCTCATTTTATATATATATATATATATATATATATATATATATATATATAAAGTAGACAATGAAATTGACGCCCAGACTGTTTCTACTTTTATATTTACATCTGACCAATCCCTGATATTAAGTATTTTAACGCATAAATATAGCATGGCATAAAACTATATATATATATATATATATATATATATATATATATATATATATAGTATATTTATATATATATAGTATATTTATATATATAGTATATATATATATTACATTGTATATGACATGCTAAAGTCCGCCTTCCTCTACCGCTCGGTCATATAGCAGAGGTTGAACCGCCCACTGATGTCAGTTCGATCGGGGTTCAATCCTGGCTAGATCTGTGTGCGGAGGACTATATATATATATATATATATATATATATATATATATATATATATATACCATTAATTATTGCGTTAGAATAGGTCAAAAACTACAAAGTGATAATCATCATTGTTAACTACCTAATGAGATATTCTTCTTTCAATAACAAAATATAAAATTTTGTAGTAGTTTTTAGTTTTTCACAAGTTCAAACTTAAGGATTTGTAATAAATATTCATTGCTCTATTTTATATTGAGCAATGTTTTAAATTAATGTTTTGAACATTGTAATTATTTTCTCGTTCACATTTCTCCCTATTAATTTTATTAACGTTAAATCCTTATCTCGATATCGAGCAATTTATGAGAAAAACCTGGTTAATAAAAATGTTTTTTCATCTGCAAGTCAATGCAATCATGTCTTTTTCGATCTATGACTGACTAGGCAGAATATCTTCCCGCAGTAGGTTGCCATTTCTTTTTTTCGGGAGACTGGTGGCTAACCGAGGCTATAGGACACAATCTGTCCTGATTTTCAACACACAGCGGGAAAGAGGGGAGAAGAGATTGTTTAATACTTTTTCTAAAAGCGTTTGTGTGTAAGTGAATGCAACAAATTCAACTGGGATTTGAACTTGTCCTTCCATATTTGGAATTTTAGAGGACCGGGTGAACAAGTAAACCACTGAAAAAAGAGCAATCTTCGCACTAAGCATAATCATAAATTAATACTATAATTGTGTGTGTGTGTGTGTGTGTGTGTGTGTGTGTGTGTGTGTGTGTGTGTGTGTGTGTGCACAATGTTTACTTCTTCTTCTATGTGCCATATCTTTTCAGGACGTAGGTGAACATGGCTTTCTACGTCTTCCTATCGCTGGTGGCTCTTAATATGTTTTCTCCTGTTGCTCCACGCAACCCCCGTTCTGCCATCCACCTGATCAGGCCCTACAAATATGTTATCCGCTGCCTTCCTCTGTCTCTTTTTCTTTCTATCTGGCCTGTCAGGTTCTCCAAGCCCTCCTTCCTCATTGCATGTCCCAGTAACTTCAGTTGTCTCTTCCTGATGCTCAGTATTAATTTCCTTTTCAATGCCATTCTTTCCAAAACCTCATCATTGCCCACATGTTTCCGTCCATGATATCTGCATCCTGTAAAACCGCATTTCCGCTGCTTCAAGTTTTTTCCTCATTTTCGATGATATTGTCCAGCATTTACTGCCGTATTGAAGAACTGACATCACATAGCAATCTAAAATTCTCTTCTTTATTTATAGGGAAATTATCCTGTGTCTTAATACTTTGCTCAGCTTCTGGAATTTTAAAAATTACTTAAATATCTTGGATAATACTTAATGTACAGTAGATGTATATGTTCAGATCTATTTGCGTTGTTCTTGAACAAAAGGCAATTTACACGTCATGCTATATTTTACCTAACGATGTAATAGTTTTATTTGTTCTTTCGGCAAGATTTTCCATGTTACCTTAAATTGCTCACACAAAATAAAGAAAGTACACTATTTTGCTTTTGAATTTTTTTCCTCCTGGTGACGTTTCTAAAGAAGAGATAACGCTTGAAAGAATATTTCAGCTGCTTTAGACTGCTGGCATCATTCGACTTAGACATCTTTCGACAACTATATCAGCAGCACGCTATCTCATAAACCATTATTTGCTGCCGCTTTTGACGACGGGGAGCTGGGTGGCCTGTTTAATGGTTGAATAGTAACCTTATGTAAATATTCCAGGAAAACACAGGAAGCTCTTTCATGTTAAAAATATCAAATTACGTTTCTGGATACTGAACAGCCTAATAATGAATTTTCAAAACCTGGTTAAAAATATGCTATTTGTAATAAGTTTGTTAATATTTTTAACTGTCAGATAGGTCAGTCAGTTAAGTGCCATACATGATACACGCTTGGCCGATCATGTCTCGAAATAGACATGACTGACAGGGCAGAAGACTATCACGCAGTATGTTGCCATTACTTTCTGTGATAGACTGGGTGCCAGCCAAGGCCATAGAACCCAAACTGTCCTGTTATTTAACCCATAACTGGAAGGAAGAGACGGATTAATATCTTTCCCAAGGGTATTTGCGCGTAAGTGAATGCAATGAATTCAACTAGAATTCAAACTCGGCTTCCCGATTTCTCGTTTCGAGCCGATATACACTGCACCACAACGCACATAAGCAAAATTAGAGGTTTTGATATCATTAATCACTAATTGCAGCTGATAGAAAATTCAGAAGAAAAATGCTTCCACCTTGATATCATTAATTAATCCTCATAAACCTAATAATGGTGTGATACAAAGAACATCCCTAGAATATAATGTAGAGAATGTAATCTTTACTGTGTGCTTGAGTTCTCTAATATTAGTAATAGTTTGGCGGTACTTTTAAAATCTTATAATGCTACAACTAGTTTAGTATGCAAATTAATCAAGACAAGTATTGTACCATGTGTTTTGAAGCAGTAGGGAATGGATAGTAGGGTTTGAAGCAGCCGTGTGTATAACATAGCCAAATTTCCTGCAACTGAAATGTTTTATCCAGAATTATTAGAAGGTTATCAAAAGGTGGGTTTGTGAAAGAATAAAAGTATACCTTTTGTATGCTGAAATAGAAATTTATTAATGGAAATGAATAATATGAATTGGTAGAAGTTAATGTTCAGGAAGAAACACTGTTAAAAGCTTAAGGGTATCAAGAGTTCGTAGTAGTCCTTGCAAGAGTGAGTTTATGTGTACGTAGGCAGGAACATATGTATGTATGTGTGCATGAGCGTTTATGGTTGGGTAGGATTGTCTTTGAAGTTATCGCTCAGGGTGAATGGTGAAAAAGAATGAGCTGAGTGGTGAGAGGTGAGTGAGTAAGATAAAGACAATAATAGCAATCGCTTGACGTTTGTCAAGTGTACGTGTTAATTATGCTCGTCATGTTATCTCTCTAACAACAGTCGAACTTGGCCGTCTTTTATTTCGTATTATTACCCACATGTGATTCTGGCTTTTCTGTTTTGCTTTTAGATGTTTCTTAGTTTTCCATTGGCCGAACAACATTTCGCATCGAGGTGTGAAATTTCGCGAGTTTTGTGTGTGCTAATCAAAATTTGTAAATTAGAGAAAATTCGTTTATTGTTAACAATCAGTCAGTGCCTAGCATTTGAATTTTTAAATATAGAACTTGTTTTGTTCACTACACTATATTTTGTTAATATTAGCAAATGTTTTGTTTACGCTACTAGTATACGATGTCCAGAAACATTATTGCAGTGCACAATTCGATCCTTACCGTATGCTCGTGTACGCCAATATCAGTAAATATTTACTGGACTTACTAGTTTTCGGCCTTGTGTCAGACTTAATATTAATACATTATTCACACTACTATAATACGATGATGACAAACTTATCTAAGTAGAAGAATACGATCTTCCTCGTCTGCTCTCTGAGATTTACGCACTTTAGAATCTCCTGTGGATAAAACTACCAAAGCCTCACCACACAGGGTTTTCACTCTAGAACATGTTTGAATGCTGTGTTGTTCTCTTTCATTGGCTGTCAACGTAGTTTATCTGATCCATCGACAAAATGAGCAGTGATAAATTCACATGTTTCCAAAGTATATTTGTACAAATTTAGATACAACGAACTTCGACTTTTACGATGGAAAGAGGTTCGGTTCGGGAACGTCAATGGGAACGACTCTCTGACCAATCATTAAGCGAGACGTTGTTGAATGGATACCCATACAATAACAAATAGAATGGGTTGAATTAATAGACTTAGACAGAGAATACATTCTCGGATTTTATCTCTACAACGCGCCAACACGATAAATTTCAGATTGTTTGTCTCTTCATTTAGGCCCTGATTACGACGACTCACAAGCTGAGATGAAAGGCCTATGGCGAAGAATTCATTGTGTCATAAACTCATAAACTGTTGTCATTATTTCTATATTAGGGTAAAAATTGGAATAATTTAACAGTGAAAATTTTTTTCGTATAAATACAGTAATTTTTGAAGATAAATAAACGCAATTTAAAAATTAATTAAATATAGTCATCATTTTGTGATAGTATAGTTTAATTAAAAATTTATGACCTTCTGGCATGATCACGTGACAAAATTTAGTATTGTGCAATTTTTGCACGATATTGTATCATTAACTTTTCGTAAATGAGCTCTCCAATTAAAATCAGTGTTACATAAGTCTCACGTAAAAATCTAACAGAAGCTTTTTGCTAGTTTGAAAGCTACAAAGGTGTTCTAAAGAATAACGTTTATATATTAAAAATTGGCAAAATATATTGACATGGCAAATAGTAAACCTACACGTAGAGGTTTAATAAACTTAGTTCAAATAGGCTGCAGCAAGACTCAGTTCGAAATTTTATCGCTAAATACCATATTAATGTTTTTTTATTCTGAATGAAAGACAAATGGACATTCTTAAAAATGAACCCGTGAAATAATCATATCATCAAATATGTGTTTCAAGACCTCCGACAAGTATAATAAAAATACGAACTATACTATTTATCAGGGTTACGAATAAGATTCGTAAGACTATTTCTGGTAGATTTTCTCAATTTCATCTAAGATCCTAAAATCTGGCCCAGAATTTAAGATTGATTGTGAAAATGAAGAAGAAGCAGCTGACATTTGCCAAAAAGCATCAACAAATGAACGATAAGTAAATGTTAGATTCCTTTATGAATCTACAAATAACTTGATTGTTGCACGGGATCGTAGCAGATTTATGCATGGTGGTATCTTATGACACAAAGCGAAGGAAGTAAAAGAATAATTTCAGATAACCAAGAACACTCCGTCGAAATGGTTTAGCAATGGCCATGAACAAAAACCCTTAGAAAATATATGTGATTACCAGATATGGCATCAATATTCAATTTTGGGGCTATTCTAACTCTTGCAACATAAAGCATAACAGAAGAAGTCAGTCACTTCCGAATCCCAGAAGTTTTAAAATAAGTATCTATAACTTGAAAATAGTCAATGACATTAGATAAGCCTTTGTGTATCTCACTTCGAACGTTTGTTACGCGTTTTTACTATTACAGGTCTGGGGTATGATAAACTGCATCCAGCATCAAGGCCTCTGATTGGGAGGTTGTGAGGAACATGGAACCACATCTTAATTTCTGTTGTTCCCATGTCCACCCTGACCCAGAGCCGTAGCACCTGTTAGGGTCCCAGCTATGGGCAAATAGTTAATCCCACAACTGGGGTCAAACACTATGAAAGTATAAAAATATACTTTTATAGAAATATATACATGTTTGAAGGAAAAGAATTATAACCACAAATTAGCACTTGTTAGAGTCCCAGATATAGGCAAATAATTTGACCTTTAAACTGATGTCAAAACCCTACGAAAGTATAAAATAGACTTTTATAGAAAAATATACTCTTTTAAATTAAAAATATAACCAACAATACATTTTTAAAGGTAAATAATTGTCACCATAAAACATTTTTGAAGAAAAAATAAAAATTATAAAAAAGTTTCAACAAAATCTTAAAAAATCACCCCTCTCACTATAACTGATCATTAAAAAATATCTTAAAACCCTACCTTTTTGGCATTAAATAACCCACAGAGGTTGATATGCCGTTAAACAAAATTCAAGCTCAAACACACTATTACAGATAAATAGTGGACTATAATGTTGTGATTAAGTGATTAATTTTCTACGGCTTATCAACTCTTTACAGGTTATCTGAAGCAAGATATTATTTTTAGATTGTTATAAAGGTTGAGTATAATAATGATTTAGTGATACATACCTGGAGAAAGAAAAGGTGGATTCATGCTATTCAAAAGTGTATTAGCGTGGAAGTGAATATAAATGACCCATCGAGGGTTGGAACGCGGTCCTTGAATTAATAATTCCGAGTCATTATTCATTAAACCAACTGAACATTTAAACTTACTTTCATGCCGTCATCCATCTTCGTACTAATAAAGCTTTATGTTGCTGGAACCGTTATTTTAACTTGATTTCGCTGTAAGTCTATAGAGCTTTGACGCAAGAAAAGATGTCCACCCTTGTGCACATTAATTGAAACAAAACGAATAATATATTCCTGAATCTTCACATTTTCCCTGATCACGAGAAGAAAGAAAGCAAAAGAAAGGCACAACAAAACAGGGAACATACAGCAACTGATAAAGTCATCAGTGACTAATAGTGCTTCACTAATATAGACATTAGATTTTGACATTTTATAATATGCAGATTCTTCTTCTTTTATGTACCATGTTCTTTCGGGACGTAGGCGATCATGGCCTTCCACATCTCCCTATCCCTGGTGACACTTAGCACGCTTTCTCCTGTTGCACCATGCAACCCTCGTTCCGTCATCCACCAGATCAGGTCCTTCAAATATGTTATCCGCTGCTTTCCCCTGTCTCTTTTTCCCTCTATATGTCCTGTTAGTATCAGGTTCTCCAAGCCCTCCTTCCTCACTGATGTCTCAGGAACTTTAGTTGTCTTTTTCTGATGCTCAGTATTAATTTCCTTTTCGCTTCCATTCTTTCCAAAACCTCGTCATTGCTCACATGCTCGGTCCATGATATCCGCACCATCCTTCTGTTAAACCTCAAATATGCAAATTAATACTTAAAAGAAATATGTAGATTACTACTTTAAATAATGGCATGTGTCTGCAATTATGATTGTTGTTGAAAATATTTATATTGCGAGAAATGCTTTCAGTCATTAAATTAAAATTTATGACTTGTCAGAAAATTCAAAACTGGAAAACATGACATATGAATGGATACAACCAAAAGGCCAATATTATTCGGAAAATTTCAGTGTATTTCCTTATTTTAACACAACATTGGGCCATTTTTCAGTCCTAAGCAAACATATTTCATGAGAATTATTAAATAAGAAAAGTTATTTTATTTTTACCCGATGAGGAAATATTCATTTATTTCTGACGATATATATCTGATGACGTGATAGACCAAACGTTTCGTTCCAAGTATACAAAAAATGGTTTTACATCATTTACTTTATTCAGACTGTTGTCCTCATCGATTCACGACTTTTCGGTCTCTGTACACTCTGGCCTTCTTCGGGGGATTAGAATTTCAAACCGAACACGTTTTTAATCAATAGGGGTGTATTCTTTTCGTTCTATGGGCGATGCCACTTCCAGATGTCTTAGATAACTCCCTTTAACCAAACTCTCTAAATTAGTTGCTCACCCAAACAAATAATTTAATAATAAATAATTTACAGATGAAGACCGGAGGGTACAACAGCCGAAACGTCGTGAATATAAATATGGCAATAAAGATAAAAACATTTCGAGCAATGGAAATAAGGCAAATACTACCTCATCTCAGAATTATAGACAAATAAAAAATGTTTTACCTTTTCGAAAAAATATTAACTATTATTTCTATACGGTAAACGAATATTTGGATATGTTTTACAATGTGTTGTAGGCGGTAATCACTAAACCTACGCTCGTCTGCTGCTTTAGAATAAAGTATAAGAACAGACATTGGAAATGATGACTGTATTGCTTTAAAGATTCGTCTGCAATCTTAGCTGAGGAATACGGACTGGATTAAGAAATGTCCTTTTTGTAGATGCTATTCTATGAGAAGCCATAATCTGAAGATAACATACTGCAGTCGTTACATTGATTCCGACACACCTTGCCATATATGCCGTCTTGGAATCGTGTTTCCATTCAAGTTTCTTATTTTATCGTTTGTATTTTTGTGGAAAACATAACAATGTTGGAAATAGTTGAACGGCAAGTTCTAAATTCAATCGAAAATTAAGACAGCAGTCAAGATCAGGGTGTTGTAAACACTTCTCCTTGTCTGCATTGAATCTGTTTCGCTCGGGCTACATCTAATTTTAATTACAAAGTTATTTTTTTTTAGAGTGGTTGTCATACAATACTGAAGAGAAGAGTCTGCCTTAATATTTAAACAATAGCTGACGCAAAG
Source organism: Ascarosepion bandense (assembly GCA_037127315.1). NCBI lineage: Eukaryota > Metazoa > Mollusca > Cephalopoda > Sepiida > Sepiidae > Ascarosepion > Ascarosepion bandense. The sequence continues at coordinate 125,999 of JBBBDQ010001984.1, read as the reverse complement.
TTCTCTATTTTCATGAAAGTGATTGTAAGGAAACTTGACTTGGATGCGAACTCGGCCCTGCAAATTTAACGTTCTTGCCGCTATAATTTACACCCCTCCCTACACTTTATATCACATTCACATCTATGATAGATAGAAAAATGACTACATAAATGATTCCACAATGTAATCGTAAGTATATAAAATCAGAAAAGTGTTAAATAACAAAATCATAAAAATAATATTTTGTATACACCCAAACGGTGATATTACATAAAAAGCTCGACGCTCCGTTTTTCTTTTAAATTTCACCCCATGTAAGGCAGAACTGCCACTGGTGCTCAGAGAGTTACAGAAGAGGTGAGTGATGAGAAAGAGGAACGAGTTACATGGGAGTCAGAGAATGAGAAAGAACAGGAAGAGAATACAGGCGTGAAGATGGCTTTATGAGAGTGGAGTGGAGTGTGAGGAAGAACAAAATAGAAGTGTTGTGAGTCAAGTAGATAAAAGATGTCAATTGACTTTGCATTTAAATTCTTGGAGATTGTAGTTTTTAGGGAAGCAAGTATACGGAAGGAAATTTCACAGGTGGGAAGTGCGAGCAAAATACTGATAGAGTAGAAGTTGCGCTTACATCTGAGTGGTTTCACTGTAGGACATAGTTATTAGTCTAGTAGCTCGAGTAAATTCAGGAAGAGGGGGCACCAGGGAGCTAAGCTCGTCAGAGCAGAAACCGTAAAAGTATTCGTAGAAGAGACAGAGAGAAACCACATTACGTCGGTGAGAAAGTGACTAGTGTTGAGCTACCAGGTCTGGATCAATTACATTACAGATTCTTCGCTTGAATTTGTCAAGAATCTCGAGGTGAATAGCAGGGGCACCCGACAAAATATAACAGCAGTATTCAATGCACAGGTGAATGGTAGATTTATATATGTGTGAGATAGATTTAGACAAGAAAAACTTTCTAGTCCTACAAATGGAACCAAAATTTCGGGCAGCAGATTTAGGTATGGATTCAATGTAGTCATTCGACTTGAGGTCAGCTGATAAATTCAGACATAGGAGGCGCACTGTTTTGCTTTAAGAAGTCATTTATAAATAAGCACTTATACAGAAACATTCAACATTCATTTTGTGTTACCGTTGTTTGAAATTTATAAAATATATATCTTAATTTTTTTTCAGCGAACAGAGATTTTCATCTGTTGTTAATATTTTTAGTACTAATAAGAGATTTTTTCCATAACATTTAAGTAAATTTAGCATGGAATGCTAGCATTATGATTATGTTCAGGTTGTGGTTTCCGGTTTTACTCTTCTCCAATCTTTTCACTCTTTTTTTATTTTTTATTTTTTTTTCAATTGGAGTAGATAATCTAAACTATCGCCCGGTTCACACTATTAACAGGTGTCTATTGAACAGGTGAAGAAGCTTATCCCTTGTTTCCTGTTCAGGTTGTGGTTTCCGGTTATCCCTTGTTTCCTGTTCAGGTTGTGGTTTCCGGATTTCCTCTTCTCCAATCTTTTCACTCTTTTTTTATTTTTATCTTTTATTTTTAATTGGATTAGATAGTCTAAACTATCGCCCGGTTCACACTCCACCCACGTCTATTGAACAGGTGAAGAAGCTTATCCCTTGTTTCCTGTTCAGGTTGTGGTTTCCGGTTTTCCTCTTCTCCAATCTTTTCACTGTTACGTAGCCCCCTGCGCATCAGTGGCGTTTTCGCCTTGCTTGGGGTGATATGATTAAAAAAAAATCATTATATTCCCATTTAATTACATCTAAAGGATTTTGTTGTTAGTGTTTGAAATGATGTTGTTTCTCTTATTTGGTAATGCTTCTAGTAATTATGTAGCGCCAGGTTTTATAAAAGTGTATCTCTTTTAAGACCTAAAAGATTCTTTCACTTGTAGAATTTTTAAATTTTTAAACAGTAAAAAAACTTTCGAAATTATATTTAAAGTAATTATGAATTCACAATATGTTTTCTTCAACAGATAGATTTTGTCACAGCCCATGTAACCAGTATTGAATCAATTTTATTAGTTGTTAAATAATCGATGAAGAACTATAAAATTTAGCCACATATTTTTTTAAATGCCCGGAGAAGAAGGAGGATAAACAAATCCATGTGTATTGTTATTCATATTTTCTGATAAATAATTACATCAACGCGTTTAAATCTTTCCACCATACAATAAACCAATTGTAATCTTTCTCCGCCATTTTCGAAAGCAGCAAAATGATGGCGTCGTAGATTTTAAGCCGTTTTTCAAGATAGTAAAATCATACGAAAGAGATAAAGGAATCATTGATTAAACTGTAATCTCGGAGAAAGAAATGAACAAACAAATCACAGGGACACAAAAAGAATCTGGCTGGAAAACCAAAAGATAAAACACATGTACAGTAGTAGAAACAAAAGGAAAAACATAAAAACTAAAACATAAGATCTTATTTCTTTGGACTATCAATTTGCGACTTCTTGGAATGTCGTCCTTTGTTTGTTCCTCTTCATTTTATTTGTTTATTTTGATTTTTTACTCCTATTTCACATTCTCAAATCACCTTTCTTAAATCGCTATCTCTCTTTTTCGTAAAATTCTTTCCATTCTAAAACACTATTCCTTTTTGTTACTTTTCTCTCAGTTCATTTTTTTTCATCTGTAAATTTACCCCTGCTTCTCGCCCGTTTTAAGTTTTTCCCTTCTCCACTATTTATCTTCTTTTCTACTTTCTTCCTTATTTGTCGAGAACAAAAACAAACAAATAAAAGCGAACGCCAAAGAAAGAAAGGAAAAGACCAATACGCATCTGGCATCTTGTTTTCGATTGGAAGCTTTCAGCGGAGTCGGATGAAAATCGATAAGATCAATACATAATCTAAAAACAAAATAGTAAAAGAAAAACAACAAAGAGTATTAGAAAAGATAAACCATGAAAAAGACAAGATGACACCTTTCTATCTTGATAACAGATCGAAGGAGGAAATTCCTTTCATTTCTGGAGGTTTGAAAGCAACATCATTGGCAACATGAAATATTAACACTGTTCATCAAAACCTAGAAATAACAATTTTTCAAATTATCGAGTACGTTCCTCCCAGAGGGCTCTGAAATGGACCGAACTAAGTCACATAAACATCTATTTAGTCAATTAAATGCCATACGTGATACACAATTGAGCAATCATGTCTCTAAAGAGACATGACTAATTGGATAATTCGTGAGAGATCAGTATATTACTTCATAAAAAGAGAAAACAGACCCCCACTTTATGCTCAGTCAGTCAGTCAGTTAATTAAGTGCCATGCGCGATACACGCTTGGGCGATCATGTCTCGAAAGAGACATGACTGACTGGGCAGAAGATTATCTCGCAGTAGGTTGCCATTGCTTTCTGCAGTAGACTGGTTGCCGACCAAGGCTATAGAACCCAATCTGTTCAGAGGGAAGAGACGGAATAATACCTTTCCCAAATGTATTTGCGCGTAAGTGAATGCAAGGAATTCAACTGGAATTCGAACTCGGTTCCCTGATTTCTCGTTCCGAGCCGATATCCACTGCGCCACAACGCACATTATGCTCAGAAGAAGCTTTAATTATGTTTCCAACTAATATAATCAGTCAGTTACGTGCCTAAAGTGATACACACTTCAGCGATCATGTCTTGAAGTGACATGATTAACTGGGCAGAATATTTTCTCGCAATAGGTTGCCATTATTTTCTGTGGTAGACAGGCCTTCGCCAAAATTATTTGTGTAAACAGATGTAAAGAATTCAACTGAAAGTCAAACTCAGCATCTATTAGCGTTAATTAATATTATTCCTTGAATTCACCTGAAAGCAGAATAAATTAAATAATATTAACAATTTAATCACTGTCGTTATTTCATCAGTAAGATGAATGGGTATCCGCTTAAGGAGGTGCCGCGTCTTGAGCGATCATTGGGCCTTAAACTCAAGTCAAACACGTATATACGATCAATCTCTAAAGAGACTGGAAAAAAATTGGTTACTTAATTGGCACTCTAGTATGTACCTGATTCATATTTATGAGATGAGGTATTGTAATTATTCACCCTTGTTCGGACCGTTGCCCTCGTCTTTCCTCATATTCAGCATATATACATATTTCCTCGTGCTATCCAGTATCTTTACAAGAACCATATCAAGCCGAGAACGGGGCACCGCTGTCATATATGGGCAGGAGTAGCCCAATCCTAACTTTACAGCCTCGATAGAGTCCAAAAGCGCCTTCATATCCTTGTTGGTGACCCAATTATTTTACACACACCAACCCCTATCTCACAAACTAAGTTTCGCAAGCATCTCACTGTTCATAAGACTCTTTTTTAATATTCGTTTCTTTTCATGTGCCGTGTTCTTTTAGGACGTGAGCAATCAAGGCTATTCACAATTTTATTGTCTCTTCTTTTTTTGCTATTTCTTTGAAGCCCTGTTCAACAAAACATTTACAACAACTAGTTAAATATATTATTGAGTTTTTCATCTGCCCCTCTTGCATTCACTATGTGCTAAGAGCCTCAATTTAACCAAACCTTCTTTCCTCACTATTTCTGCAATAAATTCTTACTATTTTTCATTTGAAATATAAGCGTTAGCTTTGTTTCAATTATCTCTAAAGCTTAGCTGTTGCTCACATTCTAAGCTTATTGTATTCTCGGATTCCTTTCGTAGGACTACATTTCTGGTGTCTCAAGTCTATTCTTCATATGCGAAGAAACTGTTCAAAAATTCAGTTCTCTCTAATATACGATTCGTGTGGTCGTTTGTTCTGACACGACTTTTGTTCGTTTTTTTTTACAAGTTAAGTGCCATACATGCAACACGCTTGGTCGATCATGTCTTGAAAAAGACATGGCTGACTTGGCAGGAAATTTTTCCGGAGTAGGTTGCCGTTATTTTCTGCGGGAGACTGGTTGTCAACCAAGGCTATCTGTCCGCTATTTAACCCATAGCTAGAAGGACAAATGATGGATTAATATCTTTCCCAAGGCTATTTTCACGTAAGTGAATGAAACGAATTCACCTTGAATTCGAACACATCATTCAGTTTTCTCGTTCGGAGCCGATATCCACTGCAGCAAAACGCACATGGAAAGTTATTAATCCGTCTATTCTCCCTCCAGCTATAGGTTAAATAGCAGAGAAGTTTGGGTTCTAAAGCCAATCTATCACAGAAAGTAATGACAACCTACAGAAGCGAAATATTTTGCCCAATCAGTCATGTTTCTTTTGAGACATGATCTGCATTACGTATGGCCCTTAATTGACTGATTTACATGATTATTCCCTGAAACAGTTTTGTATCTTTTTCGAATCGATATTATTCCCAGCCAACAAAAGAGTTCAACATGTAATTTTTCGGTAATATAGGTCATTGTTAAGATTGAATATAGTATTTAAAATATTTGACGATATGACTAATCTAAGTGGGCTTACATTCAGCATCGTCTTGTTGAATGTTAGACAGATTTGAAAAAGATCTAGCGACCGGAATTGTTACAGAGAAGCGATGACTTTCCCAAAACTATCAACGCGAATTTCTCCAAAGCAACTTCAAACGAAATTTAGACTCGCATTACCAACAGCCGTAATTAGTAGTAGATGCCTTATGTCTGCTTCTACGTTTTTAGAACTGGAAGTATTGTCCATCAGTAGCCATTATCTTTTCCCATTATTCTGGCTGCAGTTGAATTCTGCGTCGATAAAACGACACCTCTTTTGAGGCTAACCATCAGTCCATTTTTTTGGCATTTACATGAGAATGAAAGTGCTGCTCAACCAGGCCATGTGTCATCAAATAGAATAAGTGATAATCAGACGGAGCAATGTCTAGTGAGTGGAGCCGTCCTAAAAATAGTTGCGCATGAACTAGCTCTTGTCATCTTCAAACTTTACAACTACTGCCTTTCTGCTTTTTAGCTTGTTGGATGTCCTCATCTGAAGTTCGTATTCTTAAGGACTCTGGTGAACACTCTGACACCTCTACTTATCACCCTCTCTGCATCTGATCGCTTTTTGGCAAAGTATTCGAGGTTCTAATCAATGGTGAGGCGGTTATGCATTTTATCGTTAGGTGGAGTAGGACTTCTCATTTAAGCGTTTGCAGGAAGGTTACTAACCATTTTGCAATATGTAGCCTAGCGTCTTCTATCCGCTCGTATAACGGCCTTTATTCAATGATTGGCTCAAACGCATTAAATGATAGCGATCTCCCGTGATGATTTCAACCGTTTGAGAAGCTCATATTAAATAAAACCCAGCTAAATGCAAAGAAGCTTCAAACCATAGATATTCAGCTTTTCTGTCAATGTTGATGCATGACCGGGTTTACCCAACGATCTTCCACGCTTAGGGTTATCGTAGCTTATCCACGATACGATGAATTTGTTTTCTTTTTCTGTCGTAGATTCAGCTGTTCACACGTAAGAAGCGCCGTTCGACGTCTCTTGGCTTCAACCTCTATGGCACCCACTAATTACTAATACTTTAAAAATTTCAAAACAGTTGTATTCAAATCTTAATGATTCTGTAAGTACAGATTGCAAACTGACGTGAGTCATTAGGAAGTAACACCTCTAATTCATCATCTTCAAACTTTTTTGGTACGGCAGAGCGTCCTTTATCTTCGATATCAAAATCATAATTATGAAGCGTCTAAGTTAATCTCCAAATGTTTCCGACAGAGCATGGTCCCCGAAAGTCTCTACAAAAATTCTGTGTGTTTCAACTGCAGATTTCTTTTGAATAAAGGGTAAATGTTCGTTTTAGGTGCCGACGGTTTTTCCCCCTTCAAATTTATCCAAAATATACATTATTTCTGTGCAAATGTATATACTGAACTCAAATCAACAATTAGTTATTGAAGAAATTTACCTTTTCTGCTTTGAAAGTCCATAAAAAAAACTATATATCGCACTTTTTCTCAAACGTAACTCTCACGAAGTCATATAATTAACTGCAGAATGACGTTCTACATAGGCAAAATGTTTTGTCGAATTTTGGCCGATTTTCTTCCTTTACTGAAACTTCCGGCGATGTACTACCTGTTATGAGAGTAACAAGCGTAGAAATACAATAGTGCATTACTTTAATTTCCGGAAGTACATCGCCGGAAGTATCAGTAAATTAAGAAAAACCAACAAAATATCTGCCAAAATTCGTTCAAATGCGCAGTACGTCATTCTGCAGTTAATTACATGACTTCGTGAGAGTTACGGGAGAGAAAAAGTGCAAGATATAGTTCGTTTTTTATGGACATTTAGATAAAAAACAAATGTAAGTTTCTTCAATAATTAACAGTTGATTTGAGTTCAGCATATACATTTGCGCAGAGATAAAGCTATTTTGGATAAATTTGAAGGGAAAAAGCGTCTGGACTTACAACGAAAATTTACCGAATAAAGTAGTGCAATAAAATTGCCATCAAATGCACTTTCTTTTGCATGAAATCTGACATGTTCAACCATATGAAAATCAAAGTGGTCTAAACTTCGGCAAAATTGCTTACACTGAATTTCAAGCTTACATATAGTGCTTCCGTAGATGTTTTACTGTTGGGACGCCCGCGCCTATTCGGCTATAATGGACTATTCCATTACTATGTAAAGTAATGGTGGCATCTACGACGAGAGTGTGCCGAGCAGCCGATCGACAAGTCAGTCGTAGACTTCCGGTGACGACCCGGAAGTACCCATTGCTCATACTACGTCTTACGACGGTTGAGACGATTAACCCTTATTCTTGTACTGGATACTAATAACCTTTGTAAATACTATTTTCACGGAATACAACAATTAACCTATTCCTGTTGTTGAGTTATTTATTCTTACTCACGACATAACATTTACCATCTGAAACTACACACACCCCAGAAAGAAATGAGACGAGTGAAATTAAAACGCACCTTGACAAACGTCAAGCGATCGTTATTATTATTACCTCTCTCTTTCTCTTTCACCTCTCATCACTTTCCTTTTCACCATTCATTCTGAGCAATAACTTCAAAGACAATCTTGCCTAACAAACTCTCATACATACATACGTTCCTTACTACATACGCATAAACTCATTCTTGCAAGGTCTTCTACAAACTATTGATACCCTTAATTTCTTAATAGTATTTCTAATTGAACATTAACTTTTACCAAATCATGTTATTTTTTCTACCAAGTAATTTGTATTCAAACATGCAAAAGGTATACTTTTATAATTCTACACATTCTAATCTACAATCTTCTGATGATAGCGAATAATCCTAAGTTGTACGGAGTTCGATTATGTATGGCTAATTTAAAAAATTAACCATCTTTCTACTAATTCAATATCGTTGATTGCTTATAGTCATAGTGAGTTATTTTTGTAAGGAGAGGCCTAGGGTAGTATTAAAAGTCGGTGAACAAATATAACAAGTGCGGGAAGGAAACTAACGCAGACTGCAACATAGTATGGTCTCTAGTTTGTCCAACAGAGGTTTTTGCAGGGACACACTTCCATACACGATATGACACTGCAAGAACCCAATATTATTCGAATGTTGATCAGAACAGCTTTTTTAGACGCAACGCATAAGTTCGGGCTTCTATCAATCACAAACAGCAACCAAAGAACTGCCAGCTCCGTACTCTCAATATGAAAAAATGTCATCATCATCAGTTAAACCCAATGGTGTGCAGCAACATTTTGTTACTGTTTCCGTAACAAAATGTTTTTTATCGGGCAGGGTTGTTAGCCCTGCGCCCAACCTCCAAACGTTTAGGACCGGTAGACCATTTTTGGTCATTACATTTACAGCATATGGTAGTCCAAAACGGTCACCCATCTAAGTACTGACCAGGCCCAAAGTTGTTTAACTTCAGTGACCGGACGAGAACCTGTGTATTCAACACGATATAGCCGTAGAAAAGAAGGAATATATTACTAGCCAAACATAACACACAAAAACGCTGAACAGTACATTTATTAAGGCCTGAGTAGAGGAAATATACCGGAAAACAAGGCATGAACCTCTACTGCCGTTTAAAGTATAGACCGGGCCATAGGAAAGCCTATATACACCTATTAAAAAAAGTTACTAAGTAGATATATAAATTACAAATTCAAGAAAGAGTTCAATTCCGCAGGACTATACCTCTGAGCAAAAATGAAAAAATACTTTTACTACAAGTGAAGTTAATTTCTTCAATTTTTTTTATCAAAATAACTTTTAAATCGGCTACTAGCAGAGTTTTTTGATCATGCAATCTAACATTCTAATATTTATAGCTAACATTCTAACATTCTAACATTCTAACATTTATATCTAACATTCTAACATTCTAATCTAACATTCTAACATTTATATCTAACATTCTAACATTCTAATCTAACATTCTAACATTCTAACATTTATATCTAACATTCTAACATTCTAATCTAACATTCTAACATTTATATCTAACATTCTAACATTCTAATCTAACATTTATATCTAACATTCTAACATTCTAATCTAACATTCTAACATTCTAACATTTTTATATAATATTCTAACATTCTAATCTAACATTCTAACATTCTAACATTTATATCTAATATTCTAACATTCTAATCTAACATTCTAACATTCTAACATTTATATCTAACATTCTAACCTTCTAATCTAACATTCTAACATTCTAACATTTATATCTAACATTCTAACATTCTAATCTAACATTCTAACATTCTAACATTTATATCTAACATTCTAACATTCTAATCTAACATTCTAACATTCTAACATTCTAATATATTAAGTTATGATGTAGGGGGACGAAGATCAAACTTAAAAAGCAATCCTAAATGTCTAGCTAGTACAACAGCAGAATAAAAAAGAAAAACAAAGGAAGAAAATAATTTAACAAATAACTGATTTCAAACGAGAAAGTTTTAACAAAATGTTGGCACTGAAATACTACTAAGAACGTCTATTAGAAAATAATTTGTTTAAAATCAAAACAAAAGGTAAATTAGCAGGAAGAATATATGGATTATGTATTTCTGGGAGGATACTAAAAAAAAGAAAGGGAGAAATTAACTAGAAAGATCAGTCCAGCCAAAAATTAAAACTAGTAGAGCCATACCTCTGAAAAAATCAACTAAAAATATCCAGTCATTTTCACCACCTTTTTTCCGAATTTTCGATCAAAATACATTATTTGGCTAGTTGAATAGGCTACCAACACACACACACACACACACACACACACACACACACACACACACACACACACACACACACGTGTGTGTGTGAAAGGTGGGAGAGAGAGAGAAAGAAAGAGAAATTCAGTCAGTGCAAGTAAACTGCCATCAGCTATTAATAGCTATCAACCAGATGACCTACCGCATTGCCTGTTAGATGCATTCTTTTCGGTCGCCACAGTGCATATTCATTAAACTGTTTTTTATGTGCGTGCTGTCGTTACTTCATATGAAGTATGTATTTGGAATCAAAAGAAGTTTTGTTTATTTTCATAAGAGTATTTGCGTTTATGACATCTGAATTCGCTTCACACCTTGTGCGAAAAGAACGTTCATTTTACGAGTATGGCTCAATAATTCACCAGATTCTGATCCGTCTATGCAACAACACATTACTGAATATTTGTGAGAGATATGTATTGAAAAGTCGGTTATAAGTATCCTATCAAAATATTAAAACAGGTATTCCATTTTTCCTTTGTATTGGTATATGTCATTTTCACTAAACTTGCTCCCGAAATAAATTAGTTATGTACGACACATATTTTTCTTGAATTTGATTTAACAGCCTTCAGGTATGTCAAAGTATGCTAGAAGAAATTTTATGTTAAATAACATGATAGAATGTACTCTCGATACTTGGGCAACGACGAATCTAAAAGAAGGAAAACCCTGAATTTGAAAGCGTTGAGAAGACAACAGAAAACTGCTCCATTGTTTTTTCCCCAAAATGCATGACAATTCCAAGGTAATAAATGAAAAGAAATGTGTGGAATATCAGGTAATTACTTGAGTGATTGCGGGAGCAAATGATTTTTCCAGTACCGTCAGCAGTGGATTGAATATAATGGGTCCCATTTAAGATCTAGGTTTAGAGAACACCTTTTTATCGCCTTGAGGAAAGGTTGAAGGTATGCTCTGGGAGATGGAATGTTGCCATTTTGGTTTTTGAAGCAGTGAATATGACCAGATAGTTGTCCCCCAATGAGCTGTTAAAACTAGATCAGAAGAGAGATAAGTTTTCAGGCTCCGTTTGTTTTGAATTCAAACTATTATCTCTCTCAGGTGTGGCCAGGTGTAGCGTGCCCAGTTTACTTTGCTATTTACAAAATTAGAATGATTTTCTTTGGTGTTTTAAATTATTAAAGCAATAGAGAATTATAAATGCTTATATTTTTCTTATTTTTATCAAGTTAATCGACTTCGTTAGAGATTATATCAATTTATATTATTTTATTGAAGATAATAAAATCAAAGCTACAATTTACTTTTTTGTATGTTATTAACAACTAAAAGAATCTTAAAAAATTAATTATGCGGGTCTTCAGTCAATATGCACTAACATAAGGGTTGGTAGACTTACAAGTGTATGAAATATCAAACAATTATAAAAAGCCTTTTCCTCGTTTCCTCAAATAAGCACAAAAACAACGAAAAAATGAAGTAATACCAGCCTTCACCCGGTGGCACACTTTTAAACAGGAAGATTAAAGACTTCATTTCAAGACACGTCACGAAACGACTTCTAGTCAGTCTATATCCTGTTGGTAGAAGTTTCTTGGCTGATGAAAGAGCGGAAAGGAATGTTTACAGATACTACCTTATGGTCAGATTTCCCAAGATGCCAGAGCTGCAGCGTATGATATGAGTCTGGGATAGAGATCGTGAAAAGAATCGTGTTCAGTAGAATCACTGAAAGAATGAGAAGGTAAGTCCACAACTTTTGTGGCGAGTGACTAATAAAAGTTAATGTTGTTAATTCTAGTATAAAATTGTAATGCTAGTTATTTTCTTTAGATATTTATTGTTCGTATTTTTCTTTATTTAAAAACGTGTAATGCTGGTAATTTTAATAAAAATGTATTTTTATATGTACATAATGTTTTGTTTTTGTTTCTATTTGACCATAGCTTGAAATATAACATAAACTACCGCCCCGTTCAAGTTGGATATGGAGACAACAGCGATGAAAGGTCGTTTCACGTTCCTCAAAATGGCCTAACACCAGATTAGCGCCTTAGTAATACTTTACCATCACGCGCAGAATTTATTTAGAAACAAATAGGATATTATATTTCATAATTTGTACTAATTATATCCTATAGCGCTCACTTTAATATGATACCTATATGCACACACACACACACACACACACACACACACACACACACACACACACACACACACACTGAGACACACACACACATGTATATACTCATAATTACTGGTATAATAATAGCATACAACCCAAACGCTATTATATTTCGGTGTTCAATACACCATCATCAGGCACTGAAATATGGCTCGTGTCTGTGTGCTTCAGTGCATATATACTCATGTGGAGCTTTCTTACTCTATGTAAAATTGTAAATGATGCTTGAAGAAAAATTGAAAATAATCAGCCTTAAAAAAACAAAATAAACACTTAAACAACGAAAACGAAATAATTGGTAAATGTCAGCACATGGATAAATATTTAATCTACTACCTGATGCACCAATCAAAATAAGGATATGAATAAAATAAATATAAAATAAACATGAAATAAATTAACAAAAGACATGCACACATAAACGTAAACAAAAATAAATAAAACAAATATTTAACTATAAATCCAACTTTCTACAATTAACATTTACAATTGTAACAGCGGAAAAGCAAATAAATAAAACGAAATGTACAAAAAATGATGTGTGCGTGCGTATGCACGTATATGTACACTACAGGCCATAATCATTAGGTCACGCCACTTTTTCAAAAGAAATGATGTATTTCATGCTATTTTTAGTATTTATTGTGAAATGAAAATAGAATGTTTTATTGTTTTTATTACATTGCAAAATTTTACAAGGCAAGATAGCAAAGATGAACTCGTTCGAATCGCCCTAATTTTTTTTCATTCTTTCATTGATGAAACTGCAATATAGGTAATTATTACATATTTATAAATTCATTTGATGCACATGTTATTGTGCAATTTTAACAAAAGAATCATTCTATTTTCATTTAAAATTATTCACTTGGCAATAAATACTAAAAAATAGTATAAAAACATCATTTTTTTAAAACACTGGGTTTGCCTAATAATCATGGCGTGTAGTGTACTTTCGGCTTGCTTCATGCATTCACGTATGTTTATCAGCATGTATGTACGTTTGTCTAAATATGTAGGCATATACAAGCATTCAACGTCCAAACATTAAAAACAGTGACATATCTCCGAACACAACAATTACTCAACACAGAATTTTTGAGAGAAAAGAGGAAAAAAAAGAGAAAAAAGGGAGAGAAAAAGATAAGTAGCGCTAAAAATGACGATGACACTTTACACCTGCAAAAACAAGACTAACTCACACGAGCGTACATCTGCTCAAATCAGGAGATACAAAAAATTTACAACATAAAAAATTTTTGAAATATCTCTCTATATAAAAGACAATCTGTGAGTCTGTGTGTGACTGTTCCCTATGCACGCCTACATTTTTAAGCTACGCCATTCAAACTTTCTAGGGACACATATTTACAGGGTAGACAGGTTGACACATACTTTTCTAGTTTAAGTTCAGCAATTTTCACTTTCGCACTTTTTGGCCAATGGAGCCAATTGTTTACATTTGCTTTTTAAAACATATAAGATCTAAGATGGTTGCTAAATTACGTCACAGAAATCAAATCACACGTATAAAATGCGACAAAAATATTTTTTATTAAAAAAGTAAAATGAGCCTTTATATTTAATTTTTATTATGTCGTTTTAAAATTCGTTTGGTCAACAAAAAATGTGAATATTTTTCCCTGTAATTTTGAAAGAAAAGCAATATTTGAAAAAAATTTTTTTCGAATAAAACCAAGATATGTAAAAAAAGTGCCAATAGTTAATTTAATTATTTAAGTCTTTTTTTCTGCTTTTATATTTCAAACTTCAGAAAATAAAATTAAAAAATATTAAACTTTTTTTTTTGCTAAATATTTCATGCAAGAAATCAACTGTCTGTAAATGATTTCTATGTACTTCTCTTATTGGCATCTTCTCCTACTACTAAAATGTTCTGAGTTGCACGGGCAACGCCGGGGGATGATGCTAGTTAATAGTAAATTGCGAAATACTCCTGATAAGTAAACTGATAAAATCTGCCTACGAAACTCTAGAGTCGCTATGATAAAGGTAACACCAATCGAGTTTTAATATTTTAGTAATGATACTTCTAATGTTTTAAAATCATTTCACCCCATGCAAGGCATTCCACTGCCAATATTGCGCAGGGGGTTACATAGGGGAAAGTGATAAGAAAGAGTGGTTACTTATAGGAAATGTCAGGAAGAGGGTTATAGACGGATGAGGATACCGAAAATAGTGGTGGGGTAGATGGGAAGAGAGTTTGAGAGAACTGATGCAAGTTAGTGTGATAGGGGATGTCTATTGACTTTATATTTAAATTCCTGAAGATTTTGGCTGTCGGGGAAGCAAGTATATGGAAGGCGAGAAAGTGAGAGAAAAGAAACTGTTAGAGTAGAAATTACCATTACACTTTATCGGTTTCATTGTAAAAGGGTGGGACCCAGTCGCTAATCTAGTAGCTCGTGTAAATTCATATCTAGGGAGCACCAGTGATCTAAGTTTATCGGAGCAGAAGCCGTGAAAGTATTTATAGAAGAGGCATCGTTGATATCGAGCACTTTATCACAAAGTTTGTTTGCTATGAAAGTCTTACTATATATCCCACTGATTATCGGCAATTTTGACTACACCCCTATTGTCTTTTTTATGAATGAGAAGAGACTTTTGTATCAATTCTGATTTTTGCTTTCATTATGTTTTTTTTTGCATTCATTCTGATTTTATATTTTTTTACATTCATTATCATTTTTTGCGCGCATCATAATTTTTTTGCATTAATTGTGATTTTTGCATTCATTATAATTTTTTGCATTCATTATGCCGTTATTTTGCATTCATTATGATGTTAATCTCCAACTTTTCTTTAATCTAATTCTATTTTTAGGAATTTTCCATAGATATCAAGAGAACTGTTTGTTATTGCAGCAAAATTTGCCACTGTTTATTCGAAACTATAGGAGGAGGTCAGTAACATTATAATGAATGCAGAAAATTTGATTTTATTCATAATATAGAAAAGTAGACAGAAAATTTTTCCCTCCAAAAATGTCGGTAGAAAAATGGGAGCTTTAGACTCTGTCGAATCTTCAAATCTGGTTGGCTTATTTGTGCTATATAATCTTACGGCGATAATAATATAAACACAAATGATATTGGCTTATACAGGGATGATGACTTTATGGTAGTGAGGAATTCCACCAATTTTTAAAATTGATAAAATTATAAAGTTAATATATAGAAAATTGAAAACCTTAATTTAAAAGTGACCATTAATACAAATAGTAGATTATCTCAATGTGACTTTAGATATTAGAAACTAATATATACCTTCAATATAAAAAACACATAACAATCCTTTACATATCCACCTAAAATCTAACCATTCTCCATCCATTATTGATCTTGTATTCACCCATAGAATATATAATTATTAGAAATTCCGCCAACGAAGCAGTATTTAATAAGCACAGTAAATTGTCGAGCAATTTGTTCAAAAATGGATTTAAAAGCTCAAATATAAAATATGGAAAAACAGAAGAACTACCCCGAATAAAAATAGAAGTAGAAAATTATTTTTACACTCCTCCTTTCAACCAAATGGTTATGAGTAAATTCGGCAAAAATGCTCGATTTGATTAAGAAGCGTTTCTCGAATAAAGATCCATTAGGCGAGATTTTCAATAAAAAATACTCTAAAATTAAGTTAAAGTTGTACGAATAATCTGAAATGAAAATTAAATCTCATTGAAAATAAGAATCGTTCAAAAACCGAAATCATAATGTTATGCAGTTATAAATATACTTGTAGAAACCGTATAGAGTGTCCTTTAAAAAACAGGTGCCTTAGAGTATCTGTTGTTTATCAAGGCACTATTTCTTCAACGGAAAACTCTAGTAATATAAAGATTAATATTGGTAGCACAAAGAATTCCCTGAAAAATGCTTTATCGACACACTTCTTCATATATTAATAATAATAATAATAATAATAATAATAATAATAATAATAATAATAATAATAATAGAACATGCCTATTGAAATAATTTTTGTATCTAAAAGAAACCGATAGAACTCATAAAACAAAATGGAAAAAAGCTAGAATATTTAAGTCTTTAAATAACCCACGCCTCTTGTGTCTATATGAACAATTATATATTATTAAATTTCTTAAGAATAAAAGTCTATTAAATAAATGCATTGAAAATAATCTCATACGGAAACATTGCGTAATGTTCACTTAAAATATTATTAAAAATTTTCATAACAGAATATCAATTAACTTACATATATCCGATAATTTATTTTGAATTATGATATAATATTAATTAAAACAATAATATTTTTACAACTTAAGAGTTTATGAAAAATTGACAAAAAATTCAATTTGAACCAAAGTAAAAACAGTATAATCATGCTGAAATGTCTCTTTAAGTCAGGTCAAAAATAAAAACAGTTTTTCTTTCTTTCTTGTTTTTAAAAATTGCCAGGATACAGAGAACGGTAATCTTGTAACAATAATGTACACGTCACACTAAAAAAGAGCAGTTTAGACTGTAGCTTAATGGACTGATATTTCCCGTTAAGGTTGAAAGAAGAAAACCCTATTCCCTAAACATATAAAAGTATTTAAAAATCTAAATATTTAACATTCTCTTTAGTGAAATTTTAAAAAAACATACAATCTAAATTCTTCTATCTTACCACATCTATATTAACTTTTTTTAAATAACAAGAGTTTTGTGCATTAAAATATAAATTACTTTGAAAAAAATGAATCAACATTGCCTGATGATGAGGTACAATCTCAAAACACAGAACTTTCAGTGTCACAATTTAAATTAAATTAATTTTAAATAAAAAACAAATTTGATTATAATTATATGTGTGTGTGTGTATTTGTTCTTTTTCTCGCTGTGTGTAAATCCGTTTCGGTAACAATAATTTATATAGTTAAACCAAAACTATCAGTAACTAAGGCTTCTACACCGAGTGTAGTCCAGTGAATAACTGGGAGACCATCAATTAACACGAAAAATACGATGCTGGAATTGAATTTAAGAATTTTTTCTTAAGAAATGTTTACAGTTTTTCTTTGGATTAAATTAATTTTATTTTTTAGATACAGAATCAGTGTAATTTTATTTAATTTATTTAATTTTAACTTTACATATTTTATATTCTAAACAAACTTTTTCGGTGCGAATTCAAAAGTTTCATTAAGAATTTTATCATTTAAAGTTAATTTAATTTGAAGAAATTTCTCTATTTTTTCCAACAATTACCATATTAAATATAAAGTTAATTTTTATGAATAATTTATGTTTCTTTGATATAGAATGCATTTTTAAAAGTATGTCAAATTACTCTGTCCTTCATAAATAAATAGAATATATTAAATATAAAAATGTTTTTACTGCAAAATTAATGAAAAACGAACTGATTCAAGAATTTTTGACCTAACGTTAAAATTAAATTTAATACTTTATAACCATTGAAAAATATATACCACACAATATAAGAGATGACATTATTGACTTGGCAATATTGTATTTTCTCTTTTTTTTGCGATTATTTTAAACTTTGAAAATAACAAAAGCGCCATTAATAAGAATTTTGTCACAGAAAATTTATTTAATAATAATATTTTACAATTTTTATAACATGTAAAGTATGAAAAAGTAACTGCAACTTTTTGCACTACTAATTTTTTATAAACAGCAATTGTTCCTTTTGAAAAAAATTAATAAAAATAGAATATAATATTTTGTCTATGACATTATTTTTCATGGAACCAAATATACTGACATAGAAATTTTAAAAATGCGTATGTACTTGTATTAAAAAATATATTTAATTGTAAAAATGTAAAACAAAATCAGTGTAATACTTTTGCAGTAATATTTTTTAAAAGCTACAGTAAAATATTATTTGGTTAAATTTTTAGATAATCTGATTTTATGGGTGAGGAAATGAGTGATCCACACCCACATATAATGCGATTACACAAGATTTAATTTTTCAAACTGTAAAATTCCAGTTTGTATATTTCAAAGTCATGCGTCCTGGCATTTATTAATCTATTTCATTGACTACAAGTTCCCCACGTTTATAATCACTTAAAATGTTGAATACTGAAACTTAAATTCCGAATTCTAAATCTTTCAGACCATATAATATAAGGGTCAAACATTTTTAAGAGCATCATGTAATTTTTATAAAACAATAGTTTAATTAATAGTCTTTTCATTACTCCTCTAACTCTTTCTCAAAAGGGTAAAAAAGTAACAGGTTTTCATGGTAAGAATATTTAAAGAAAGTTGATCCTATCCCAAACACAACGTTTCTGATAGTAAAGTAAAAAAAATATAATTCTTTTTAACTTTTTGGCCAAACCAAGTGATACGTAAGCGGGGATGTAGAGTCAACTGAACAGCCAGTATGTGACCCGTAGGCTGAAGGGACAGAAAGATAAATAGTATCTAACTGTCGGGGAAGAAAAAGAAAAAGAGAAACAAAGAATCTAACAACGATATATATATATATATATATATATATATGTGTGTGTGTGTGTGTGTGTGTGTGTGTGTGTATTACTCTACAGAAAGGAATCTTGTTCTTTCGGTGACTACACTACTTATGTAAGAAACGTAAATTTCTCCGTTTCCACGCGCCTTTGTCTTAGGGCATAGCGACTCTGACTGACACCAAATCGGTAGAATTTCGATCCAGGCCAGAATCAAGTGGATGTGTCTAGCCGCACTGATGAGCTGTGATACAGCGAAACATCCATGTATGTGGATAAGTTGCATATATATGTTTAAAATTTTCTTTCTTTATAAGGTTAAGGCTTTCTATATCAAAGTTAACGTGTTTATAGATAAGTTGTAGAAATATAAAACTTGTCCTGTCCGTTATTTTTATTGATATATCGGTTTATCTCTTTTAAACTATGCACACGAATATGTATAATTTCAATCGTTCTTCAAACACGACATGAAAGTTTTGGCGTCATTGCTCAAATGTAGCATGCCACAAGAGAGTAAAAATTGCCTTTAATCTAATATACTTATTACTAGATGTATTTATCCGTGCAGCTATGTTGTCACAGAAATTATCACAAGTAGGCTTGCCAAACATCCTCTAAATGCTGAATATGTACAGTATTGAATAATTTTGTCACATGTTCTTTTCAAGGACACGACAAATGTCCCACAGTGATTTAAATTGTTTTTTTTGTTTTGCTATTAAAGATATACTTTTTCTACTTTCTTAAGAAATCTTAATTGTAACTTCAAAAGTAATATTATTTTATATGATACTTTTGATGAAAATAACCCAGAAATCATTAGGAAAGGATTTTATTTGAAGTTTACACAAAACACAAGTGTTATTTTTCTGTTGTCTCTATTGAAGAAATATTTTAAAATGATTTCACTTCTATACATTTTTTTTTTACCGTAGCGTGTATTAAATAATTTTCCAATGATTTTACTTTTATTTTCTTCATGACCATTTATATAATCATCTTCTTTTCTTAGATTAGGACTCTCTATTTAATATACTGACCTGGTGCGATGGGTAAATTGTCGGAATTTCATATTTATTAATTTCATTGCTTGTTTGTGATTTTATCGATTGCAAAGTATAGTGGGTTCAGTTTAACCCCATCTGCGACAAATAAAATAACATGACACAATTCATTCCACCAGAAATTTAGAAACGGTTTTCTACTGCTTGGCATTCGCGCCGGAAGATCTACGACAAACATTTCAGAGTGTTTTGGGTGACAGTGTTGAAGATTCCGGAAGAGTTAGATGACTCTAATGGTGATTATGAAAGTGTTAAGCGTGTTCACTAGAGATACCAAGTTTTTGCGTCCATTCATGTTCCTACAGAACCTTGGACTCAGGTTGTCTGATGAGTTAGAATTGGCTTGAGTCAAGAAGGTGGCTGCTAGAAGACACTATGTCTGGCAACATGGCTCTGCAATACGCCACACAAGCAGGAGAACCTGATCATAGCTGTTAGAAATATCTGCGACCAAACCACTTTATACATCTGACCATCCTACTCTCCAGACAGCAACACGCTTGATTATTATGTGCAGATCGAAGTTGAGTGGGAGACCCACAAAACTCCTTCTAACAGCAAATATGAACTAAAGGCAAGGATAATGACAGCTTTCACCATCTTAAACAAGGATACCATTCAGAAACGTCTCAAGAGATTCTGAAGTCGTCTGGAGTCCGTGGTCATAGCCAATGGCAAATTTATGAAAGAAATTTACTCTTTACGCTTTCATGATATTTTTATGAGATTTGAGTAAATATGTCTGTTAAAATAAGATATGAGTGTTATTTTCCTTTTTGCGTAAATTAAGCAAAAAATTAGCTATCGTACTCTATATATATATCTACAGGAGAAAGACATAAAGACAGACAAATAGAAAGAGAGACACAGACAGAGAGAGAGGGAAAAATGTTCAGAATATTGTATTTTTAATCTAGCAACCCTAGTCACAAAGTTGATTTTTAATGCCGTCTTTTTACAATTCGTGGAAAAAATAAACTCCTCAACTACCCTCAACACATTTCCTTTTGGGCATACCTCAGGCTCTGGGAAATGATCCCAGTCTCCTCTCAACGGGGAAGTACTGCCTGGGTGGATGCCCCACCCAATCACCGGGTTTGATACTAAATACGCGATAGAAAAGAATTACTGCCTTTATCAAAAACATATGCGAAGTAAACAAATTTTCTCTATTGAACGTAAAAGTCAGTTCCCCGATTCTATTTTTACTAGCATTGCACTATTGCTAATCCTGGCGATCTTTCTTACATGGATAGTGTTGGTGTTAATATTGAACTGAAAACCAGAAAGTAAAACGCGTTATTTTTGTTGCTTTATATTCATATGATAACCGGATATGACCTTCTGCAGATATCAGTCAGTTAAGTGACGTACGTGCTACCCGCTCGGGTAATCATGTCTCGAAAGAGAAATGACTGACTGGGCAGAAGATTATCCCGCAATAGATTGCCATTACTTTCTGCGCTAGACTATTTGCCTGTCAAGGCTATAGAACCCAAGCTGTCCTGTTTTTTAAACCATAAGTGGGGGGAAGAGACGGGTTAATACCTTTCGCAAGGTTGTTTGTATACAAATGAATGAATGTAATTCAACCAGAATTCGAACTCGGCTCCTCGATTTCTTATTTATATCCGATATCCACTCCACCACAACGCACACACTTGTCTCTAGATATAAAGAGTTTAAAAACTTTGACCTAATAATCAGTGTTTTGTTTCGGCTTTACATGTAATTTTTTGTAACAATCAAATTGCGTGATAATAATTCTTGATCTAAAAGTCATTGCTTAACTTTACCCATCAAAAATAAATTAACGCTTTAAATAGAGAATGTGAGTCAGTTAAGTGCCAGACGTGAAACACGCTTGGGCGATCATGTCACAAGCGAGGCATGACTGACTGGGCAGATGATTATCCCGCAGTATGTTGCCATTGCTTTCTGCGGTAGACTGGTTGCCAGCCAAGGCAAAAGAATCCAATCTGTCCTGTTATTTAACTCATAACTGAAGGAAATGGATGGAATAATATCTTTCCCAAGGTATTTGCGCGTAAGCGAATGCATTGAATTCAACTGGAATTTGAACTCGGCTCCCCGATTTCTCGTTCCGAGCCACTATCCAATGCACCACAACGACATCCAGCGAAAAAAATATGTCTCCTCTAAGGTTGCTCTTTTACCAAAAAAAAAAAAAATAGCTAGAAAACAATAACCCAGAAATAACATTTTCTTCTGGCTTACGTTGCTGAAGGTAAAGTGCACAGCAAACACATTACTGATCTGTAGTCAAGAGACACGTTCGACCGGCAGCTTGTCCCCTTTAATATTTATAGCTTTGTCCATTAAATGCCAAACTCTATCGTTTTTTTTTTTTGTTCACATCAAAAAAAAAAAAGCCTATGAATAAAATATAATCTGTACAAAGCTGTATGCTTTTGCGACCATGAAATTCGAATGGCCTAGTAGCTAGTGGTAGCAAAGTTTGTCTACAACGAACATCGCTAGAAAACCTATTCTAACAATTGCGTTGCAAAGTAATGCAAACGAGAAAGAATCAGGACATTTATTAACACTATAGTAACTACTAGTACAACTAATAATAATAATAATAATAATAATAATAATACATATAGAACCTTATTTTCCGTCTTTTAAGGGATTCGTATAGAATTCCTGATTATTGTGAAACAATTTGCTGGTTATGAGTACAGAAACTGATGAAATGGTGCAACAGGTTGTTAAAAATCTATTTAGAGATAAAATTTCAACATTCACCGTTAAGTTTAATTCCTGTTTATTTACCTACAGGAATCTTTACATATATTTATTCAATTACTTAACAATAGTCAAAATTAAGCAATGTTCCCTTAGATCAAGCATTGCACAATTTGATGATCTCAATATTTTTTTATCATTTCACCCCAAGCAAAGCAGGACCGTAATAGTGTGCAAGGTGTTACAGAGAGAGAAAAGACTAAATACAGAGTGTATTGAGGAAAGATAACAGATGAATAGTCTTCAAGATAACAGATAAATAGGCTTCAAGAAGATAGAAGATAGTAGCTGAGGTTGCATTTCAATTTTTTGGAAACTGTATCTGTCTGCGAAGTAAGTAAACGGAAGCAGTACCACAGGCGGGAAGTGTGAGATAACAAAAACTGTTCGTGTACAAGCAGTGGTTACATTTAAGTATTTCAACGGTAAAAGGGTGAGAAATGAATACCGATCTTAAATGCATGTGATTGGGCACCTCGAGCTGGTGTAATGGTTAGCAAAATTACCATTGAGTGGTGAGTTCGATCATGACTGCACGTTCCATATTTTTGGGCCTGTACCATATCTAAGCAACCCTTATAAAATCACCTTAAATGCATGTGGTTGGAGTCACAGGGAAAAAAGGTTCATCAGAGCAGTTGGTATGAAAATATTTGTAGAAATGACAAAGAAAATCTACGTAATAACAGGTGAGAAACTTACTGAAGTGTAAATGCCAAGTCAGGATCGATTACAATGCAGATCCTTATATCGATTTTGTAAATTGCCTAGAGATAAATAGCAGGAGTGTTGTGACGTGGCTCGATCACGTGACTCGGTTCACTTAGATATAGAAAGAGTAAGACGGTTGAAGAAGGATGTTAGTTAGTGTGAGCTGACGGTTACTGTTAACCTGCGTGTTACTTGCTAACTCAACCACCCATATTGTTGCGATCTACGACGGACTATTATATTGTATCTATCGAATAAGATATTTTATCGTCTGTGTATTGCTTGCCACCTCGATGATACAACAAGGAGCACACGACCAGATATCCCAACAGTATTCAATGCTCGGACAAATTGTAGATTTATAAACGTGCAAGATCGATTCGGAAGAGAAAAAAATTTGGCACGACACAGTGACTCAATTTTTTTAGCAGTAGCTGCTTCTATTGGTTCAATGTAGTTGTTGCCCTTCAGTTCGGTTGGAAAAGTGGGGCCAATGAGTCGCAGTGTCTCCAAGAGACTAGCATTAGTCATGATGATAACGGGTAGGAAAGTTTTCTATGGTGGTTAAATGAGAGCTGTTTTGTTTTCTGTTCCAATTAACCAGATTGGAGTTTTGTTTCAACCGTAGCAGCTAGGTTTTCTTTGTCAACCTTGGCAGAATTACTGTTGAGACGGGAGGAAATCGTGGTGTCATTTGTATAAATATCTAAATCTGATTCCCTGATCAATATTTTTTACACATGGAAAAAGTCGAATTTGATTGTCAAATTTTTTTAAAAAATCATCTCACCCCAAGCAAGGCATTCCACTGCCACTATTGCGCATGGGGCTACATAGGGGAAGGTAAAGAGAAGGAGTGGATAGACATAGGGAATGTCAGGAGAAAGGTGACAGATGAGTAAGGATAGCGAGGATGAGGGTCGGACAGATGGGAAGAGTGCTTGATAGAATGGGAGCAGGTTAGTGTGTTAGGAGGTGTGTATTGACCTTACATTTAAACTCCTGGAGATTGTAGCCGTCGGGGAAGCAATCGTTTGGAAGAGAATTCCACAGTCGGGAAGTGCGAGGAAAGAAACTGTTGGAGTAGAAGTTACGGCTGCATTTTATCGGTTTCACTGTAAAAGGGTGGGATCTAGTTGCTAATCTAGTATCTTGTGCAAATTCGTATTTAGGGGGCACCAGTGATCTAAGATCATCGGAGCAGAAGCCGTGAAAGTATTTATAGAAGAGACACAGGGAAGCCACGTCTCGCCGGTGGGAGAGAGACTGCAGGCTTTCTGCCAAGTCGGTATCTATCACATTACAGACCCTCCTCTGAACCTTATCGAGAAGCCCGAGGAGAACAGCAGGGGCACCCGACCAGATATGGCAGCAGTATTCAAGTAATAAATATAAAGCAATGACAATAGCATTTGCGTGTTATATCTGACCTACTGCAACTAACCTGCAGCAACACATCTCACAAATAACTTGAAAGGATATGTAAAATATGCTACTGGTGAATAAAATACTGTAGACAAAATATGTAAGTAAGAAGAATATATACTACAACATAACTACTCCTAGCAATCAAATAAAGTTCGATTAAATTTCTGAAAATCATAACAAGAAAGTGGTCTATGTGAAATTATTTTTTGTCTATCTTTTTATAATCGTGTCGCCTCAAGCAAAGCATTTGACTGCCACTGTTGAGCAGGGGTATGCATAGGAGGTTTTGAGAAAGAGTGACAGGTTACAGTGGGTGTCAGGAAGAGGGTATGAAAAAGATGAGAATACCGATGAGAGTGGAGTGGACGAAAAAATGAGCATGAGAGAAGATGCATGTTAGTGAGATGGGAGATGACTATTGACTTTAAATTTGAAGGTTGTAGCCGTCGGAAAAGCAAGTAAACGGAACGGAATTCCACAGGCCTGAAGTGCGAGAAAAGAAACTGGTGGAGTATAATTTGCGTTTAAAATTTATCGGTTTCACAGTAAACGGGTGGGACCTACTTGCTAATCTTGTGGCTCGAGTAAATTCATATATAGGAGGCACCAGCGAGCTAAGTTCATCGGAGCAGAAGCCGTGAAGTTATTTGTAGAAGAGACACAGGGATACCCCATTACGACGGTGAAAAAATGACTGTATCTGAGCTACCAAGTCGGGATCAATCACATTAGAGATTTTCCGTTGGATTTTGTCAAGGACACCTAGGTGGATAGCAGGAGCACCCGACCAGATATGGCAGCAGTATTCAATGCACGGATGGATGGTAGATTTGTAAATGTACAGGATAACGGGGATACTGAAAAGAAAAGAAGTAGAGATAAACAATGAGTGACTTGTTCAAATAAATGTTCAGTAGATGAAAAGTCTAAAATATATAAAAAATTACACAGACTAAGGAAAGATAAAAAGAATTATGAATCCTACATTATGTAAAAGCTTGACATATAAAAGCATCATATGCATTGTATACACAATCTTTAATAATTCACTCAAGAGATTTGAGTTCGAGCGTTTCCAAAATTTTATTCGTTATGTTAATTTCCAGCTTTCTGAAATAAATGATAGTTAAACATTTCTAATGACTGAAAATGCTTCAACTGATAACGATATTCAAAATATGAATATTAATGTAATAATACCAATAAAATTAAATATAAGTATAAATTTATGTGGCAGCAAGCATTCAAGTAAAAGATAATGGATAAATCTACAAATTTAGGTTTGATTTTCTGGGCTTGCTGAATTCTGTAATTTTAGGAGTAGAGAAGATATTACCATAATTTTTTTTTTTTTTATAAGCGTTTCACCCCGAGCAAGGCATGTCACTGCCACTACTGCGCAGGGGGCTACGTAGAGTGGAGAAAGGATGATTAAATGTAGGAAATGTCAGAGGGTGGGTTATAGGCGGGTAAGGATACCGAGAATGAGGGTTGGGTAGATGAGAGTGTTCTGAGAATAATTGGGAGTTAGTGTGATAGGAGGTGTCTATTGACCCTACATTTAAACACCTGGAGATAGTAACTGTCGGGAAAGCAGAGTTGTGGAAGGGAGTTCCACAGGCGGGAAGCGCGAGAAAAGAAGCTGTTGGAGTAGAATTTACGGTTACATCTTATTTGTTTAACTGTAAAAGGGTGGGACCAAGTTGCTAATCTAGTATCTCGTGTAAATTCGTGCTTAGGCGGCACCAGTGATCTAAGCTCATCGGAGCAGAAGCCATGAAAGTACTTGTAGAAGAGGCACAGTGAAGCCACATCACGCCGATGAGAGAGCGGCTGCAGCCGGTCTGCCAAGTCAGTAATAACCACGTTACAGATGAAGCTTTTATAGCAAGAATAATGCAAATTCCTGTCTTGGCAAAATTTGTCTTCGAGTATTTTTTCCTGTCCTAAAATTAGAGTCTAAATTGTTGCAATGAAAAGGAATCAAAATTAATATTAATTGCTCTTTAGAATTTCATAATGAGGTTTTCAAGATAATGTAGACCAATTTATATTTTAAGCATTTTGGCTCAAGTTATAAGCGTAGATTGTGGTGTAAAAAACACATGATAGCAATGTGATATTGTTAATTAGAACTCTACATATGTTAGAAACATAATAAAACTAATATTTTTGAATCATTTCATACCAAGCAGGATAGTTGGTGCAAAGGGGGGAGGTTACATAGAAGAAAAGTCATGAGAAAGAAGGTCAGGTAATAGGGGTTGTCAGGAAGTGGGTAAGAGGAGAATGAGAATACTGCAGTGATGAGAGTGGAGTGGACGGTGATAAGAACATGAGAAATTCGATCCGAATCAGTGAGATAAGAGGTGACTACTGACCCTACATTTAAATTCTTAGAGATTGTAGATGTCGGGGAAGTAAGTATACGGATGGAAATTCCACAGGCGAGAAGTGCGAGAAAAGAAGCTGTTAGAGTAGAAATTCCAGATATATTTTATTGGTTTCACTGAATTTCGAAATAATCTTATTGCTCATTCTCACCCTATACAAACCCAATGGAACATAAAAGGTAGATGTTTTTTTGTGCAGAGCTATATAAGCATAAGTAAGTAAAAAATAATGCTCATGAGGTCGTTTTCGATTATACAAAAAGACACGAACATATTGAACACACCTATATTTCAAATGGGCAAATTTATGAAAAGAGATTTTTGTTCATTTAAATGTGATATTGAATATAGCAGTAAATGCTGGAAAGTTTTCTCATGGATGAAGAAGAGAATTGAAGCGAAAGAATTGTGCCTCTCCAGAAATAAATAAACAAAGAAAAATAAGCAAAAAATTAAATAAGCAAATAAATAAATATAATATGGGAGCCACTAAAGAAAAAACACGACAAATACCAGCAAGTCTTGAGTTAAAACATGCAGTAGAAGCTGTTGCAGTACTCCTCAGCAGACAAGTAACTTTTAAGGCTCCAACTTTACTACAGAGAAGTAATAATAACTAATTTATAAGATTTGACCACAGGATTCCAATGTTTCTAAAATGAATTTCAAAAACTATCAAATTATAAAGACCTACGAATTGTAGTAATAAAAATATGGAAATTCTGATAGGCACGTTGAGTATAATAAATAAGTGTATCGAAAATCATGTAAGTAAATATACTCAGTGACAACAGAATCAGAAGAAAATAAGCATAAAAGTAATGAAAATACAGCATATGAAACAGAGGAAGATAGAAGAAATTATTCTTCTTCTATGAACCATGTCCCTTCAGGACGTATGTGAGCATGGCCTTCCACGTCTTCCTATCCTTGCTTGCTCTTGGCACTCTTTCTCCTGTTACTCCACTCAAACCCAGCTCTGTCAATCATCTGCTCGGGCCCTTCAGAAATGTTACGCGCTGCTTTTCTCTGTTCCTCATTCTCTCTGTCTGAGTATCAGGTTCTCCAGGCCTTCTTTCCTCTTCACATGTCATAAGGACTACAGCTGTCTTTTCCTGATGCTCAGTATTATTTCCTTTTCTTTCCATTCTTCATAAAACTTCATTAATGTTCACATGCTTGATCCATGATATCCGCTGCATCCTTCTGTAGAACCACATACTGACTTGGCAGACCGGCTGCAACCACTCTCTCACCGGCGTGATGTGGCTTCCCTGTGCCTCTTCTATAAGAACTTTCATGGTTTCTTCTCCGATGAACTTAGAGCACTGGTGCCGCCTAAGCAAGAATTTACACGAGATACTAGATTAGCAACTAGGTCCCACTCTTTTACAGTGAAACAGATAAGATGTAACCGTAAATTCTACTCCAACAGCTTCTTTTCTCGCGCTTCCCGCCTGTGGAACGTCCTTCCACAAGTCTTTTTTCCCGACAGCTACAATCTCCAGATGTTTAAATGTAGGGTCAATAGACACCTCCTATCACTCTAACTCCCAATTATTCTCAGAACACTCTCATCTACCCAACCCTCCTTCTCAGTATCCTTACCCGCCTATCACCCACCCTCTGACATTTCCTATATTTAACCATTCTCGGTATCCCTACCCGCCTATCACCCACCCTCTGACATTTCTATATTTAATCATTCTTTCTCCACTCTGTGTAGCCCTCTGCGCAGTAGTGGCAGTGACCTGCCTTGCTCGGGGTGAAACGCTTATAAAATAAAAATCAGGTACTTAAAGTTTTTCATTCTTAGAAGATATTGTCCAGCATTCACTGTCATATAGAAGAACAGAGATAAAATAGCAATCCAGTACCGTCTATTTTGTTTCTAGCGAAATGTTCCTGTCTGTTAATATTCTAATTAGCTTCTGGAATGCGTCCTTCGCCATTCAAATTCGCCTTCGGATCTCAGTGTCGCATTTTCTGTCCTCCGTTAGAACACTTCCTATGTAATTAAATTTTTGTACTTGCTTGATGTTAGCATCGCCAACCTGTAATTGGCCTTTTATTCAATTTGCTGATGACCTTACATTCGGCCTTCTTGTAATTTATTTGTAGCTCTTTCTTTCGAATTTATTCATCTCCTGTTTATAAGAGGCCTTGTAGTTTTCTTTCCGTGTCAGCTATCATCTGCTTAACTTAAATTGCTTAGCCTACACACCGCCAATCACGAATCATGGCATAACTTCTAGGGTCCTCAGAATAATGTACAATTTAATAGATCAGGTTAAAAGACAGCCCCTTTTTATCTTGGTATATCTGCCGAATTCGTTTTCTATCCGTATGAAAGCATTTTGCTGACAGTAGACGTTTTTGATTATTTCGATGTATTTGCCAAATATGTCTATGTTGCTGAACATTTTTATCAATTCCTTGTGGCGTACTTTGTCGAACGCCTTAGCATAGTCTACAAAACAGAAGTAAACTTCTTTTTCATTTCTATCGCTCTTTCTAATAGTATTTTAAGCATAAATATCGCATTCCTTTTCAGTGTTATTGAAAAAACCGCAATGTTCTTGTCGTATCTCTGGGCTGATTCTGCTTCTCACTCTATTAATCAAGAATCTGACAATGAGTTTCGTAACGTAGCTCATCAAGCTGATTGTTCGGTGAAGCTAGCATTTGATTACACCTGGCTTCTTGGGCAGAGATATGAAAATTGATTTGCATGATTACCTGGTATGACACCACTGGTGTAGATTTCATTTCATATTTTAGTAATTTTCTCTATGCAAATATCTTCTAAGGCTGTCAACATTTCTATTACAATGCCGTCTGGCTCAGTTGCTATTTATTTTGGCCATTGCAGGTTTCACTTCGGATTTTAGTATTTCCGGTCTGTGAGCATCTTTGTTTAATATCTGTTGCCTTCTCTTGTCGTGGAAGCGATTATTTATATATTCTTCCTATCGCTGAAATATTAAATTTTTCTCCAATATGATCGTTCCATCCTTGGTTTTTGTCCTCTCAGTTATTTTATTTCTTCATGCATTTTCTTTTATTAGTCTTGCTCAATCTCTCTAATTCGGCACATTTGCTGTTGAGCAGTTCCTATTTACCCTGTCTGCACGTGGTATTTATTTCCTTTTGTAGCTTCTTTTATTCAGTTCCATGTCTTGGCATAGTATATATAAATATAAATTTATGTGGCAGCAATCATTCAAGTAAAAGCTACATCTGTAAAGTGGTTGATACTGACTTGGCAGACCGGCTGCAACCACTCTCTCACCGGCGTGATGTGGCTTCCCTGTGCCTCTTCTACAAGTACTTTCATGGCTTCTGCTCCGATGAACCTTGAGCACTGATGCCGCCTAAGCAGGAATTTACACGAGATACTAGATTAGCAACTAGGTCCCACCCTTTTACAGTTAAACAAATAAGATGTAACTGTCTCCTTTGTATCATGTCAAGAATCTCTTCAGTCATTCACTCTTGTTTTTTCTGCATCTGATTTCCTCTTTGACGATGTTTGCTGATATCACTAGCGCTTCTTAAGTGCTTCCCATTTCAAATTTAGATTTCCCATTTGTTCTTGGTATTTGTTTCTCACATTGTTAGTATATATTTTCTGCAAGTTGAGGTCATTCAGGAGCTTGTTGTATTGCAGTCTAGGTTCTGCCCTATGACATTACAAGACCACTGATGTTTGACAAATGCCCATAATGTTACAGTAAACAAAGATGGCTCAAATCCCGCATATCGATCATGACTTAAATTTTGTGAAATTGTTGACCCCATGTAACCATTTTAGAAAATACATTAGACACGACAATTTAGTACATTATATTTATTGTCATGTCTGTTTTCACTAAGAACTTTCAGGCAAATATTATACATAATAATGTGGTACTGTGATAAATACCAAGAAACAATGGACCATCTAATCTCAGGCTGTTCTGTACTTGCCCCAAATGAATATAAAAATCGTCACGATAGAGTGGGGAAATATTTACACTGGACAATGTGCAACAGAGGTATATTTCAAGGTGATTCTTTGTCTCCCTTACTATTTTGCATAACATCAATAAAATTAACCAGTCAACTTAACAAGACAGAATGTGGTTATAAAACATCTCAAAAGAAAAAAACATCTATTTTACATGGATGACTTAAAGTTGTATGCTAAGAATGACAATGAGCTGGAAGGTCTTCTGCAAACTGTAAAATGCTTCAGTGAAGAGATTGGAATGAAATTCAATTAGAATAAATGTGCTAAAACTACAGTTTTACGAGGATCACTACAGCAAACATCCTCAATTAGCTTAAACCCTGCTGAAACTATAAAAGACGTAGTACCTAGGTGTAAATGAGAGTGAAATAATTCACCATAAAAAAGTAAATAGTGCGTAAAGAGTACTATAGAAGGCTACGACTGATTTTAAAAATTGAATCGAATTCTCAGAACAGAATTAAGGCCATTCCAGTGGACCAATATAGCTTCAACATCTTGAACCTTACTCTAAATGACATCAGACGAATAGAATCTAATACAAGAATGGTCCTTTCTAAACATATGATGCATCATCTAAAGGCTGATGTAGACGGCCTATACTTATTCCGTAAAGAATGAGAAAGAGGATTTATTCAGCTAGAGTTGTCATACAAGACAACAACTACTGGCTTACTATCATACATAGAAGCAACAAAGGACTGGATGATACAATTAGTTAAACAACGTGAAAACAGAAAGAAAAATATTCAATAATGAAAGAAGGTAGTTAATACAAACAAGATTGACGTTTAGTAGATTCTGTAAAAAAGCAAAACAGAAGCCAAGAACCAATTATTGCGGAAGAAATTATGAAAAGAAAGCCAAGGATAAATCTCTTGAACAGATGAAACAACGCTCGCAAGACAAACCTCTGCGTGGCTAATATTCAAAAAGTGCTAATAAATCCAATGTTGATAAGGTTAATACTCAACGATGGTTGAAGTTTGAAAACTGAAAGCTTTATTCTTGCTGCTCAAGACCAAAGTCTTTTCACTAGAACTTTCTGGCAAATATTATACATAATAATGTGTCTCCAAAATGCAGGCTCTGTGATAAATAGCAAGAAACAATAGACAATTTAATCTCAGGATGTTCTGTACTTACCCCAAATGAATATAAAAATCGTCACGATAGAGTTGAGCAATATTTACACTGGACAATGTGCAAACATTATGGAAAATATGTAAACAAACACTGGTATGTTCATTACCCAGCAACGGTTACAGAAATAGAAGACATCACCATTCTATGGGATTACACCAGTTATAAAGACACAAAAATTGGAGCAAATAGGCCAGAGGCGATTTCTTTCTACTGTTTGTCTACATTTGTTTCCTCATGTTCGTCTAAAATATCCTGTAGAATCTGGTGTCTGTTTCTCAGATCACTGATGAAAGCAACCTTAACGGTGTCGCCCCTCAGTCGCTGGATGTCAAAGCCTGTCTGTGTGACTGGTCTAGCTTTGGTCTTTTTTAGTTTGGTCTTGATAAGTGCCGTTACTAGGTGATGGTCATTGCTGACGTCTGCACTCCTCTTGACTTTCACGTCCAGGAGGTATCATTGCCACATACCGTTGATCATCAAGTAGTCAATCTCTTTCATTCGGCGAGTTCCAGGTCCGCTTGAGGATATCACGATGTGTGAAGAGGGACCCTCCTATCACCAGATTGTTTATGTTGCAGAACTCCACCAGTCTCTCACCATTGTCATGCCTGGTTCCCACCCCATGCTTTCCCATCACTCTTTCACAGTCGGTGTTGTCATTCCCGACTTTGGCGTTGAGGTCTCCCATGATAACAAGGAGATCATGCTGAGTGGTTTTCTCTGTCTCCATTTGCAACTGGCTGTAGAGTCATCTTCGTCCTCCCCGGAACTGTCGTTGGTTGGTGCGTATCATTAGATGATACTGGTGTTGATGTGTCTGTCTTTCAGTCTAGCGCTAAACAGTTTGCTGTTAACGGGTTTTCAATTTAGCAGGCATCGCTCTACATCTTTCTTGAGGATGATGACAATTCCTTTGTGGTGCAGGCCATCGTCTCATACAGAGTAGAGGATGTTTTTTCCGGTGGTTGTTCTCATCCTACCAGATCCAGTTCATCTGCTCTCACTTACTCCTAGGACATGGAGGTTGAATTGTTTCATCTCTGATGTATCTTGTGCCAGCTTGCCCGTCTCCTACATTGTCTGATCTTCTCCTACTGGTAACGTCCGCGCGGCTTTCCCCACCAGCATTCACACGAGCCTCATTGAATTCAGAAGGCCGTTTCTATTTCTCTGCTGCTGTTTCCGTAATAAACTGTTTTTATGGGCATCGTCGTTACCCTGCGCCCAACCCTCAAACCTAGAGGGCCGGTGGGCCAATCTTGGTCCCCAGCTAAGTCTTTTTTTGGTGCGACAGATTTGCCATGACACAGCATCGTCGGTGGGCATTTGTGGAATTTCGCAAGGGTACGGTTGCCAGCCGCACCCCACAACGTCCTCAGATGCTGCCGCTGAACTGTTAGCTCGTCTGGATTTCTCCAGACTACCCAGGTGGCACCACGTGGAGGTAATTTAGACTAGCCACCCAAGAAACTCAATAGTATGTACACACACACACACACACACACACACACGCGCACACACACACACACACACACACACACACATATATATATATATATATGTTGCCCTCATTTTAGACAGCATGTCTAAATAAATATGTCAATTTTTACAAAACGGGCCCACTTGTTTAAACAAAGTACTTAAGTATAATAATGTATTCTTTCATCGAATAGATTAGTTATTCAATTTCTTTTTCCAACATTTTTCCTTCTGAATTCCAGTCGCGTCTCTGTCTCTTGGCAAAATATTTAGGAGAACAACAACAACCCGCAAGTTAAGATGCCGAAGTATGAAAGACTGCAGCGTTATTTAGCTCGTATACAGTTATCGAAACTATGACTGTAAAATACAATTTCCCTATGTGCAGGGCAAATTTGGTTGGATATTTAGACCAATGCGTCACTCGCAAATGATAACGAACAGACTCAAAATATTTAAACTCTGCAATATCATACTCAGAATACTTCTGTATAAGTCTCAACAGAGCAATATATGTATTAACCTAAGAGATACGCATCAAAGTATAAAGAGAGAAAGAAATTGTCCAACTTAGAAGTGAATTATCAGTACTCGATTTACTAGCAAGAAGAACAAATGTAAGGGCCAGAAAAGGCAGAAGAGCCAAAAGAAATTACAAAATTAGGATTGGAAATGAAATCATTTCAGCTAAAGTAAAAATAAAACTATCAATAAAACTGAAGCAATCAAAGAATCAGACTCTATAAAACAATGAATATTCAGACAAAAATGTCTTTCAAACAGATGCGAAGACATTTTTACCGATAAAAATGCCAAGTAAATGTTGAAGAAACAATTCTCCCACCAACAATGGAAGAGGTTACACTATTCTGGGGAAAAGTATGGGCTGCCCTTAATAACATAAGAAAGCTGTTGATTAAATTCATGAAAACTAACTAAAACAAACATGAGATAAATCACAAAAGTGGATGTTAAATATGCACCGAAAAAGTCACAACTGGAAATCTGCAAGAAAATATAAAATTTCTAATTTATCTGCTGTATCTAAATACAGCACATTCAAAACTAACCAAACTAATCTTCAAGTAATAATCAATGACCCTACTAAAATTCCGACATGGGGAACTAAACGAATTACTTTCTTTCTACCCAAAAATAGTAACAAAAAATTTGATTCTGTACAAATATAAATTTCAGTACTGCTTGAATAGATACCGTAAAGTGTACCCCGTTTCTGGATCTCAAAGTGCTTAAATACATACAAGTTACTACTCGACACCATCAATTTCATTAAACAAAGTATGTCGATATGGAAAACGAAACTGGACCACAATGGCAATGGAATCTATAAGTTTTGTGAAATGGTCAACAGAGGAATATTTTCAATTGCCTTTTTTGTCGTTTCTATTATGTACAGCATTAACCAACGAACTTAACAGGACGGAATATGGCTATAAGACATCTCAAAAGAACATACGATATGTATTTTACATGGATGAATTAAAAATGTCTGTTAGAAATGAGAGTGAGCTGAAAGGTCTCAAAAGAACTGTAAAAGGTTTCATGAATTATATTGAAATGAAACTTCGGTTTGAAAAAATGTCCTAAAGTACAATTTTATGAAGATCAATAAATTAATCCCTAATTAGTAACTTAGATCATAAGATAACGATAAAAAAATAAGCAAGAAGAAGCTTTTAAGTGCCTCAGTATAAAGGGTGAAAGAATTTACCATAAAAATTAAAGATATAGTGCAAAAATATAGAAGGATTCGAATGATGTGACAAGCTGAATTAAATTCTCAGAACAGAATTATGGCTATAAATGGCATTGCCATACAAGTAGTAGAGTTTCAACATCTTAGACTG
Organism: Ascarosepion bandense; assembly: GCA_037127315.1. Taxonomy (NCBI): domain Eukaryota; kingdom Metazoa; phylum Mollusca; class Cephalopoda; order Sepiida; family Sepiidae; genus Ascarosepion; species Ascarosepion bandense. The sequence goes on along the minus strand of JBBBDQ010001984.1, from coordinate 90,250 downwards.
GACTCTAAATGCTATCAGATGAACAGATTCTATGACAAGAAAATTTCTTTCTAAGCAGAATATGCACCATCCAATGTCTGATGCAGACTGTCTATACATATCCCGTATTGAAGGTGGAAGAGGTCTTATTCAGCACAAATTATTATACAATACAACTACTGGCCTACTGACATGCATGGAAGCAAAAATGGCTAGATGATACAATTCGTGTAACATCGCAAAAACAACGAAAACGTGCAATCATGAAATAAGGTTGTAAATACAAATTAAATTTACATTTAGTAGATTCTGTAGAAACACAAATCAGAAACAACTGTTGCAGCAAAAAATAAGAAAAAGAAGTCAAGAATAAAGTTCTTGAACAAATGAAAGAATGACAAACCTACGCATGACCCAAATCCAGAAATGGCGTTCTAAAACCGATGTTGATAAAGCTAACAATCATCTATGGTTATGATTATCTGGATTCAAGGCTTTTCAATACAAACATTCAGGTAGATATCATGCAGTCATTTAAGTGCCATATTTGCTACACGCTTGGGCATTGAAGTTCTCGAAAGAGACATGACTGACTGGGCAGACATTTTCCCGCAGTAAGTTGCCGTTACTTTCTGGGGTAAATTGGTTGGCAACCAAGGTTATAGATCCCAATCTGTCCTGCTATTAAGCTCATAGTTGGAGGGAAGAGAGGCATTAATACCTTTCCCAAGAGTCTTTGCGCGTAAGTGAATGCAATGATTTTAACTGGAATTCGAACTCGGCTCTCCTATTTCTCATTCCTAGCCGATATTCACTGCACCACAAAGCACATCCATAATAGTGCGGATTCAAAATGTAGGTTCTGTGACAAATAGGAAAACTTTGTCGATCTAATCTCAAGGTGTTCTGTACTTGTACCAAATGAATATAAATATCGTCACGACGGAGTGGGACATTTACATTAGACAATGTGCAAACAGTTTGGAAAGTTGTTTATGGAATAACGTCCATAATTGCACCCAGCATAGATTACAGAAATAAAAAAACAACAATGCTGTGGAATTACGCCATCTTTACAGGAAGGATGATTGAAACAAATAAGCCGGACATGGTTGTCAAAAAACCGAAAAGAAAAAAATATTGCCTACCACCTAAGATGGCTTCCCCAGCGAATGGTAGCATAGTAAGCAAGGAATTTGAAAAATTGTTTAAGTATAAAACCTAGAAATCAAAATAGAAAAAAATGTGAATTGAAATCAAGAACGGTGCCTTTCATCTTAGGTGGAATGACCATTAAAGAAATCATAGTTTCAGAGAAATACAAAAGCTATACCTTGATAATTACGGTCCACACATTAAGAAGAATTTTGCCATGTAACGCTAGTAATGTTATGGGAGTTATAAAAACAAATAAAGAAATGCAGCTATAAAAACCTGCCATTATCTCTCATAGGTCTTCTCGCTGACTTTTGTAGGTAGTGTGACCATCACTTGCGCACAAATGCCTTTCGGAAAGGTATTAATCCGTCTCTTCTCTCCAATTATGTGTTAAATAACAAGAAGAATTGTGTTCTATAGCCTTTGCTGAAAACCAGCTTACCGCAAAAAGTAATGGCAAACTACTGCGGAATACTGTTCTGCCCAGTCAGTCATGTCTCTTTCGAAACATGATCGCCCAATCGTGTACCACGTATGGCACTTACCTGGCTGACTATAGCAGAAATTGAAATATAATAATAATAATAATAATAATAATAATAATAATAATAATAATAATAATAATAATAAGCTGTTTAATAATAATAAGTTGTTAATAATAAGTTGTTTAAGGAATAAGTTGTTAATAATAAGTTGTTAAGAATAAGTTGTTTAAGGAATAACCTCTGCATGGCCAATATCGAGAACGTGCCAATAAATCCAATGTTGACAAAGTTAATACTCATCGATGGTTACGTGCATCTGGATTAAAGTCTGAAACTGAAGGCTTTATTCTTGCCGCACAAGACCAAAGTTTTTTCACTAGAAACTTTCAGGCAAATATTATGCATAATAATATGAATCTAAAATGCAGGTTTTGTGATAAACACCAAGAAACAATAGACCACCTAATCTCAGGCTGTTCTGTGCTTGCTCCAATTGAATATAAAAATCGCCACGATAGAGTTGGGCAATATTTACATTGGGCAATGTGCAACCATTATGGAAAATCTGTAAACAAACACTGGTATGAACATCACCCAGCACCGGTTACAGAAATAGAAGATGTAACCATTCTATGGGATTACACCATCTACACAGACCGAAAAAATGAAGCAAACAGGCCAGACATTATTGATAAAAACCAGAAGGAGAAAACTTGTCAATTAATTGATATGGCTTGTCCAGCGGATTGTAACATAGCAATCAAGGAATTTGAAAAACTGTCAAAATATAAAGACCTGGAAATTGAAATAGAAAAAATGTGGAAATTGAAAACAAGAGTTGTGCCAGTGATAGTAGGTGCACTTGGAATGATAAAAAATGGAACAAAACAACACATTGAAAGAATCCCTGGAAACCCCAGCTTAAGAGATATACAAAAATTGTCTTATTAAGTACAGCCCACACATTAAGGAAAACTTTATCTATGTAATGCTAGGGATGATAGGGAAGATAGAAAAACATGAAATGGAGTCATAACAACACGCCACGACCTGCCTTAGGTCTCCCCGCAGACTTGGTTGGTAGTGAGACAAAAGCAGAAATCGAAATATGATGAAAAATGACATAATAATAATAATAATAATAATAATAATAATAATAATAATAATAATAATAATAATCTTGCTTAAATAAATAATGTCAAGAGGTCGGATTATATAGAAGAGTATATAACATTATAGCTTCCGATATTGAGCATTATTCGAGATGAAATTAGCCTATGCGTGGCTTCAGTTTTGCATATAAGATGCAATTTTTTAAAGCCATTTTAAAAAATGCCTAGTAAATGCTATGATATTTAGTATATCTTTATTCAAAACATAAAAAAACAGTTATCTGGACAGTAGTATCTTACCAAACAAAGTTTTTATTACCATAAAAATTAAAGATATAGTGCAAAAATAAAAATATAGAAGGATGCGAATGATGTGAAAAGCTGAATTCAATTCTCAGAACAGAAGTATGGCCATAAATAACCTTGCCATACAAGTAGTATAGTTTCAACATCTTGGACTGGACTCTAAATGCTATAAGATGAACAGATTCTAAGACAAGAAAGTTTCTTTTTAAGCACAATACGCACCATTCAATGAATAAAGATTCAGACCAAACTATAATTGGAACATTACTGTGATCTATGGAAGCGCGATGAAGTAATGGGTTGCAAACCGGAGGAAGGAAAGATAGAGACAAGTTTGAATTCCAGCCGAGTTAATTACATTCACTTACACCGGAAAAGGCATGAAACCGTCTCTTCTCCCATCAGTTAGGGCAGACTAGGTTCTATAACCTCTGGTGACAACCGGTGTAGCTGAAGGAAAACTGAATCCAAAACCATTAACTATGGTTAAATAGAAGGGAAGTATGTGCTATGCAACCATGCTTGGTAGCCAGATTAGTAGATGACAAATCTGAATTCGAATCCGTTGCTAAATTCCATTAAACAATCCCATGTAATTTTCAATTTAATTTTGGCAACGAGGCAGTTGCCAAGCTGTATTAGACTCTGCTTTTTTTTGTACTACAGGGGTAGCGTGTCTAGGGGAGACCTTCTGCATGGGCAACTGCTGATCTCTTATAAAAAATAGCTTGTGACCCCGGTAGGGCATAAAGCTTTGGGCGCAGATCTATAGTCTCTCAAAACCGACGGATACCACATATATATTTCAGAGCTATACACCTGTACCAGAATGTGCTATAATTAATGCTTAATTTTACGAGTACTATGGTCCTCACTGAGTGCCCAAAACATGTGAGCCTGTTCCAGACTATTACAATATTAATGGTATGGGGAATTGAATAACAATATTACTGTAATCTATTCTCATTGAGTCTTCCAAACATTTATTTTAGGGTAAAAAAAAAAAAATAAATGATTGTTGGGTGAAAATACAGTTTCCAGAAAATATTTCTTTCAGAGTAATGATTAGTTTTATTAATAATTAATAATTATGATTTGTGAATGAGTGTGATGCGTCTAACCGTTATCGACATGAAACACATAACCACCTTACTGAGTTCTATTTTAAGTTGGAATTATTGTGTTCATTTCATTCATCGAAAGTCTGTATTGCAAATGCACCCATTTACACTTGCCATAAACGTCGATGTAACAATACGCTAATAGCCGATTATGAAAATAAATGTTACATGGCAAATATTTAACTTTCCATATAATTTGTTTCCATAAAAATGCACTTAACTTCAATGCTTCTCCATTTTGTTCAAATTACTGATATTTCAGGATTATTTACACATGATGTTCATCCTGTACGATCACTGGCGTTAAGCAATTCGAGTCTAATTAGTACCTAGATGGGTAACCGTTTGGGAATACCAAGTGTTTTATATTTGGGTGTAGGGGTGGTGTAAAGAATAATGGCTCGGGATTCTTCTTCAGGGAGCCGAGTTTCAATTCCTGCTGGGTTCATCAGTAAATCTCGTAGACTGTATTTCAATTCATACTCGTCTTACAGCCATATCATATTGGAACACCGGTTCACGTACGATAAACGAAGTTATCCTGTTCGGTATGTAGATAGGTGACCATTCGGGAATACCAAGTTTTTTATACTTGGGTGTACGGGTGGTGTAATGGATAATGACTGGAAATTGTTAATTGGAGATGCGGCTTTCAATTCCTATTTCGTTCATTATATTAACTTACCTTCGGAAAGCTATGCATCTACCTATAAATCTCCTAGGTGTAAGTTAATAAGCAAAACTTGTATCACTAAAATATTATCTAGGAATAAACTTCTTAGAATCTAAATTTATGTTTTTTTTAAATTTTAGGTTAATAAGCCATAAAAAAACAAATCAGTCAATGATTTCAGTCATTATAGATCTATGAATAAACTGTGATTGTAGGTATTTCAGCAGTTGTTAAATAATGAATCATTTAAGATAAGTATTATATATAAAAATCACAAATAAATGCAGTTAATAATTGCATCTACACCCTTGTGCAAATTAATTGAAACAAAACAAATATCTTCCTAGGATCTTTCACACTTACCCGAAACACGTATACGTCATCTTTTGGCGTTGCTTTTCTCTTCCGACAGCATTTTTTCTTTATATTTTGAACTGATCGATCCATTTTGTTTTTTCGCTTTGATAACACTACTGACATTTGAAAGTCTGACATCAACAATATCTGCGATCTCTGCGCCATTTCTTCTGGTGTCTTCGTGCAGCCTTACAATTTTCGTACGTTTCTTTGAAGTAACGTTCTTCGCAGAGAATAGCCGGAAGACAACTATTTGACATTTCGAGAAGTGTAGGTAGTATTTTAGGGTCTTATTTTTTCTGAAGACTATACATTCAGTTTCCTTGAAGTTTATGTTTTGTGCCTTCTTCTTGTTTTCCTTTGCTTCCTTCTGTAGAAGGTCCTGCATTTTTCTGTGTCTGCTACCAGCACTCTGTTATTATCTTATATTGTTAATCGCCAACTATGAATCCTGGCAAGGATTCTATCTCTCTCAAATTTTTTTGCTGTAAATGTTGAATATATCCAGTGAAGAAACACATCATTGTCTTACACCACTTTCTATTATTGTATATCTGCTGAATATCTTTTGTATTTAACCTATCCGTATGCAAGCGTTTTGCTCCCAATATAGGTTCCTAATTATCCTAATGTCTTTCCCAAATATGTCGAGGTTGCCGAACATCTAAACTAGTCTTTGTGGCGTAGTTTGTCATACACCTTTGCGTAGGCTTTAAAGCACAGATGTAGGTCTTTCTGTATTTGAACTGATTTTTCTAATGACATCCTGATTATGAATAGTGCGCTCCTTGTTTCGGCGTCTATGACGGACCCGCATTTTTCTTGTCCTAAATCTGGCCCAATTCACCTGCGCCCGCTGTTCATCAGAATCCGAACGATGAGTTTTGCTATGTGTCACATTAAGCTCTATAGTTTGGTGGAGTTCACCTTTTTTGAGTCTAGCTTTTTCTTAGGTAGTGCTTTAAATATTGATTTGCTTAGGTTTAGTGGTATATTACCACTGTTGTAAATTTCGATTATTTAACTGCAATCTTCAAAAATTTAAATGCAATGTCAATCGTCATCCTATGATTTTTCAATCTTTATCTTTTATTGGCATCTCTTCGTAGCAATGTTTTTCTATGTTCAGAATGATATAAGAAAGAATAATAGGAACATGTACCTGGGTTTTATAGACTGTTCAAAAGTGTTTGATTAAGAAAATAAAACAAAGAACTATTCGAACAGCTAGGTAGGCTTGAAATATTTGGAAAGGATGTAAGAATAATCAAGAAACAATACTGGCTGCAAACCGCCCGAGTACGGAGAGAAAATTTAGTAAATATATCAACATAGAAAAGGGTGTAAGACAACTATGAGATTTCTCTCTGGAATTTTTCATTGAGGCAATTCTGAGATAAACAAATTTCCTACCATTGGTGGGCAAAATCTTAACAAGATAAGATATATGGTTACACAGGAAGGAGGCTACAGGAACTTCTACAGAAGAGAGTGAAGGAAAGCAAGAAGAAAGGACTAAACATTAACTGGAAGAAGACTGCATTCAGAGGAACTATTCAAAATGCAAACTACAATTTCGAGATACTAAAATCGAACAAGCACAAGACTTTAGATATCTGGGAAATGTTTAAACAGAAAAGGGAAATCTTGGTACTGAAATCCAAACGGGCATTAGCGTAGAGAAAGAAGTCTTGCAAAAGCTAAACTAAGTAGTTAAAAAAAAAAAGAAAAATCCGTTCGCAACAAATAAATGTTTACTGATTTGTTATCTAATATTAGTCCTCGTATATGACAGCGAATGTTAGGCAATATCCTCGCAGATGGAGAAGAAACTAAAAACGTCAGAAACCTGGTTTATACAGAAGGATGCTGAAAGAATAATGGATCGAACATATGAGCAAGTATGAAGTTTTAAAGGGCTTGGAAAATTTGATACTCACAAGACTGACTGATGGCAAGAGAGTCAGACGAAAATTCAATAAATAGGAGACAGAACACGGTTTAGGAAAGAGCATAAAAAGACAACATTTATTAAGCACTTAGTACAAGAATTTATGAATTGCTATGATTGCCAACATTGTAAACTGAAATGGCGCATAGAACAAGACTATTCTATTTTAGAACTCTCTTTCTTAGTCTCTTTTAAATTGTAGTTCCTATTTTCCTTATGTATTCAAATCATGTTATTCTCAGCATCTCTGTCTAGAACAACATATTTCCCGCTTCAAGTTTTTGTTCATGAAATAGATATTTACCAAACTGTAATACACTCAACGATGTTCGAACTGTTTCTTACTCTTTTAAGCGACGCGGCACTTTAGGACGTGGGTAGACATGGCTCTCTACAATTTCCTGATATTTTTAAATCGAAGCAATTTCTAGGTCTCTGTCATACCCACAAGTTTCTACTCTGCCATATTTACAAAAGTTCGTTTGGTAGCTTATTCGCTCTTTTTCCTGTTCTTCTCGATGTCACTGTAAGAGACAAGCTTCTCAAAACCTAGCTTCTCAAAACCTACCTTCTGTATTATATCTCTTAGAAACTTTGTCTCATGCTGATTGTAAGAATAAATGTCTTTTCTTCGAGGCTTGCATTTTTGTCCATGGTTTTGTGATCATCCTTCTATAGAACCACATCTCTGTTTTTTAAAATCTCATCTTCATCTGTAATGAAAGTGTCTAGCATACACTCACATATTAAGTCAGCACATTCTCAGAAGACTTTAATGACATTTTTTTTAATCGTATCACCCCGAGCAAGGTGGTAATGCCACTGATGTGCAGGGGGCTACATAAGTGTAAAAAGATTAATTATAAGAGAGTGAAGAGGAAGACGAACCAGTTAGAAAAGAGCAATAGAATGATGAGAATGCAGGTGTGATGACAGTTTCAAAGATGGAGAGAAAGGAAAGGATATACGGGGTGGAGAAAGAACTAGAGCCCAGTGGTTAATCGATGAGTATTGACATTGCATTTAAATTCCTGGAGGTTGTAGCCCCCAGGAAAGCAAGAATATGGGAGCGAGTTCCACAGGCAGGAAGTGCGAGAGAAGAAGCTGAAGGAGTAGAATTGTCGCTTGCATTTGGCTAACCTAACTGTGAATGGGTGGGACCCAGTTGCACGAGTAAACACCTGTTGAGGAGGCACCAGTGACTTAAGCCATGAAAGTATTTAATAGAACAGACAAACGGAGGCCATATTTCGTCGGTGGAGAAGTGGCTGTAGTCGATCGTCTTGCTTCGAGTGAAAAGATTAAATAAAACATCTCTCTCTTGCTCATCACCTATTTTTCTTCTCCGTTTTTTCTTCTCCTCCTACTGTTTCTCTATTTGTCTCATTCTCTATCCATCACTCTTTCTATTAATCTCCATCATACTTTTTCACTTTTCCTCCTTATCTTTCTCTTTATATCACCATCTTTCTCTTTATCTATAACGTTATTTTTCATTTCTTCTGATGTATCATATCTCCCCCTCCGCCTTTTGTCTACACCTTTCTACTACTTGTCTACTACTTTACTACTTACACAATCACCCTCCCTGTTACACCTCTCTCTCTCTCTCCCCCTTATCTGTAATTTGTTATTGCTTTCTCCCACTGTGTGCATCACTCTTGCTTCGGTTTTTACTTCCCGCTTTCTTACTTTTTATTCCCATTCTTCCATCGTTCTGGTTTTCTCATGTTCTTCTAACATCTCACTCTCTCTCTCTTCCCAATCTATCTATCTCTTCCCCCTAACTCTACCCTATTCTATCTTTCTCCAACTCTATCCAGCTCTTTCCCATCAGTTTTCATCTCTAGTCTTCAGTCTTTTTCTTTCCCTTCTTGAAACGCTATCATTTTTCATTTTTCTTGCACTATTTTCCTCTCTCTTTTTTTGATCTCTCTTTCTCTCTCCCCTAATCTTTAGCCTGTTCTTTCTTTATCCTACTCTGTCCATCACCTCTCCAACAGTTTTTATCTCTAGACTTCACTCTTTTTCTTTGCCTTCTTCAAATCCTATCGTTTTTTCATTTTCCTTACACTATCTCCTTCTCTCTAATCGATCTCTTTTTGTCTCTCTCTCCTAATTTCTACCCTATTCTTTCTTTCTCCTACTCTGTTTATCGCTTCCCCATCAGTTTTCATCCCTAGATTTCACTCTGTTTCTTTTTCTTCTTCAAACGCTATCATTTTTCTTACACTATTTTCCTCTCTTTTTTTTTTATCTCTCTTTCACTCTCTCTCCCCCTGATCTCTACCCTATTCTTTCTTTATCCCCTTCTGTCCATCTCCTCCCCATCAGTTTTTCTCTCTAGACTTCACTCTTTTTCCCCTCCTTCTACTGCTAACGTTTATCATTTTTTACATAATCTCTTTTTGTCTTCTCCACCCTTTTTCTCTCTCCCCTTATATCTATCTTAGTCTTTCTTTCTCTTATTCTGTCCATCTCTCTTATTTCTGCTTTTATCTCCTACCTTCGTATTTTTCCCTCCTTCTATCACACTCGTTTTCACAATTTTTCTTCCGCCTTTTCCCCATCTCTTCCCGGTCTCTCTTTCTTACCTCGTTCTTTTTTTCTTTTTCTCTTTTTAATTTTTTCCTTTTTCTCTTTGTATGTCTCTTTCTCTCTCATGGATTTTATTTACTTAATATGAACATTATGGAAAACTAGACAATCTATCTTGCATAACAGCCTCTATCGGAGCTAAAAGCCATTAACCCCATAGTCAATTCTAACTGAACCCGATCAATAATGATAATAAAAAATATCTAGAAAAGTAAAATAAATAATCGCTGTGTTTGCACGACATAATAGTTGCATTAAGATAATAAATCATGAAAAGTTTAATGATATTAAAGACGTATTGAAATATTAGTTGTAGGGCCACAGTCTCTTTAACTTGTATTCCCAAATGCTTGATTGCTACTTGTCATGCAAAACCCTTTGCTTTTTTACTGCAAAGTTTATGTCGACAAGTCTAGCCAAATATCTCTGCTTGAATAAACAGGTAAATAGAAATAGATGATTCCAGTGTTTTTATCATTGACCAAAATTGCTGAGTAAATAGTTGATCAATTACATTTTAATTTAGCATGGATGTCAAGAGGAGACATTCATGAATGATTAGTAAAATCTATGCTTCGTGTCTCTCCTCTAAGATGAAGAAGACTCTTAAAGCAACAAAAGCATTAAGACGGTACTATGGAGCGAATATGGAGAGGTTGGAAAAAAATTGGGCAATTCTAATTAACTTCAAAAAGACAGCTAAATTTTCTGGGACACTTAATGAGAAAGAAGTGCTTGGAGAATTTGATACTCATATAGAGAGGGTTAGAGAGACAGGGAAAGCAATGTGACATACTTGATGGGCCTGAGCAAATAAATGACAAAACACAGTTTGGGTGAAATCGTTTCGAATCATTTCTGACTGGGCAGAATATTTTCCCGCAGTAGTTTACCATTACTCTCTGCGGTAGACTGGCTCCCAACCAAGGATATAGAACCCAATCTGTCCTGTTATTTATTCCCTAACTGGAGGGAAGAAGCGGATTAATACATTTCCCAAGGGTATTTGCACATAAGTGAATGAAACAAATTCAACGGGAAGTCGAACTCAGCTCTCTGATTTCTCCTTTCGAGCCGATATCCACTTATAACACAACAAAATTTATTTAGAAATACAAGGGACAAAAAATATGGAGGAACATGATTGCCTACTTCTTGAAGGTAATATGGCGTACGTAAGAAGGAAAATGGCTTATATTGCCACTTCAACTTGTTTCTTTTTTTTTTCCTTTCAAAAATTGTTTCTCCCTAAAATAATAAAACAAACCACACATAATAAAAGAAAGTGTCGTATAATTCTTCTTCTAAGCATCGAGTCGCTTCAGGTCGTTGGTAATCATGTTTTGCTACAATGTCTTTTCCTTTATAGTCATTACCATAATTTTGTGATTTTATCTCTCCTAATCCCTGTTCTTCCATACATTTTCACTAGCATGTTACGTAGATTATGAGCTGCTTATCTTTTGTCTCTCTTGCCTTTAATATATCCTGGAAGTGCCAGATTTTCCAAGTCCCCTTTTCTCCTCGGTTCTACACCTTTCGCGATCTTCATCAATGATTACCCTTATGTAAATCAGTTCACAATTAGAGATTTATGCAGATGGAACCACCATTTACTCCCGTTTAGATAAGATATCTGCCAATGGAGTAGATATAATCTTCTGCCCAGTCAGTCATGTCTCTTTCTAGACATGATTGTCCATGAGTGTTTCCCGTATGGCACTTAACTGATCTGCCAATGCTGACAAAGTAAACCTCGTTACTGTTCTCGAAAAGTAACCTCCGATTAGTCTTGAATAGGGTTTAATAAGTGGCTTGTAAATTTTAATGCTTCTTAAACGAAACTTTTCTCACTTAACTAGCATAGAGAAACTTTTTTTTACCCTCCATCTTTATGAACAGCTTCCAGAAAGCAGCGCAATGCGTCTACTTGGCCTCACTCTCTCAACCGATCTCAAGTAGAACAACGACATTTAATCAATAGCTACGTCTACTTTTAAGAAGTTTAGGCTACTGTCAGGCAAGGAGGTTTTTTTAGTTAGATTCCATCTTGTAAACTTTTAAATCTACCATTTGTTTATTCATTGAATACTGATGCTATATCTAGTCAGGTGCACAAAATGGGGAACTATGATTTAATCGCTCCTGATACAGAAGCTCGACTTCAGTCACATTCTCACCGAGGCGATGAAGCTTTCATTTCTCCTTGTTTTTATAAATATTTTCACGACTTCTGCTCGGACGAACTTCTTTCCATGGTGCTCCGACCACACGAATTTACCTCTACTACTTTTCGCACTTCCCCCATGTGGAACTCCCTCTTCCTTCCATAATAGCTTCAATCTCCAAAAGTTAAAGTGCAATTAAAGTGCCATCTTCCCTTCCCTTTTCTTGATTCTCCATTTTTCTTGACTTTTATTCAACATCCCTGGTAACTTGTTACCTGTTTCGTTTTCTTTCACTTTCCTCTCACTGTAATTCCTTGCGTCCCAGTAGCGTTACTACGTTCATTTGGATGAAACGGTTACGCAAAAAAGAAATTTCGAATATATTGCGATGATTCCATGTATAAATTTTTTCCTGGCTCCCTTCCTTCTCTGATATGCTTCAATTTACAAAAGTTTAAGTGCAACTAATATCTCATCTGCTATCCTCATGATTCTTCATTTTTCGTCTTTTATTCGACATCCCTTGTAACTCGTTCCCTGTTCCGTTTTATTTCATTTTTCTCTCGCTGTATTTCCCTGCGTACCAGTAGCGTTACTGTGTTTCTTTAGGAAGAAACGGTTACGCAAAAAAGAAATTTCGAATATATTCCGGTGATTCCATCTATAAATTTTGTCGTAGTTGCTTTCCTTCTCTGATATGCTTCAATTTACAAAAGTTTAAGTGCAACTAATATCTCATCTTCTATCCTCATGATTCTTCATTTTTCGTCTTTTATTCGACATCCCTTGTAACTCGTTACCTGTTTCGTTTTCTTTCATTTTTCTCTCGCTGTAATTCCCTGCGTACCAGTAGCGTTACTGTGTTTCTTTAGGAAGAAACGGTTACGCAAAAAAGAAGAAATTTCGAATATATTTCTGTGATTCCATGCATAAATGTTGTCGTATCTCATGTAGTTCATGTTATTCTCATCACTCTTCAGTGGAATATTAACTTCTGCCTCGCGTGTCTTCTTCTTTCGAGAGGAAATTGTCCAGCATTAACAGTCATAAGGCTACCAGTGTGGAACAGTATTAGAGTGATTTTCATTGTAGTAAATAAAATGTCTTACATAGATATATATAGAGAGAGATAGTACGAGCGTGAGAAAATGAGAGAGACCTTGAGATGAGGAGGAGAATAAGAATGAGAGAGAGCGAAGGAGAGGGGTGTACAGAGAAAGAAAGAATATTGAAAGAGAGAAAAAATGATAGAATAGAAATATTAAAAAAAAGCGGCGAGACTGAGAAAGAATAAATGTAGATTACAATATAGGGAAATGGAAGAGGGTAACGGGAGTGCGAAAGTTAACGAGAGGGAGAGAGAATTAAGAGAAAAAGAGAGAAAAGAGTGTGAATGAGGTAGTGTAGAAAGAGAGGGAAAGAGAATAGAAGAAGGGATAGAAAGAAATAAGGAAATAAAAAAAGAATAAAAAGTGGGAAAGAGGGAAAGAGAAAGAAGGATTAACAGAGTGAGAAAATGCGATGTGAGAGAAGGGTAGGAAGAAAGATTTGAAAATAATAAATATAGAGGAGGGAGAAGAGAGCTTGAGAGAGAGAAGAAGGACAGTAGAGACGATTAGGAAAGATTAGTATAGAAATAAAGTGAGAAGTGGCAAAGAGAGACAGAGTAAAAAAAACATAAAGAGAAAATACAGAGGGGCTGAGAAAGAGATAACAACGCGCAAGGAAATATTTGATTTACTAAGCACCACTTAGATGTGGCACAAGGCCGAAAGCATTGGACACCCAGTGGGGATCAAACTCACTACACAACTGTAACTGGTTCTAGCGAGACAAGCTTGCTAATCGTTATACCACGCTGAGTTGCCTACACGTCCGGCGATAGAGATAAAGATAGCCAGAGTAAATATTTTGGAAGATTTGATCTATATTTCTGGGTATCGACATACTATAATTTTAATCTTGTGTGGGCGCGTTTTTAATTTTTGATTTTGTTGACTGAAATATGGTAGGGTCAACTGCGTACTGGCTGTGAGAGAGAATCATAACGCAAATCTCTCCGTCAGAAATGTGAAAACGACATGCTGTATTGCTTGGCATTCGCGCAAGAAACATTTCAAAATGTTTGGGTGTAAATCTGAGAATGCAAACATTTCAGAATGATTGAGCGTCAATGTGAGAACAACGCAAAGGATTTGAAAAGAATTGGATGAGTCTGATGGTGATTACGAAGGTGTTTTGAATGATAACAAGCGATAGTGACGTTATACTATCATTCATCTTTCAACATGGATTCATCAAACGCATGGCTTAAGAAGGTAGAGCTTCTTTGGGTTTAGACGGGGCTGCTGGAAGACTATGCATGCCAAGAGGACTCCGCAATATGCCACACAAGCAGAAGAAACCAGTCATGACTGTCAGACAATTTCTTCAACCATATCACCCCATACATCTGGCCACCTAACTCCCCAGATTGGAACTCTCTTGATTGTTATGTGTACGGTGCAGTTGAGCGAGAGGCTAACAAAATTTTTTGTAACACCAAAGATGAACTGATAGTAAGGACTATAGCAGCATTCACCAACGTAATCAAGGAGTCTCTCGGGAGGCCGTAATTGAAGTCAATAGTGATTTTATTGAATATCTTTATTTTTTAATATTTCCAAATCTGTTAAAAGAAGGTGTCGGTGTTATTTTCTTGTTCTCAGAATTTAGACGACATTTCATTCATCTCACCCTATTAATGATGAAATCTAAAGATTTCTCATAACTTTCAAAATGATTGAGAAATAAAAAATAAAAATTCTAATTTCAGCAAAATAATGAGAGTTAGATGTCTTTCATTTGCCTTTTCCTTCTCACCATCATAAATTCCACCAGTCCATACTTTCACGGAACATTCCCTCCATGGCATGGACATAGTATCAAACCACCCTCATTCCCTTCCTATTCCCTTTATGAAATGTGAGTTTTACTCGAGCACTTATTACCTCCACTTTGGAACGACTCCTAAGTGGATGCTCCTCAGATCACTACAATCTTAGCATGTTTTTAGTTTATGTTGAGTGATTCTAAAGACTTGTAGAGGCTGATATCTTTGTAAAACAAAAATGAAGAGTCAATTATATATTTTTTTTAAATTTGGAGTATAAGTCCATGTATAAGAGTTGAACAGGTTGTGTATGTGTCATTGATTCGCACCGAGTTCGTAATCCGTCCCAGTACATTTCTTTCAATTTTAAGTTACGCGAAGTAACCTTAGGAAAGATACGATTCTATCTTTTCTTCTCTCAGATATGGATTAAATAGAAAAGATGGCAGCATGACCACTTCTGATTTGTAGTTTCGATGGGAATACAATTCTGAACAAAAAACAAAGAGTGATGAACTTGCACATGTCATATCTCTGTTACATCCCTTGGCTGCAACACACGCGGTTCTCTTACAGGTGAAATGAGTTATGACATTCATGAGGTAACGAGACAAATCATATATATATATATTGTCATCCGCAGACAGATCTGTTTCGCCGTATCAAAGCTCATCAGTAGGATTAGACTCCGATTGCTTTCTTACCTGGGATTGAAACCCGACCGAAATGGCGTCAGTCGGCGACTCTACACCTGGGCTATATATATATATATATATATATATATATATATATATATATATATATATATATATATAAAACATAGTGTTGATTTACGTATACTATCTTAATATGTACAGGAAAGAATATTAAAATGTTTTGAATTTAAAAATGTATTTTTGGACAGTATTTGTTTATTTTTATTATTCTATTTTATATTTTAGATCGCCCTCGGTCCTTCATCAGAAACAAGTTGTGCATATAGTCATGCGCAGAAAGTCCTGTTTCGCTGTGTCACATCTCATCAGTACGGTTAGACATCCGATTGCTTCCAGCCCCAGCCAGGATTGATTTGACATCAATCTGCGATTCTACTTCTAAGCTATGGGCACTCGGTGGGGGAAGGCAGATTTAAACGTGTAATATACACACTGTAAGAACACGACAGTAGCCGAGAAGTTCCAACTTAATTACTGAATGAATGATGTGTATGTATCGGTGTGTAGCCACTGTTTTTAATGTACACCATATCTCCAGAGTGCTCAATCAACGGGCGAGACCGTAAATAGTCATCTGCAGACAGTCCTATAAAGGGAGAGAGAAAGAGAGGGAGATTACAGTGATGCCTTCTTTCGGTTCGTTAGCAAAACTTTGCTGCAAAGAATATTTGAACCATTAAATAATAATATGTTTTTTGTAGAAACGCCATTATGAATTTGTGCCAAATAAATAGCTATTACTTAATTAATAAAGAAATTATGCTTTATTAATTTATAATTAAGGGCGTTAATGTACTTTCCTTATCCTGGACATATTTTCTTTACTACTACTAATACCAATTGATACATTAGTGCATTATCGTAATTTTTGTATCAAAGTCAGCCCTATAAATCAAGAATATTGTTTAAATTTCTTTAACGACATATCAACATATGTGGGTTATTTAATACCAGAAAGGTGGAGTATTTTTTAAAAGTTTGTTTATAGTGAGAAGGTTGATATAGTCAGATTTTGCTGACTATTTTTAATTTTATAAAAATGAAGATGTCGTCTAGTTTTGTATACAAAATACATTTCTAGTAATAACTCTTTTTCCTTCAAAAATACATTATGGAAATATTTCTTTCTTTCAAAAATGTGTTATGGTAATAATTATTTCCTTCAAAAATGTATATTTTCTTATAAAAGTCTCTTTTTATGTATATACATGTCGATAAAAGTTTATTTTTATATTTTCATAGAGATTTGACCCCAATTTGGATGTTAACTATTTGCCCATATCTTGGACCCTAACAGGTGCTACCACTCAGGGTTAGAGTGGACATGGGAACAACAGTAATTAAGAGGTGGTTTCATGCTCTCCATAAGCTCCCAATCAGAGGCTTTGCTGCCGGATCCAGTTTACCGTCATACGCAGGACCCAAGGAACATTGATTGTTATTTGGGGAATAATTCGATCAAAAGTTTTATTGTAATATAAAGAAATAAGACAATAATATAAGCAAAAGTTTATAGAATAATTACATAACTTCACATTTCTATTGTTAATATAGAGATAATTCCGATTTAATATCGTAAAATGTCTAATGCCCCAGCAAACACTCGACCAGCAAAAAAAATTGTCATTAAAAAAATTCTAAGACCTCGATGAAAACTTTCATCGTGATTATTTTTACTTTCTTCAAATGAATGAAATAAAATGAAAATTTACTTGGGTATGATAATAAACCACATCTGGCAGCAAGGCTTCTGAGAGAAAGAAAGAGAGGCTGTTTTTTTTTTTGTTTTTTTTTTTGTAGCGTTGAAACACCTCTTAATTGTTGTTAGGGTTCAAGCTAAAGGCAAACAGTAAATGCCCAAGCAAAAATGAAACACTACAAAAGTATAAAATACATTTTATAGTAAAAATACAAAAAAATATTTTTATAAAAAAAAATATATATTTCAAAAGAAGATTTACCAACAATACATTTTATAGAAAAAAAATGACCATTTGAATATTTGATCTCTATTTGAAGCCATAAAATTGTGTTCAAAATATTTAGATTTCGGCATGAAATAACCCATAGAAGTGTTGTTATGTCAGTAAACATAACCAACCAGTATATTGCTGTCCAGTTCTCTTTTCTTTGTTCCCAACGAAATTTTCGTGTCTCTTAATACACTAGTTAGATTTTACAAATTGATCCTTGGCTACCGCAAATCATATTCGGATATCGATGACGGACTTCACGTCCTCTGTTAGAACATTTCTCGGGTATTTGAATTTATGCACTTGCTTCATTTTAGCAGACCCGACCATTCAATTGGCTTTTTCGGATTTTATGTTTGCTTATTGTCATGTATTCAGTTCAGTTTTCGTGTACAGTTATATATATATATATATATTCTTCACTGCTTGACGACATAATTATTGCAAAAATCTAAATAATAAGGCAATAAGGCACGGTCAAAGAGCGAACTCACGGCATAAGCTTTTGCAACTGGTAATAAATAATTAGTAGTAAAGAAAAGAAACTGAGTTGACGCTGTCTTGCTTTTGTCTATCTAATGAACTGAACCGACATTGCCACGCCATTGTCTCCCCCTCTATGACAGGAGGGAAACAAATATATATAGCGGTGTTTCTTATACCAGAGAATTACTATTGAAAAAGATTTTCGCTAATACAACTTTTTACGGGTCCAATTTAATTTAAACCTGGCTTGTAGGTCTTCAGTATATATATATATATATATATATATATATATATAAGCATAAACATATATACATTTATATATATACACACATATATACACAGATACATATACACATATTAAACATACATATATATATATACATACAGTTACACACACACGCATATATATATATATATATATATATATATATATATATATAAAAACTCATATATATATACACATATATGTATACTGACTTATATATATTTACACACACACACACACATAGACACACGCATATCTATATGCAAACGCACACATAAACACACTCAAACACCCAATGGTCTTTGTGGAAATAGAGAGCATCCTTTCTTCTCGCTTTTCTGTGCAGGCCTAGTAGTTTCTTTTCTATGTCTGCTATCACTACCTAGTCATCTGAATATCTTATTTTGCTAAGACTGTAGCCGCCAATGGTGAATCCTGGTAGGATTTCTAGTTCTTTCAAAATTGACTCACTATAAAATGGCTTCTACTAGAAAAAAGAAAATATTACTCTACTTTAAAAAACATTTAAAAATCAATGAAAAATGTTACAAATACTGAAAAAGTTACATTAACAATGTCTGGACATGGCTGACATTATATATATATATATATATATATATATATATATATACGCTTAGACTGCTTCAAATAGTGGATGTTAATTACGGCCTGCTTGTATTCTGTTTGACCACAAATGATTCACTAATTAAGTAATTCATTAATTAAGTAACAACGCAAGGTGATCATTCGATGCAAACGACACCCAACCGGAAATGTGGTCTAAATTGTTTTCCGTAAATGTTTATATTTCTATTGTTAAAATTGTAGAAAGAATCGTCAGAAAAATTATGTAACATGACACAAGAAAAATATGCGTGCCGTGTGGGAGGTAATTTTTTTTTTCAATAAAAAACTATTCTTTGAATAAGTGGGGATTTAAATGAATTTGACTAAAATCCGAATAACAACAATAATGAAATGAAGGAGAACAGGGCAAAATATTAGAAGAATTGAACAACAGACAATAGAAAGTAAAGTTATAATGTGGTTGTGGTGCAAATTATTGGCTAGAAATGACTTACGGAGAGCTGAGTTTGAACCGTGGTCGTTACATTTATTGACGCTCAAAATTTCCTTGAAAAGTTGGTTTTCTAACCGTAGCTTATAAGTGACACAAAACATACCCTGTAAGGATTGATCTGACTACTCAGTTGCAATCATTCTAGCCACTGTGAATCGAACTCATTACTCAGTCGTCTTTCTATCTATTACGCCACGTCAAAGTGCCCATTGACTTACTAAGCACCGCTTGCGTGTCAGCAAGTATGGCACACCACATTGAGGACCGAATTCACAACTCTGTTGTAATGGATCTACCGAGACGGGCTTGCTAACCATTGCACCACTTCGAAGTGGTCACACTTTTCCCCCTTGTCCGGAGATGAATAACTTGAGAGATGGTGTCCTCTAGCTTTAGAAAATGTAGAACCGGTTAACCGGAGAATGCACTTCCCAAATACGGGAAAATATTCTGCCTAGTCAGTCATGAATCAAAGATCGTTCAAGCGTGTATCACATGTGGCAGTTTACAGTCTGAAGGAAAAAAATGAAACGATGTCATTACGCAAAGTGAATACATTCAAGTGGTTATAGATTTCGTAGCAAGAAAAATGTGTTGTTAAGACCAAGAATTGTCCATTGTTATTGACTAAGAAGAAATGGTAAATTTTCGTTTTAAAGCCCGTCGCTTGTCCCCTTCAAATTTATCTAAAATAACATTATCTCTGTGCAAATGTATATGCTGAACTCAAATCAACTGTTAGTTATTGAAGTAACTTTCCTTTTTTTATCTAAATTTTCATAAAAAAAACGAACTATATCTTGCACTTTTTCTCTCCCGTAACTCTTACCAAGTCATGTAATTAACTTCAGAATGACGGACTGCGTATGTGCACTAATTTTTGTCGATTTTTCTTCATTTACTGATACTTCCGGCAATGTACTTCCGGGAATTAAAGCAATGCGCTATTGTATTTCTACGCTTATTGCTCTCAAAACCGGAAGTACATCGCCGGAAGTTTCAGTAAAGGACGAAATTCGACCAAAATTCAAAACAAAATTTCTACCTACGTAGAACGCTATTCTGCAGTTAATTACATGACTTCGTGAGAATTACGGTGGAGAAAAAGTGCAAGATATAGTTCGTTTTTTTATGGACATTTACATTAAAAAACGGTAAGCTTCTTCAATAACTAATTGTTGATTTGAGTTCAGCATATACATTTGCTCAGAAATAATGCTATTTTGGATAAATTTGAAGGGGGAAAAGCCGTCGGTACCTAAAACAAAAATTTACCGAATAAATTCCAGCATGTATCTGTTAGTTTTATTTATAAATATGGAGAGAAGGATTTTTAGCACTCATTCGCTAGAATGAAACCATCAGTATGTAATCTGAAATGATAATAGGTAAATAGAAGATAAGAAAACTCAATCTACATTACTCTTTTTATATAAGAAAGACAAAACGTAAACGCGTTCATGTAATAACACAACTTATAAAATTTTAAATAACACAATTTATAACTGTAGCCAAATTTTAAAACCGTAAATTCAGGCAGTACTGGTCGGGTGCCCCTGCTATTCATTTCGAAGTTCTTGACAAAATCTAACGGTGAATATGCAGTGTAATTGATCGCGACGTGGTAGCTCAACTCCAGTCAATTTCTCATCGACGTAATGTGGCTTCCCTCTGTCTCTTTTACTAGTAATTAACAGTTTCTGCTCAGCTCCCTTGCGTCCACTCAGTATGAATTTACTCGCTACTAGATTAGCGACTAGGTTACATCCTTTTGCAGTGAAATCAATCAAATGTAACCGCAACTTCTACTCCCATAGCTTCTTTTCTCGCACTTCCCGCCTGTAGAAATCCCTTCCATGTACTAACAGCTACAATCTCCAAGAATTTAAACACAATGTCAATTGCCATGACTCATCTCCTTGACTCGCATCCTTGCCCTGACAAGTCTTGTATAATGTTCTTCTCCCTTTCCACTCTACTCTCTTTCCACTCTAGCTCTCTTCACACCAGTGTTTTCATTCTTTTTCTTATCACTCACTCCTTATGTAAACCCCTGCGCACTAGTGATAGTATTGCTTTTTTGGGGTGAAATGATTTTAAAAAAATCGGGAACTCACTGATATTTACAAAAAAACGAAGCGTTAGGCGTTAACGGGAAAACTTTTAGTTTACAAGGTTGTCTATATAATTTATTTCTCCTGACAATCTGTTCAAGAATCTTTTCTATTTTTTCAATACCCACTGCGGCAAGCCGTTTTGTATAGGGAGAGAGCAACGACAGTATTAATTGCAAGGAGACACGAGTGCATAAAATCAACTTGGAAATTTTAATTTTTTGAAAGAAATAGAGAGCAAAAGAAAAAAACACCGTAAAACAGAAGTTTATACCTAGTCATTTCGCAGCTGTTAAATGATGTGACTTTTATTGGTGGTCATCGGTGAATCTGCAACAAGTTATGGTTACCATATTAATGACGTTTCGTTTGTTGTACGTTCCGGCCTCCTTCAGATGATATGCGTTGGATAAAAGAGTTGGTTGAATACACTAGTGACTTGACCATGAATTCCCAGTAGATAAATGCATTGATACAAAAAGTTTGTGAGTTCAATATCTTTCTACAGTAGAAATGAACAAAAATTTGGAGAGTTGTGCTACAAATAGAAATAACTTAATCTGGGATATCCAGAATTAGCATGGCATGGGGAAATGTTGAAAAACAATCTAACCCTATCGTACCGAATGGCTTAAAAAGTTCGCTTTCTGTTCTTTTAGCCAGTATTCGAAATTCACCATGGTTGATTTGTGAGGTAGGTAAATTCTTCATATTATTACTTTTGGAAAGTGCCCGAAAACCATACCCCTTTTAACCCAAGCCTTTTGAGGGAAACTGATTAGCCGGCCCCCTTTTCAGTGGCCATCGATGGCTATGAACGAAGGTTTGAGCTTCCTGGCGTTGTTCAGTCTGCTGATCATGCTAGACATAGCGCTTTCGCCCAGAAACTGTAAATAAGGTCCACTCAGTCTAGTTACTCTATAAACATAGATGGTTTCGTGGGGGTGCTGAACAAGTACAAAATGGGCCTGAGCAAGCTTCTGCAATGGGGATTAATTATCCATCTCAGTAGACAAGTATAATGTAATACTAGTGTCCAGACACTATCGCCCGGTTCACACTCCACCCACGTCTATTGAACAGGTGAAGAGGCTCATTCCTTGTTCCCTGTTTAGGATGCGGTTTCCGGCTTTCTCTTTTCCAATCTTTTCACTCGTTTCTTTTTTTAATTTTTTCAATTGGAGTAGATAGACTAAACTATTGCCCGGTTCACACTCCACCCACATCTATTGAACAGGTGAAGATGCTCATCCCTGGTTCCCTGTTTAGGATGTGGTTTCCGGCTTTCTCTTTTCCAATCTTTTCACTCTTACGTAGCCCCCTGCTCTTCAGTGGCGTTACCGCCTTGCTCGGGGCGATATGATTAAAAAAACTAATTTAAACAATAATGATGTATTTCGTTCTATCATTCACACAGATTAAGACATTATTAACTTACTAACACACATATTCATACATTTAACCACACATTCTCGCGACACAGAATTTCCCATGTTTCGGAACCATATTTTTACGCTGACTCCATCTTCGAGATTATTATTTTTTGGGGTGTATAACGGATTTTGGACTTACTAGATATAAAAAGTTTCTGTTTCGGTTCACAAATTATTCTTCTTTTATGTGCCTTGTCCTTTCAGGACGTAGGTGATCATGGCTTTCAACATCTCCCTGTCCATGGTGGCTCTTTGCACGCTTTCTCCTGTTGCACCATGCAACCCTCGTTCCGTCACCCACCTGATCAGGTCCTTCAAATATGTTATCTGCTGCTTTCCCCTGTCTCTTTTTCCCTCTATCTGGCCTGTTAGTATCAGGTTCTCCAAGCCCCACTTGCTTATTGAATGTCCCAGGAACTTTGCTTTCTCTTCCTGATGCTCGACATTAATTTCCTTTTCGTCTTGATCCTTTCCAAATTCTCGTCATTGCTCACTTGCTCGGCCCATGATATCCGCAGCATCCTTCTGTAGAACCGCATTTCAGCTGTTTCAAGTTTTTCCTTCATCTTCGAAGATATTGTCCAACATTCACTGCCATATTGAAGAACCGACATCACATGACAATTTAGTTTCTAGTGAAATTGTCCTGTTTCTTAATACTTTTCTAAACTTCTGGAATGCTTCTTTCGCCATACCAATTCGCCTTCGGATCTCAGTGTCGCACTTTCCGTCTTCTGTTAGAACACTTCCTAGGTATTTAAATTTCTGTCCCTGCTTGATTTTAAAGTCGCTCACCTGTAATAGGCATATTGGGCTGCCCTTTTTGCTGAGGACCATGCATTCGGTTTTCTTGCAGTTTATTTCTAGTCCTTTCTTGTCAAAATCTTCAGCTAAACTAAAAAGAATACCTTGTATGTTAGTTTTCGAACACGGTGAGCACATTTTTTCTGTTTTCATAACAGATGTTATTAAGTATAGGATTTCCCTTTTTTAGTACTAATGCGTCCATTATTTTTTAATTTTCTTTAGCATGTGTATAATGCTCTTATATATGTAGTGTTAACATGTATATCATGAATTAGTTCTTAACATGCACGTTATATTATATAAATAAAATTTTCACATTTGTCAATATTTCTGAGATGAGGTAGCATTTACAGTATTGACATTATTCGGACTATTGTCCTCAACTTTGTTGCTCTAGGCAAGGAATGGCGTTCATATACCTCAGTAATTGTAATAAAGGGTTCAGTTCGAAATTCCTAGCCCCTGAAGGAGACCGGAGCGTACAATGGCCCAAATGTCGTAAAAAAGCAACACAGGTGAGAACAATAATCCGAATTAATGTAAAATATTGTACACTTTAAATATGTTTATTTATAAGTAAAACAAAAATCATTTTTGATAATGTCTAAAAGTATAACCGAAAGTGCTCGAAGTTGCAACAGCTTTGGACAGTTCTAATATAATTTAAGTTCTGAGAATAAAGAAATTCATAAGATCACATGAAAAATTATATAAAAAAAATAAATGATAATACCTCATATGTACATTTTAATGAAAACTGCATAAATGAGAGATGGTTGCCAAAATACACAACAAATTTATATATATATATATATATATAAACTACTAAAAAGTTGTAAGTTTAAAAATGTATTATTTTGACAGTATTTAATTATTTCTATTATTATATTTGATATTTCAGGCCGTCCTCGGCCTTTCATCAGAAACAAATGATTTTAAAATTTAAATTAGAAACCTTTTCGCGAGAAGCGTTCGTCCGAGAGATTGTTTACACCACGTGACGCAGAAAGCAACAGATTCTTTTAATATTTGTAAACGTAAACCTATCTTTAATAATACTTGGAAATGTTGTTTTGAAGAAAATCTTTTTAAGTATATCTAAAATTTTAAAAATGATTACAAGTGTATCAAAGTGTATCCAAATTTAAAAAATGATTACAAGAACCTCCAATCAAACAAAAAAATCAAAGACATGTTTGATAAACCACCCATAAATGCAATGAAACAAACACCCAACCTATCAGCTATCCTCACGTCTACCAAATATCTAAAAAATACAAACCTATCTGGGAATTTCCAATGTAAGAAATCTCGCTGTCTAGTCTGCAAGCATTTAGTAAACGATGCAGTATTTTCTCTACCAAACACCAACATCAAATTAAACCCACCACGCCTCACCTGTGACAGCCAAAACATAATATATTTTATCTTCTGCTCAATATGTCTAAATAGTGGATATATTGGTGAATCTGGAAATAGCTTTAGATTCCGTTCCAATAATCACAAACTAAGTATACGCCAAAACAACCCGTGTGCCCCCATAGCCCAACACTTCAATCAACCGGGATACACATTAGAAAACAGCATGATTTTAGTTCAACATACTCACGCAGAAAGAAAGAAAAATATTGGATTTTAAAATTAAATACATACAGGCTAGGTTTTAAGAAGGACTTAAGTGTTTTAAATCCCTATAAATATTTCAACAGTTAAACATTTTTTAGATACAATTAACAAATTTCTTTAAAACCACATTTATAAGTATTATTAAAGATATGTTTACGTTTCCAAATATTAAAAAAATCTGTCGCTTTCTGCGTCATGTGATGTAAACAATCTGTCGGAGGAACGCTCATCGCGAAAACGTTTCTAATTTAAATTTTAAAATCATTTGTTTCTGATGAAAGGCCGAGGACGGTCTGAAATATCAAACATAATAATAGAAATAAATAGATACTGTCAAAAAAACATTTTTAAACTTACAACTTTTTAGTAGTTTTTCCTATATATATGATTATATATATATAGGTGTTTTTATCTCTGTTTGTGTGTGTGGTAATCATTTCAGATGATGAACATTCTGTGAGAAACTTTTTCTACAATCTGCTCAGGATAGTTGAAAAAGAAATTATACCTCGCTTAATCGGTGCTGAAGAAACACTAATACTAATATACTTGAAGTAACGTCTATAAAAAAAGGATTAGCTAGCCACTTTTTCATACAAGCATGCTTGATATCCCCGCGCGCGTGATTATATGTGTTTGCACGAATTCTGGTCTCTGTTGAAAGTTGAATTTTATTTATATTTATTATATATTGTGTAATAGTTAAGTGAGACTAATTTCCTAGGCTGTCCACTCAGCCAGTCACTTACCCATCGAAAATCGCGTGATGCCACATCCAAAACATTGTTACCACAATAAATGGCGTTAGGTCTAATGTAAGTGGATTGATAGCTTTCCCAAGGGCTTTTAATATAACTTAATAAATCATCAGCGTGAAACAAAGTGAGAAAGAAAGACCCAGACAGATGGTGTCAGATATATTATTACCAATGACGCGGACGCCCAAATATTTTTCTCCTTGTAAAAACAGTTTTTCGTGAATTCTCATGCATTTTAAGAGGTTGCATTTCAAATATCTAACCTCTTCCATTAGTCGCACATGCATAGCACTCTCCGATAAATTGCAGTATTTACATTATTCTGACTACTGTCTTCATCTCGAAGCTTAACAGCAGAAAATGATGTATAAAATCAGCAAATGTATCAATTATATTTTATATGTCTCTCAATTGATTTATACACACTTAAAAATATAATCTCATGTGATGAATTTTATTTATTGTGGGTTGTTTCTTTTGTATATTATTCCTGCATTTTGAATCTTAGCTATGGTGTTATAAT
This sequence comes from Ascarosepion bandense, assembly GCA_037127315.1. Taxonomy (NCBI): domain Eukaryota; kingdom Metazoa; phylum Mollusca; class Cephalopoda; order Sepiida; family Sepiidae; genus Ascarosepion; species Ascarosepion bandense. Next base: position 63,688 of record JBBBDQ010001984.1, on the reverse strand, counting down.
TTGATATACTTTCCTAAGATTCTTCAGATGCTGTAAATTGTATTTTGTTTGTTTTTGAAGCTATATTTGATGTGCACGAATTCAACTAAATCTCAATAAGTGTCAAGTCAATCTACGGGATTTGTTTATGTTGTTGATATGAGGTAGTATTTACAGTATTTACATTATTCGGACTATTGTCCTCATATACGTTGCCATTTGTACGACGTTTACACTACGGCCTTCTTCAGTTGCTAGAAAGTATGAACGGAAATCTTTATTACAATCACTGGGATATATCATCTCCATCCTTGGGATATATCATCTCCATCCTTGCATACAGCCTCTTCTGGTAGTCAATAGTTATCTCCATCTAAACCTGTGTTTTACTTTTTCACCACTGTGGAAGCCTGGTATTGAACTCACATCTCTTTGGGTCGAGTGACAGGAACTAACCAACGTCTATATTCACTGGGCCATGTTTTTAAGAACTATCAGTAGCTCCGTGAAACCGTGCTGCACATGGCGTTACTTCAATATATTCCTGTATTTTTTCGGAATATAATACTCCTCGGCGTATAAGACACATCTTTATTTTCAAGAAGATTTTAATTTCGGTTAGGCGATAACGACTCTAACTGCAATAAGTACTCTGTTTGATTAGGTTCTATTCATATTATTATTAACTTCATTGTATACGACGTTAGATTATTTTAAGGTATATTATGCGTTACTGAAAAATACGGTAATTTCGCTGTTTGGTTGTGTTTAGCCGAATGTGAATCTCTATGAGTCATTTAATTCCGAAATCTAAATATTTTGAACACAATTTCACAGATTCAACTAAATATATTTTGAAGGTATTGGTACGCCTTTAGCTACAGATAAAATGTATTGTTGGTCATTTTGCTTTAAATATATATTTTAGGGAATTATATTATGAATGGTTATTGCTGGTAATTTTACTAGAAATGGATATTGTTGGTAATTTTACAATAATTATGTATTAATGGCTGGTCAATTTTGTTTAGCACTATACCAATCTATGTGTGTTATGCAATGACGAAATCTATTTTTTGTTCTTAATTTTATGCTTTCAGTGTAAAAGTATTAAAGTATTTAAATATATAGTTTGTAGATCATAAAATGTATTGCCAGTAATTGTACGAGAAAAATGTATTTTTAAAATAGATTTTAGTGTTTAGATTGATATTTTGCTACGAAAAATGTATTGTTGGTCATTTTATCATAAAATAATAATTTAGATATTTGTTTAAAAATTTACTATTTGCTCATAACGGGGACCCTAACAAGTGTTACCACCCCTGTGTTAATTTGAATTCTAATATCCAAAATGCTAACATATCTGTGACGGTTGATTATCCTTTACAGACTTCCTTCAATTAACTTTAATATCTGTGGTGGATTCAATGTTCTCAACAAAGAGATTTTAGTGCACTCGAAAAAAGAAAAAAGAACGAAAAAGACTGAGACTTTACCACTACTAATGAACAAGCTCAGCTCATTGAAGGAGCCACCTGCGTTCCTGATACAATAGATCATCAGTCAAACGTCCTTGACCACTTCATCATATCCTGTTCTGAAAAATGCTTCGCAGATGTTTTACCACCTCGCGGAAGCATTAGATCATTCACTAGTCAGTGTGCACATTGATGCCAAACCAAAGTCATTCAGGTCAAGGTTGAAAACAAACTTGATCACAAGAGTTTTAGAAAATCACATCCAGATTGAAAATAGAAGTAAAGCAATTGTGCCAACTATTAAAATAGCCCCAATATTATATCTTCATCGTCACATAAAGCAAACTTCTTCGTCCTAATTTTTGCCTGTAACACATTAGAAGACACTAAGCATCACTGAAACTCTTTGGAAAGATTCTATTCAATAATAAACTCCTTCCTAACAAGAAGTCATTGAATGTAGTTGGTGGCCAGTTTTCCTGGGCTCTTACATTAAGCGCAGCCGTTCCCTCCTAGTTGTATCTCGGACAAATCCTTTTTTTACTTTACATAAAGGATCTACCTAAGTATATAATCGGATTATTTGTAAATATACACGCTGATCATACAACAGTATATGGTTGACTCTCCAAAACTCTAGATGACCAGATATTGGTTATTGATCTCTCCTCCAAACACGCTCTAACATCTTAGTGGTGTTAAACTGTCTGGTTATATTCAATGCGTTTAAACCATTACATCATTGCCGATGAGATCCTAAACTACCAACAGCTCCGAGGAATTGATGTTCTATCAGGGAAGCCCCGACTACTGGGCCCCAAACTCACACCTAAACCTCGGTGGAACTTGTACATACCCATAGATCGCTAAAGCGTCTATTTTCTTGCTCGATTTTCCACTTTTGTTATCACTCTCAATAATGCAATTTTTTTTCCAATTCTTTCATACTTAGTAACCCTTTGTGCCTTCGTAGCTATACTGGTGGATTTCGATTAGTATTCAGTGTGCGATGGTTAGATTGTAACCATTTTATTTTTTAATTTCTTTTTATAATAGTCTCACCCAAAGAAAGGCAGAACTGCCACTATTAAACAGGTATTTACATAATAAGAGAATGAAGAGGGAGGAGAACAGGTCACAGTAGTTGTTGGAAAAAGAGCAAGAGAAGGACCGGAAAATTGGTGTGAAGAGAGCTGCGTGAGAGCAAAGTGTTAAATGAGAAGAAGGATGGGAATCAAGGAGATAAGAGATGACGGTTGATGTTGCATTTAAACTCCTGGAGATTGTAGCTATCAGGGAAACAAGAATGCAGAAGGGATTTCCACATGCATAAAGTGCGAGAAAAGAAGCTGAGAGAGTAGAAGTTTTGGTTACACTTGATTGTTTTCATAGTAAACGGGTGGGTGATTGTTGCCAGTCTAGAATCTCGACTAAATTCGCGTAGGTGGGGGCACCAAAATCTTAAACCCGTAGAAGCACAATCCATGAATGTATTTGTAAAAGAGACAGATAGAATACACATCTCCTCGGTGAGAGAGTGACTGGATTCGGACCACCAGTTCAGGATCGACTATATTGCAGATACTTTTCTGGATCTTGTCGAGAACTCCAAGGTGAAAATCTGGAGCGCTCAACCAGATATGACAACAGTATTTAATACACGGGCTGATGGTAATTTTGTAAATGGCATAATGGATTCAGAAGAAAAGAACGACCTGGCCCGACACAGGGACCTGGCCCGACACAGGGACCTGGCCTTCTTTGCAGCAACTTTAACTATTAATTCAATGTAATCATTCCACTTAAGGTTAGATAAGAGAGTGAGACCGACGAGACGCAGTGTATTGATCTCAAGGAGTCTAGCGTGGTCCAGGCTGACGGTACGTAAGAAAGATTGTCTATGATGGTTAAAGAATAGCAGCTTCGTTTTGGAAGCAATGTATTTAATTTTGCGCATGTACGTTGTTTGTTATTTTATCTTGTTGCTTGCACAGTATAGTAGAGTCAGTTGGGCACCGTATATGACATAAACAGCATTATGACGCAATTCACCCGCCATAAATTTGGAAACGGCATGCTGTACTGCTTGGCATTAGCGCCGGGAGTCCAGCACGAACATTTCAGAGTGTTTAAATCTCACACGGAGGACAGCGCAAAATATTAGGAAGGATTTGGATGATATATTCAGTCAAGATCATAGGGTTAAGAGTAATCACTAGTGATGGCAACGTTATACTTTCAATTATATTCCCACATTTCTTCGGAATAAACAGGGAGGCCTACATTAAATGCCTTAAGAATGTAATGCTGTCCTGGGTCAAGAGAGTCGCTGTTGTAAGAACTTATGTTTGACAAAATTATTCAAGCAGGAGAACACAGTCATTGATGTCAGAAAATTTATGCGACCACATCACCCCTTACAACTGGAGACATAACCACCCCGACGGCAACCGCATTGATTATTATGTGGGGGGGAAGTTGAGCAAGCGACCAACAAATCACATTGGCACACTAATAATGAACTGAACAAGGTTTACACCAACGTAAACAATGAGACCGTCCAGAAAGGATAAAGAAGATTGGTCTGCAGGCCGTGGTTATTTTATTAAATAAAGTATTTTAAAATATCTTTTGTGTAATTTCGGTAATATATCTGTTAGAATGAGAAGCCAACCTAATTTTCATTTTTGCGTAAATTAGACGACAATTCTTACAACTCACCCTATATATATATATATATATATATATATATATATATATATATATATATATATATATATATATATATATATATCAATCCCGAGTAAAAAAGCAATCGGAGTCTAACCGTACTGATGAGCTGTGATACGGCGAAACAGATCTGTCTGCAGATGACAATATATATATATATATATATATATATATGGAGATCGAGAGAGAGAGAGAGCGAAAGCGACAAGGAAAGAAAGAGATAGATAGATAGATAGATAGATAGATAGATAGATAGATAGATAGATAGATAGATATTCATATATATGAAGAGATATTGATAGATAAGCTAAAATTTGATTTAATTTGTTAACATCATAGAATTGATAATTTTAATTCTTGCGGATATAAAATTTACATTTTATGAAGAATCTTGACTAGCATTTTTTTAAACAAAATAATCTAATTTGTTAATTATAAAAATGACAGTATATTTAATTCATTAAAATTTTGTTAGTTCGGTATTTTTTAGACTCAATTAACTTTTATAATAATCTTGTCTTCACTGCATATTTAACTGCATTTAAGTGTAGTAATCTGCTTACATGATAGTGAATCTATATTTCCTTTCAATTAAATCTGCCGCTATGAAAGTCGGCTCTCTGTGAAGGGCCCGGAAGTTTTTCCCACCTGAATCTATTCTGCACATATACAAATCTACCATCCGCCCGTGTATTAAATATTGCTGTCATATCTAGTCGGGTGCCCCTGCTGCTCTCCTTGGTCTTCTTGTCAAGATACAAAGGAGTATCTGTAACGTGGTTAATACTGACTTGGCAGACCGGCTGCAGCCGCTCTCTCATCGGCGTGATGTGGCTTCACTGTGCCTCTTCTACAAGTACTTTCATGGCTTCTGCTCCGATGAGCTTAGATCACTGGTGCCGCCTAAGCACGAATTTACACGAGATACTAGATTAGCAACTAGGTCCCACCCTTTTACAGTTAAACAAATAAGATGTAACCGTAAATTCTACTCCAACAGCTTCTTTTCTCATGCTTCCCGCCTGTGGAACTCCCTTCCACAACTCTGCTTTCCCGACAGTTACAATCTCCAGGTGTTTAAATGTAGGGTCAATAGACACCTCCTATCACACTAACTCCCAATTATTCTCAGAACACTCTCATCTACCCAACCCTCATTCTCGGTATCCTTACCCGCCTATCACCCACCCTCTGGCATTTCCTATATTTAACCATTCTCGGTATTCCTACCCGCCTATCACCCACTCTCTTACATTTCCTATATTTTATCATCCTTTCTCCACTCTATGGAGCCCCCTGCACAGTAGTGGCAGTGAAATGCCTTGCTCGGGGTGAAATTATCTATTTATTTATTTGAAACTTTGAATATTTTTATTGAACGAAACGTTCTTCAACCTCGACCAAACTTTTAACTTCAACAATAATAAACACTGTGAAGTTTGCGCGAGTTCCCCAAAACCTCTCGTTTCTAAATATTCTTCTTTGTGACTTGTCCCTTCAGGACGTAAGTATGTTATCCGCTGCTTTTCTCTGTCTTCTTTTTTTCCTCTATCTGGCCTGTTAGTATCAGATTCTCCAAGTCCTCCTTCCTCATTGCATGTCCCAGGAACTTCAGCTGTCTCTTCCTGATGCTCAGTATTAATTTCCTTTTCGTTTCTATCATTCCCAAAACCTCATCATTGCTCACATATTTCTTCCTCGTCTTATTACACGATATTTGCAAAATTTAATTAGAATTGAAGATTATTTGTCAAATATAAAATCATATTTTTTCCGAGAATTTATCTTTCATCTGATGCCAAACTTTTGGAATTTATTTGTGGTCCTTCTTCATTCTTCATGTCTAAATTCTTTGTTTCTCTTCCAGCATTTCTTTTGATTATAGGGTAATACTTGGGTAATTCATTTCTGCTTCTGGTTCATTTGTTGTATCATATACTCTTCTTACTTATTTCTTTACTGGAAATTTTGGCAAGTCAGTAATTCTCTATACGTTTTGAATAATTTACATTTTCTTTAAATTCTATCTTCCTTCTTAGGCAGCTTTTCTCTGATTCAACTTTCTTCCTTCTACTTTCTCGATCGATTTTTCGACACTGCATAGAAAATGAAAGGGAGTTAATCTGACACTCCTGCAGCTGCATTCGACGTTCATTCTCTAATTAGATGAAGAACAACTAACTCTTTACTAATCTAATCACTATTATCAATTTAAATGGATTATATATATATATATATATATATATATATATATATATATGTGTGTGTGTGTGTGTGTGTGTGTGTGTGTGTGTGTGTGTGTGTGTGTGTGTATACAGTCACTTTTATGCCGAAGCTATAATTAATATATCAATATCAAGGAATAAAATGCAATATATATAGATAATTGTTCAAGTCGATATATTTATATAATTTTATGTTAATTGAAAACATGGTATCATGTTTACAGATGTGCTACTTTCGAGTATAGATATATATATATATATATATATATATATATATATATGTGTGTGTGTGTGTGTGTGTGTGTGTGTGTGCGTTTGTGTCTTTGAATGCATGTATATATACAAACGTGCTAAATGCAGATACAAACAGTTTTTTTGTCCGCCCAGTTTGTTCCATGTCAACTCCACCAAACGGATAAGCGCAAAAATTTCACGATAATTATGAAAATTTAATTAAATAATTTTTCTCACTTTACACAATCTAGTGTCTTCTCATTGAGTTTGCAAAACGCAAAGTCAATTTAAAAAGAATGATAAAAAGCCTTGTATCAATTGCGTTTAGCTGCATGCACATAACGTTGATCGATAACACTATACGTCAATTTCTCCTTTTGATCAAACAGAAATCGACTTGTATTACTGGGGTAACAATATGGCTGTTCATTCATGAGAAAAAGTGTCGTCTGTCAGATAGTGTTTTATTAATATTTTCCTAGGAAGAAATCGGCTGTGTTACTATTATCAAAAAATCGTTGACAATATTTTCAGAATTTGTAGCGAAATGGAAAAATTTTGAGTAAAATCTGATTTATATTGTAAGAAATGTGTTCGGGCAAAATAAATAGACGAATCTGAAATCCCTGACATGTAGATTTTTATTAGATCTATTACGGCAGATATATAAACCGTTAGCTACCGCATTAATTTCTATCAACTCATGACAACTATTTTGTTATGAGGAACCAAATTTCTTATATTTATTGAGGACATATGTCAGTCAAAATTTAAAATAAAATAAGCCATTGTACTGACTTCTGTGTAGGTGCATACAATCTAATTGCTACACTGAGATTAAAAAAAGAAATTATTAATAAGTGTAGGTTTTTGGAAAGTTTATTTCATGAGAAGGATTAAGCGAATAATTTCTAATTAGTTACATCTACCTCCATTTCTTAAATTTCAACATGTATAGAATGATTAAAAGTCACAAGGGGAAAAAATTGAGGAATATGTTGGTTGTGGGTTATGTTATGCCAGGCCAAAAACTGCTGCACATTTTATGGCTTGCGGTTTGGGAAGACGACGACACATTAGACACTTTCTTTCCAGTCATTGTCTATAAAATACGGAAGCGAACCAGAAGGTTATAACTTTGTGTGCAACTTTGCGCGACACAGTTCACGGTTAAACTGTTCAATGCGGAATCACTCTGCCTACGTTAGCTCTGTCTGGAAACCTTTAAATCAAACTTCCTATATATATACGACAGTTTATTTAACGTGATATGGGCGTGCGTATATACACCGCATTACATAGGCGCACGGAAGGCCTCCGCCTGTGAAGCGTATATATGTGTGAGTATGAAAACGCTAAGATCTAAAAATATAAAAAAAAACTTAGATAATATCAAAGTATATATGGGAATGTACACATAGGTATATGTGGATAAAAGTTAGTATAAGTAAGTGGGTTGACCTGATGGGGTAAAATAGACGCCTAAAGTCAGGGGAATTGTTTTTTTTCAGAGATAATGCCATCTAAGACGGTCAAAATAACTTCAAACGGATGCTACCCATATTTGAAACTGGTCTCTATCTCTCTTCTTTCCATTCTCCTTCCCCTTACATTTATTGTCATTTATTTATTTGTTTATAATCTTATGTTTATTATTATTATTATTTCTTTTATGTCCCCTTTTCATTTAAGAAAACGTTTATTCCGGCAGAAATTTTATGCCAGATGGAGGAAATATTGTAAAAGAGTCTGATGATATGAACTAATTAAGCTCATTGAAATGTACTATAGTTTATAACTAATATGACGTGTTGAGTTTTCCTTAATAAACTTCACATCGCTCTGGTTAACACCCATCGAGCTCTCTATATGAATCTGCCTATTAATAATTTATATTAAGGAAATCTTGTTGGATTATCCTTACCGTTTACGGACTGACAACTATATATATATATATATATATATATATATATATATATACCGGCCATAATTATTAGGCCACCCCAGGGTTTTAAATAAATGATGCATTTCATATATTTTTTGGTATTTATTGACAAGTGAATAATTGTAAATAAAAATTATTGCTTCAATTCTTACTTCAATAGCATGTGCATCAAATGAATCTATAAGAATTTAATAATAATCTATGTTGCAGTTTCATCAATGAAAGAATGAAAATAATTTAGGGTGATTCGGACGAGTTCATCTTTGCTTCCTTGCCTTGTAAAATTTTGCAAAATATAATAACAAAAGAAAAGTTTTATTTTCATTTGGCAATAAATATTACAAATAGTATGAAATACCATAAAAAATACTCGGGTGGTCTAATAATTATGGCCAGTCGTATATATATATATATATATATATATATATATATATATATATATGTGTGTGTGTGTATGTCCTTGTGCAAATCAAATGAAAAATAATGCTTTCTTAGAATCCTTTGCACATTCGCGTATACGTTGTCTCTTGACGTTGCTTTTCTCTTCGACCGTATTTTTTACGTTTTGGATGATGGATCTAGATTGTTCCTTCACCTTGATGACACAACTGACAATTGACAAAGGAGTATCCTGTACATACAGTGGAAGAATGCCTTACACCAACAATATCCGTGATCTGTTGTTAAGGCTTGCCAGTGTGTACTTCCAGCGTTATATTTTTCGTACGATTCCTTCGTGTAACAATCATCGCAGACAATGGCCGTAAAACAATTAATCGGCGGTTGACACAAAAGTGTCTGAGCGTGATCAAATATCTGATGCTATCACAGATGACGAAATATTTTTCAATACAAAACAAATTTCATCACACACCCCGAAAATAGATTCCTATTACAGCAGACCACCGCAAATGACCTAATCTGAGGAAAAAATAGAAGCCGACTACATCAGTAAGGTAAAAGAAAAGAAACTAAGCCGTTGTTTCAATTAATTTGCACAATGATATATATATAAGTATTAAAAGTAGTAATGAAATTATAGTCTAAATGGTGAATAAATTATACCAGCTTGAAGTTAACAAAAGTAGGCAAACGATTATTTTTAGAAATGCCTGACAAAAACTAGAACAAAACAAAAGAAATGGCGAACTCAGAAATAAAAAAAAAGAACTTGGTGATGAAATAACTTGATTATTGTTGTCTTGAGAATCTGAAAATAGAAATAAAATCTCTTGTCGTGACATCCAGGTCAATTGTCTTTAGAATTATCAAGTAATGTCTGTGTAAAAATCAAAGAACACGTAGAAAACCAGTCAAAAGCGACATGGTTGAATAGGAACTTTTATTTACAGGGAACTATGCAAACACTCATAAACCCTAGCGATCTAAAGTAAACCGACATCCTAAATCATTTCATTAGATTTTTAGATTGTATGTGTGTTTTTGTATGATACGTAATACAGGATTTCCATAATAAAATATTTTCTCATGATTTGCCTATGATTCAAATAATAAAAAACATGGAAAAACACAACAACAAATATAACGGAAAAAAAGTGTGTTGCTTCATTGTTTAGTTTTGGTCTCGTTTATAAAGAACACATGCCTCTCCGAAGTATTCGACATTAAAATTTATCTCTTTGTGCTTCGGCTTAGTCAAAATGATCTACTAATTTAAAATAAATATTATTCATCCTATGGACAACATCTTGTTGTCTTTTTTCATTGCATTTCATTAACGTTTTTATAATATATATATATATATATATATATATATATATATATATATATATATATCATCACCATCATGTGGTGTAGATATACAAGAATCCAAAGGAGTATCCTGTACATACAGTGGAAGGATGTGTATCTTAATTGTTTAATTTCCTTAGGTTTTTTCAATTAAAATTTCTTATCTTTCACTAGTAATATGTAAATTTATATTTAAACTACATAATTAAGTTTAAACAACTAGATTTAAATAGAATAATTAGGCTTACTTTTAAATTTATTTTTTTTATTTTATATTATATTATACTTGTTTTGTTAATTTTATAATTAGTATAATTTTGATTATATAGTGGTGTGATGATTTTGTGATTGATCTCTTAAATATATATTTTTAATTTTCTTAGATTGCAATTTCTTATCCTTTCACCGTTAATATATAATATCTATTTATATTTTTATGTTTATTTTCATTTTCTCCAATCACGTTTTCTTTCTATTTTAAATTTATTCCTCTCTTCTTTCTTCTTCTTCCCATTTCGTTTATACATTAAGATACTTACCGTTTCTTTTTAACGCTATCTCTCACGTGCGCGCTCTCTCTATCTCTCTCTATCTATCTATCTATCTCGCTCCCTCTCTCTCACCTAACCCATTTTCTTTATGTTTCAAATCTACGGGTCAGCAGTCTAACTGACATGCTGAATGTAACTTTAGATTTTAGTTGACATCCGCTCTTACGCGTGCTCTTTGATTATATGTTGCGTATATATATGCTTATGTATGAATAAGTGTGTGTATTCGCCGAACTGATGTAATTATGTATTTTTTTCTTACATTTTCTCTTTTAAGGGTACGATTTTTATTATTATTCATTTTTTTAGGCTTTTGTGAACTTCATTCGTGTAAAACCTTTTGTACAGTAAAGACGGAATCTGATGATGCTTCGCCTGAAATAGGCCTAAACTTCCGATTTACCATGAAATAAGTGTGTCTGCCTTAATATGTCTTATATATATATATATATATATATTCCTTAATTCAGTAATGAATTAGAACGCTCTCAGCTATTGCCGTGTGTATACATGATATATCACACGGCAAAAGTCTGCCTCATAGCTCAGAGTTAGAATCGCCGACTGACGCCAAATCGTTCGGGTTTTAATCCTGGGTATGAACCAATCGGATGTTTAACCGTACTGATGAGCTGTGATAGAGATCTGTCTGCGAATGACTATATATATATATATATATATATATATATATATATATATATATTATTATTATTATTATTATTGTTTAAGTAACGTGTCCCTTCAAGACATAGGCGGTCATGGACTTCTACTTGCTTCTATCCCTTTTCGCTCTCAACAATTTCCCTCTTGGTATCTCTCCTAAACCCCGCTCCTGCTTCCACCATCTCAAGCCTCTCAGCTATGTCTCACACTGCTCTCCCCTGTATCTCTTTCCCTCAGTCCATCCCCTTAGTTGCACATTCTCAAAACCAGCCTTCCTAATTACGTGTCCTAGAATCTTCAGCTGTTTCTTCCTGATGCTAAGTATGAGATTCCTTTTCATTTGCTTCCTATTGAAAACCTCGACTTTGCTTACATTTGCGGTCGAAAAAATGGTTGGAAGAATTTTCTGAAAAGGTAGCCTTAACAAATGCACATCAGTGATAGCATGTGAGCGACAAAAGAAACATAGTTTAAAAAAAGCAAACAGAACGACAGGATGCCAACTTTTATAGTTATATAATAAACAAAACATTTACAATTTTTATATTTTTGATCAGTAGCTGAAAAGGAAAAGAAATGAAAGACTTACAGGAAAGAATTTAGAAATAATTAAAACTTTGGCGCCTACTAACGAATATGAATACCCGGATGAAGACCTTCACTTTGGAAAGTCATCCGACCATATTAAAGAGTTCTTTTAAATCTTTCATCTAAATGACCCGGAACTCGGAGAGGTTGCTTTCATAAAAATAAATTCTCTAAACAGTTATTAAACAAAACCATTCTTTCAGAAGTTAGACTTCTCGTCGCTCTAAATGCGGCTTTTGTTGCCTGTGGTTTGGCTGCTGAACATCTTTAGCAGACTAAATTAATTGAAAACAAATTAAATCTGTAATCTTAGTATAGAAATTATTTTTACAGGTACACGAAAGATTTGATAACCAATTATGTTTTTCTTTTTTTAGTTTTTTACAAACATGAAGCTGAAGTTGAATGATTATCTGTTTAGACTTCGATTCTTTATCATTTATTTATACGGAATGAGGAATACAAAACTTTAGCATTTGGTTCAACTATTTTGTCACTTATTTCATTCCAGACTGGTAGTGATTCACTTGTATCAGAATATACAAAAAGAGAAACTTTGAAAATGTTCTATTTAATCCAAATTCAAATACGATCTTTTAATATTTATTAATTAACAATAACGTGTATTGTTGAGAAGAGTTACATCCACTCATTTTCGATGATTAACGTTTTTATTAAACTTTAAAAAATAAAAATGATTCCTTGCGTTTTTATTTTAGTTTTGATTGAAAGTCAAACAATTATATTTACTATATCTTGTGTGTAAAATACTCTGGTGTGTTTCAAAGAGAAATTTTATTGATTGGAATATAAAATTTTGATTTCTTTCTTTTTTTATACCTTTTAATTTTTCGGTCATTTTTTGAGAGATCGACAGATTTGTAAACTAAAGTTAATTTTCTGTTTAAAATTCTTGCAAAAATGAAATATATATCTGTGATATTATTTTTGGAAAATTAGCAAATGTTATGTTGAATTTATCTGATTTACACAAGTATTACTTATTTAAAGTTTGAAATTTAGAATAAAACTACATTTAAACACGCAGTTGATCTTTCTAAACTTTTCACCATAATTAAATGTGTTGACAGATGCAAGAAAGGTAATCGCATGGCGATCAAAGTGACAGAATTGTACATTTTTTCTGGTCAAGGGAAGAAAAGCTGAAACACATGATCTTTAAATATACACATAGAAAGTAACTTACAAAAAATTTCAAACACACACAAAAAATTGAAAATTATTTTAAAAATACTATTGCTAAATGATTTGTATTAAACTTTTTAATTTTTGATGAGTAAATATAGTTTCATTCTGTAATCTGTAAAATATTATCTTATTAAATAATGTCATAGTTTTATTGATTTTGTTTTACTCTTCAAAGCAGATCAAAGGAGCTAAATGGTTTCTAAAAATAATGCATTTCCCAATTAATCTTGCGTTTCTGACTGGCTTAAAGACACTATTACTGATTCACGCCATGAACTTTGCTATTTTCCAATCCCTTACGCAAGTGGTGGACTTCCCGACTCGCTTTCCAAGCACTCCCTCTGGACAGTCCCTGCTAATAGATGTATGCTTTACCTCTGCACCTGACGCCAGTCAAGTCTCGGAGCTTTGCCCTCTCGGCAACTGCGATCATGCTGTTGTCTCTCTCAATATCTCTTTCCACTCTCACTCCCCCCAGGAGCCCCCTACCTATAGGACCTACGTATACTACCAAAAAGCTAACTGGGACGCCTTTCGCGAATTCCTCTGCCACGTCCCTTGGGGAAAAGTGTTCGATCTCCCAGCTGATGACTGTGCCTCTGAGGTTTCGTCATGGGTGAAAGCTGGCATTGATGCCTTCATACCTACCAGGAATTATTGTCTAAAACCTCATTCCTCTCCGTGTTTCTCTGTTGTTTGTTCGGCCGCCATTGCTCAGAGAAACCCTTACTTCCGACTATTCCAAAGACAGTCATCTGATCACAATAGGCGCCTATTCACGTCTGCTCGTAATGAGTGCAAGAGAATCCTGAATGACGTCAAGTGGTTGTTTGCTGAGAGAATGAGACAGCGCATAGCTGACCGCAAGTTCGGCTCCAAGGACTATTTGCTGAACACTAGCAAATCCTCAATACCTCTTTAATCAATGAATTTGAGATTCTCCCGTCATCTACAAACAAAGCTGAGTCCTTTGCTCGCAGATTTTCCTCTAACTCTACATTTGACTCATCTGGAATACCTTCACCCGACTTCCCTATTAGAACTAAGGCTAAATCGCACGACGTATATATTACCACGACAAAATTTCGAGTAATTTCGAAACTTGACCCCCAAGCGGTGGCGATGGAAACCCGGTGATAGTCCTTAAGCGTTGTGCTCCTGAACTCTCTCCTGTCCTCTCTAAACTGTATTACTACTGCCTTTCTACTTCCTGCTTTCCTACATGCTGGAAGTTCTCTTCAGTCGTTCCTGTGGTGAACCTTCGGATCCATCCAGTTATCGCCCTATCAGCCTTCTACCAATTTTCGGGAAATTGTTCGAGGCCATAATCAATGCTGAAATAGTTCAACATCTTACTGCCCACAATCTCTACTCTGACAGGCAGTATGGCTTCCGCTTTTCCTGGTCCACGGCCGACATGCTAACAACCATTACAGAGTACTTGCTCTAGGCCCTTGACGAGTCAGGCGAGGCTCGTGTTGTTGGCCTGGACATCTCCAACGCTTTTGACAGGTTTTGGCACCCTGGCCTTCTATGCAAGCTACGGGGTTACTGTGTTACCGGACGCTTGCTTGATCTAATCCAATCTTTCTTAAATAACGGCAAAATGAAGGTGGTTTTGAATGGGCATGCCTCTACACCCTACAGCACAAACGCTGGTGTCCCTCAGGTCTCTATGCTGGGCCCGACGCTCTTTCTTATTTTCATAAATGACCTCCCAGATGAGACCAAGAGCCAAGTAGGCATCTGCGCAGATGACACCACAATATACTCCCGCATCAGTAAGAAACCCGTCGTGGCGGACAAATATAATCTCGCTACTGACCTTGAACGGGATCTACAGTCTGTGGTGAATTGGGGCAAGAAGTGGCTTGTCAATTTCAATGCGACTAAGACCAAGCTGTTGTCTGTCAATCGTCACAGGCGCACCTCTCCTGCCTCCCATAAGCATGGACCAAGCGAGTCTCCCTGAGAGCAATACACTGCGCCTCATCGGCCTTACTCTCTCTTCTGATCTCAAATGGAACCACGACATTGAATCCATAGCTAAATCCACTGCTAAGAAGGTTGCGTCACTGTGTCGGGCCAGGATGTTTTCCCACCTGAATACATCCTGCATATATACAAATCAGCCATTCGTCCGTGCATGAAATACTGCTGCCCCTGCTGTTCATCTCAGTGTTCTCGACAGGCTCCAAAGGAGAATCAGCAATGTGATAGGTACCGAATTGGCGGCTCGACTACAGCCACCTCCCCAGACGAGATGTGGCCTCCCTTTGTCTGTTCTATAAATATTTTCATGGCTTCTGCTCCAACGAACTTAAGTCACTAGTGCCTCTGCAACAGGTGTTTACTCGGGCAACCAGATTGGCAACTGGGTCCCACCCATCCACAGTTAGATTAACCAAATGCAGACGACAATTCTACTCATGCAGCTTCTTCTCTCGCACTTCCCGCCTGTGGAACTCGCTTCCATATTCTTGCTTTCCTGGCGGCTACAACCCCCAGTAACTTAAATGCAATGTCAATACTCATCTATTAACCACTTGACTCTAGTTCTTTCACCACCCCGTATATCCTTTTCTTTCTCTCCACCTTTGCAACTGTCATCACACCTGTATTCCCATCCTTCTCTTGCTCCTTTCTAACTGGTTCGTCTTCCTCTTCACTCTCTTCTACTTAATCTTTTTACTCTTATGTAGCCCCCTGCACATCAGTGGCATTACCGCGTTGCTCGGGGTGATACGATTAAAAAAAAACTTACCTACAGAATTATAGTATAGATTATCAGTTTTATCAAAAGCAATATTTTGTTTTCATTTTCTCGGTAGCTGTTATTAGAAAATAAGACATAACGGTTCAAGAAATCTCAGTTGCTGATCACTCCACACAAAGATAACGTTTTGTAGTAATCTTTAATAGTTTAACAACACTTCTTCGCCTTCTGAACAAACAGTGAAAAATAAATAGCTTGAGAAAATTTGAATGTTTTTCGCTTTTTAAAAGTCCATCTTTTCTTTCGGTATCAAGTGTGTCAATACTAAATATCTATTCAACTTTTTACATTAACCACGTGATCTTTCCTTACACCATTCCTGTTTTATTTCGGTGCTATTATTATGATTACATATTTTTGCAATTTCTGTTTTAAACTTTGCAACAACCACTTATATTTTCTAAAAGATAGGTTCGCTTAACGACCGGTTCGCACTCCATCTATTTAGTTTAAACAGGCGTCGAGAATTATACTTTCTTTTTCTGATCTGATATTTCAGAAAACTTTTCATTCTCACTTTTACTCAGAGTAGCCCCTGGCGACACAGTAGAATTATTGCCTTGCAAGAAATAAACTGACTGGAAAAAAAACCGGTAAAATTTGCAATTCAATTTTGTAGTTGTAATTGTGTCACAAATAAGAAGTGCTTGAATTTGAAAAATTCGTTAAGTCTTGAGTAATTCATTAGGAGACTTTCGAACATTCTAATAGCATTGTTTAGGCAAAGACAGAAACACGTCTGCTTGTCTTCCTCTCCCTCACACACACCTCCGCAAAAAACACACACCCACGTGTGAAACACAAACATAAAATATTTATAATTATACAGTTTGAAGGTATATGAAATAACCTATAACAAAATAGGGAGAAAAGTTTACGTGCGACGCATTTTGCCTATAAGTTCTTCATGGAACAAAAGTGATGAAACAATACATGAGCATGAAGACGATGACAGTATTAAATTTATTTTTTCTTACTATATGCTTTGGGTATTTATTGTAGTAGAATTGTTCGAGACAATTCTTATTGGCATATATGTAAACATTAATGAACAAGCAGAGTTCTGCTGAATATATGTATTCAAGACAGATCCATTAATGGGTGAAATAGATAATACCCCATTCTCTCTTACATTATTCCTCTGTAGTCCTTTAACGGGCGTTCTTTGCTTACTGCGGGGCCGTGGTGGGTTGCTAGGAGTATAGTGAATTTTTTCCCGTTCTCACTTAATTTAATACTGTTGCGTTTTCGTAGTTTCCGAGTGATTTGCTAGTCCGCTGAAATATCGGTAGTTAGATAATTCTCTAATGAGAAATATATTGGTCGCCACGCGAGAGATCAAAGAGTGCGATTCCTCATAATCTTCAGAAAGAGACCATGACTCTTTATCTCCAAAATCTGTTTAAGTGTCTTCAGAAATTCTCTCGCTTACGCCTGTAGTACCGTTTCATTCCCTGTTGAAGGCAAGACTCATAGTGAGACTTTGTCTTTCCGTTCATCCGGCTAATTAGTGGTTGGCATCTAATAGCTAGACGACTTCGAGAGAAAAGAATGTCGAAACACTCTTCTTAGAATAGGGAGGAATCGTTTATGGGGTTTTACGTGAGCGGATGTTCACAGAAGAGTTATAATAGCATGTACCTAGGCGACTCTAGGAATAATTGTTCCCAAGGCTCGTTAGCTACGTCTTTATCAGCAGCTGCTAATTTTTTAAAAATTCAGGATTATTCCATTACACCTTTCGTACTCGCCTTTACCTAGAAATTTATATGGCATTGTTTTACTTACGGCAGCTCGTTTATTTTATAAGAATCGCTGTACGCGTTCGGATATAAATGAAGCCCCTCTGTCCGAATGAACATAGGCGAGTAGCCTGATGATGACAAAGACCGGGGAAAGGCTAGTATGATTGTCGTAGTGTATATCTCTTGGTAGGGTATCTTGAAATGATACCTTGAATATTTATCACATGTTGTCAGTATGCATTTTTACGCGTTTTTGTCAAAAACTGGCCTTAACAATTGAATGCTATTCTTTTCTAAGATTGCGTGACTTCATGACCTTGCTGGTGTTTGAACCGTAGAACCTGTGATTACGTTCAGCGCATGCTTTACTTGAGCTGGTAATCTCATTCGTATTCTATACTAACTAAGGAAGTTTTCTGATTTTCTTCATGTGGACCATACGTGTAACAACTGGATGGCACAACTCTACATATAAGATCAATAATTATTCTTTGCTAGCAGCCGAGGTACATAGAAAAGAGAGGACATCTACAGTTGCGTTTTATTTACGGGGATGGTATGTTACATTAAACGAGCAACACGGGAATGCTGTCCACTTAGGGGTCCTTGAGAAAATCCAACGGAGAATCTGCAATGTGGTCGATCCCGACTTGGCAGCTGGAATACAGTCACATTCTCACTGGCGCAATGTTGTTTCCTTGTATCTCTTCTACAAGTACTTTTACGGCTTCTGCTCTGATGAGCTTTACTCGAGCCATAAGATTAGCAACTAGGTCGAACGCTTTTACTGTGAAACCGATAAGATATAAACGCAAATTCTACTCCCTGGGCTTCTTTTCTCGCACTTTCCGCCTGTGGAATTCTCTTCCGTTTACCTGTTCCCGCGACTGCTATAATCTCCAAGAATTTAAATGTAAAGTCAATAGTCATCTCCTATCACACTAACTTGCATCCTCTCTCTCATGCTCTCATTTCATTTCTTCAGCATTATCATCCCTCTTTTAATCTCTTCCGGACACCTCTAGTATTCTGTCACTCCTTTGTAGCCCCCTGCACAACAGTGGCAGTATAATGCCTTGCTTGGAGCGATACGATTTTAAAGAATATAAATAAAAATTCTATTATCAACCTGACTATCTTTACATTTTTGTATTTTTCTGTCCATTTTTGCGTTAAACATGAATGTTACTGACTTTTATGTGAAATTAATTTAAAGTGTACTCAGATCAAATAATGTCGCAGTTTTTTTAATCAATGACAGATACTTCTTTCCCAATTGCAGAATGTTTATGTTCTGCTTTAGATAGGTCTCTGGGGAAAATGATATTGCCTTGCCCGACTGTCTTAATGAGACGGCTATGGCACATCACGAGTCGTGTGTCGATTCTATCAGAGGTAGTGCTTGATAATTCGTAATAATTCCTGTTGTCAGTATGCTCTTCTTTGACACATTAAACGCTTTCTCTGCATTGGCAGAAAACGGGAATTTCGATTTGAATTGTTTGAGCGTGGATTTCTCTGAAAACGATTGTATCCAATGAGCATGATGTGTCAGTCAGTTAAGTGCCATACGTGAAACACGCTTGGGCGATCATGTCTCGAAAGAGACATGACTGACTGGGCAGAAGATTATCCCGCAGTAGGTTGCCATTGCTTTCTGCGGTAGACTGGTTGCCGACCAAGGCTATAGAACTATCTGTCCTATTATTTAACCCATAACTGGAGGAAAGAGACGGATTAATACCTTTCCCAAGGGTATTTGCACGTAAGTGAATGCAAGGAATTCAACTGGAATTCTAACTCGGTTCCCCGATTTCTCGTTCCGAGCCGATATCCACTGCGCCACAACGCACATCAACGCATGATGTGTAAATATCTTTAATGCACAGCGTAGAGCAAGTAAAACTTTTGGAAGTCTGAGTAATGGTTTCAGACATTCTGGATCGTATTTTATATTATTTTTATTATCTATATATCTAAGAATTTCTTTATTTTACGCTTAAAATAAACTTTCTCTCGGTTAACTGTCCGCTTGTATTTTTAATAGCCCTGAATAATGTGAGATTTCTGTCATGTTCTGCTCGATTTTCCCCTTAAATGGTTACATTATCGATGTAAGCATAGGTGCCTTGCAGGTTTGTTTTTTGATATTTTCTGGTCTATCACCCATCTATTTGCTACAAAGAAATTCTGCATAATTGATATGTTTGCCGACAGCGTGAAAGGACATATATGTCTGTCACTGGGCCTCATACCTACCTGACGGTAAGCCCTTTTCAAGTCCAAGTACTAATACACTGTTTTTTTTGCTGTTTTTCTATCATCTCGTCTATCTTGGCATTGGGTAGGCATCCAGCAAAGTAAGACTATTTATCGTTTAGAAATATCGATTACCATTCGCTTTGTCTTTTTCTCAGAAGAAACTACGAAGGCACGGCGAATGGAATGGTTCGATTATACTTTCCTTTAACATACGCGTAATTTCCGCTTGATAAATAATTTACCTTCATCCGTGTTTCGCCTTGTAGTACCAGTTTACAATCGGGTGTTAGATTGTGGAAAAGTGCTGGGGATAGCATTATCATAATTTCTAGGCCTCAGGCTTATAAAAAAACGGCTTAGAGACCCCGAAGGGTATTTCTGCTTACGAATGTTGACTCAAGAAATCGTACCTTAATATTAGGCTGCAACATAAATCCTTCATTAGTACACATCTTACTCCTTGGCATAGAGTCAGTCAGTTAAGTGCCATGAGTGATACACGCTTGGGCGATCATGTCTCGAAAGAGACATGACTGAGTGGGCAGAAGATTATCCCGCAGTAGGTTGCCATTGCTTTCTGCGGTAGACTGGTTGCCGACCAAGGCTATAGAACCCAATCTGTCCTGCTATTTAACCCATAACTGGAAGGAATAGGCGGATTAATAGCTTTCCCAAGGGTATTTGCGCGTAAGTGAATACAATGGATTCAACTGGATTTCGAACTCGGCTCCCCGGTTTCTCGTTCCGAACCGATATCCACTGTATCACAACGCACATCCTTGGCATAGAGTACACATTATTTTAAGGTCAACCAAAAATATCCTAGTACTTTTATAGAAAAAGAGTAGTTAGCCATCTCTATATCGTGTAGGTTCTCCATAACTGCTTGGTCGCGGGCTATTAAAAGATGGCTTAGAGCCTCCGAAGGGTATTTCTACTAATGAATGTTGACTCAAGAAGTTGTTCCCTAATATTAGGGTATAACATAAATCTTTCACTAGTACACATCTTATCCGTGGCATAAAGTACACTATATTTTTAGGTCAACCAAACAGAGTCCTATTGTATTATATAGAAAGAGATTATTTAGCCATCTCTATTTTGTGTAGGTTCTTTATGAAATTTCTTTCCCAATGCTTGCGTTATGGACGTTTTCTGTGCTTCACGTGTCCATCATTGATGTTAGTATTTGTCTGTTAGCCATGATCTCTATTGTTGTACTGGATAAACACCTAAGTGTATTCACCGATGCCAAACAAGACACCGTTTCGCTCCCTTTTGTACGCCTACAAAATGTAACCTAATGTCTGTACTTTCCGCATGTATAGCACTTGTTTCTTGTAACTGTGCATAATGATCTTGCCTGTCCCCTGCTTTTACAGAGAGAAAAAAAAAACATGTGGCTTTAATTAAGGTTTTTAGTGGGGAGAGCATAGTTTTCATACTATCGTGGTACTAAGATGAAAAGTTATCTGACGTTAATGTATTTTTAAGGTACTTTTAGCTTTTTGTTTTACTAAATCTTTTAATGTTGTCTGGTTATAGGCTTTCTGTAAGGTTAGGCTTCTATTTTCGAATATTCTTTGTTGAATAACCGTAGACCGAAACACGTATATGAAGGTATTTTGCATTAATTCGGTTCGATATTGTTGCGGATGTGCGTTCTGATGCAGTAGATATCGGCCCGGAATAAGAACTCGGGGAACCCAGTTCGAATTCCAGCTAAATTCCTTGCATTTACTTATGCGGAAATACTCTTGGGAAAAGTATTAATCCATCTCTTCCAACTAGTTATAGGCTAAATAACAGGAGAGATTGGGTTCTATAGTCTTGGCTGGCAACCAGTCTACCGTAATAAGTAATGGCAATCTCCTACGGGATAATATTTTGCCCTGTCAGCCATGTCCTTTTTGAGACATGATCGCCCAATCGTGTATTGGGTATAGCGCTTAACTTTTAGCACGTTTGTTCCTTTGATACCGAAGAAGAGGAAGAGTCTAAGTTTCATTAAGAATCATTAAATTAAAGCTGAGAGCAATTGACGCCCCGTAGCCAGTAAATGACGAAAGACCGCTTCAATTCTCTATTTGTTATCTATATATTGTCTTCTTCTTCTATGTGCTCTGTCCCTTCAGGACGTAGGCGATCATGGATCTCCACGTCTCCCTATCCCTTGTGGCTCTTAGTATGTTTGCTCCTGTTGCTCCTGGCAACCCCCGTTCCGTCATCCACCTGATCAGACTCTGCAGATATGTTATCCGCTGCCTTCCTCTGTCTCTCCTTCCTTCCATCTGACCAGTCAGTATCAGGTTCTCCAGGCTCTCCTTCCTCATTGCATGTCCCAGGAACTTCAGTTGTCTCTTCCTGATGCTCAACATCAATTTCCTTTTTGTTGCCATTCTTTCTAACACTTCGTCGTTGCTTGTATGCTCAGTCCACGATATCCGTAGCATCCTTCTGTAGAACCACATTTCGGCCGCTTCCAGTTTTTTCCTCATTTTCGATGATATTGTCCAGCATTCACAGCCGTACTGAAGAACTGACATCAGGTAGCAGTCTAGCACTCTTTTCTTCGTTTCTATTGAGATCTTCCTGTGTGTTAGTATTTTGCTCATCTTCTGGAACGCGTCCTTTGCCATGCCAATTCGCCTTCGGCTCTCCGTGTCGCACTTTCCATCTCCTGTTAGAACACTTCCTAGGTACTTAAATTCTTGGACTTGTTTGATTCTGTTATCCCCCACCTGTATTTGGCATTTTGGGTTGTATCTTTTGCTGATGACCATGCACTCAGTTTTCTTAAAGTTTATTTGTAGTCCCTTCTTGTCACTCTCCACTGCTACTTTCTGTATGAGATCTTGCAGTTTCCTTTCCGTGTCCGCAATCAGTACTGTAACGTCCGCGTATCTTATGTTGTTCAGGTTGTGGCCTCCAATAATAAATCCTGGTGTGTCATCTAGGGTCCTCAAAATATTCTCGCTGTATAGGTTGAACAAATCCGGTGAAAAGACACATCCTTGTCTTACGCCTTTTTCTATCTTTGTGTATCTACTGAGGTCGTTACCTGTCCGTATGCAGGCCGTTTGCTGCCAGTAGAGATATATTGTCTAGTACTGCTAAAAACCATTCCTAGGTAGGTGTGTTTGCAAACTACTCCAAAGCTAGTGGCATATTTTATAATGTACTGCAGTTTATTAGAATTTCGTCGCACTTGGTACTTAAGAAGTTTATGAAAGTAACGCTATTCTAGTTCAACATCAGATGCGTTAGTATCAATAATAAGTTTCTCTGGAGATAATAGATTAGCTATTATCAAGATGGTTAACAACGAGAGCTCATTAAGTTGTAGAAGCATTATTAGATCTAATTTGTATTGGCTTAAATGTAAGCTTTCATGAACAGTGAATACAAGTAGAGTTCTGAGCAATATATGTATTCAGGACAGATGCATTAATGTGGGAAATGGTTCACACAACACATATATAGTATAACCGATTACATTTACTTATTGTTCATCTTACAATCATTTAAATATCTCAGGTCATGATAATAGAATATCTACAAATAAAGTTGAAATGTCGTATGAACCGGGACATCAATTTACTGTGGATGACCTAACGATTAAAATGTATAATGAAGATTGCTCAGTGGTAACTGTCAAATTCATTCCTCAAACGATGATCACATATACTGAATTCGTTATCTTAATTCAGAAACTTACCTGTGTTCAAAACGTTTGCATTGTTCCTTTATAACGATTGTCACTTTTTATTGAATACAAAAATAATGTAAAAGGAATCAATAAAATATTGTTAATAAAAATATAAAAAATAAATCGTTTTCGTGATAGAAGAAAAAAATCTATTTAATAGGTTACAAGAAATGTTTTTTGCGTCAATGAAAAGGAGAATAAAATCAGCCAAACGAAAGAAGAGATGGGCGACGGGAAGTGATAAATAAGTAATAAGAAGATTTAAACACAAGAACATGGCATCTAGTAAAACACCTTCAACTCTTCCGGATGTTACTAACCTCCTTCAAGTAAAAACTCATGTTGTTTATTTTCGGATACCGTTCAAAAGATAAATAAATATAGCAAGAAGCAATTGAATGAGGAAGAATGACAGGAAAGAATGTTTAAAAAGTGATAGAAAAATAAAAATCAAAGAAGTGAAAAAGGAAGAAAGAAATAGAAGTCGGAGACAAAAAAAGAAGAGAAAAAAAATGGAAGAATATGAATAAAATATAGAAAGAAGGAAAAGAAAAACTGAAAAGAGATAAAGCAATCAATGAAAACAATAAAAGAAAACAACAAATAAGAAAAGCAATCAAACGAGTATCAAATAAACTAGATATAAAAGATATAAAAAGGAGAGTAATAAATAATTCTAACAGAACGAACCATAAATAAAGAGGAGTTCGGAGAAATGAAACAGAAAAAAAAACCAAAAGAAAAAAGAAAGGGTGAAAAGAAAAAAAAATTAAACAAATAAACAAAGAAAGAAATATATAGATAACAAAAACGAAGAAAGAAAAAAAAGAAAAAATTAAATTAGAAATGAAAGAAGAAAAGGAGGATAACTGATACTGAAATATCTAGAAGTGGCATGTCTCGTGGAACTAGAACTAAATAGGTGGACGAAATTACAACAGTCGAAAAGTCGTTTATATGGCAACGAAGATAAGGACAACAGTCCGAATAAATTAAATACTGTAAATAATGACAATATCACATCTCAGACATATAGACAAATATTGACAGAAGAAAAAGAAAGAAAATGAAATAAAAAATAGAGACTAAGGGTGAAGAATCAAGAAAGACAATGAAATGTGAAAGCGAGCATAAAAATGAAATAAAGAAAAGATAACGAAAAACAGAAACAGAAATTAGGAAAATGGGGAAAAACAAAAAGGAAAATGAAAGCAAAAACGAATGAGAAACTTCGAAAATGAAGAAGAGAGAAACAGACATTTAAAGGGGAGAAAAAAGAGAAAAAAGAAGGAAATATAAATTAATTATAGAAATGAAAATAAAACAGATTAATAATAATAATGTAAAGAAATAAAGGAAGAGACAAAACCAATGAAAGGGAAAGGATAAAAGAAAATTGGGATATGAATTAATGTAAAGAAAAGTAAAAATGTGAAAAGAGAAAAAAAATAAAAAAATAAATTATAAAAAGACAAGAGTAAATACTCAGGTAGGAAATGAACAAGAAAAGAGGACAAATGAAAGGATGAAGGCTGTAGGGAAAAAAGAACGAGTAGCCATGATAACGAAAGAGACAAAGAATGAATGAATAAAAGAAAGAAAGAAGGAATGTCTGGGAAAAACCGGCTAAAGAACGAAACGTAATAATACCAAACAGAAAAGAAAAAAAACTAAAATGCAGAATAAAAAGAAACAAAAAGAAACAATGGATAAAAAAAAATGCCTGAAAAATTCACGTAAAGAAAAATAATAAAAAGAGAAAGGCAATAAGAAAAAAAGAAGTTGAAAAAAGACAAGAGTATATACTTTGGTATGAAATAAACAAGGAAAGAGGACACATGACAAGAAGAAGAATGTAGAGGAAAAAAAAAGACAGAACGAGCAGCCATGAGAAAGAAAGAAAGAAAGAAAGAATGAATGAATGAATGAATGAATAAAGGAAAAAAGAATGAATGTGCGGGTATAAAGATCAAAATAATGAAACGTAATAATACCAAACAGAACAGAAAAGAAACTAAAATGCAGAATAAAAAGAAACAAAAAGAAACAATGGATAAAAAAAAAATGCCTGAAAAATTCACGTAAAGAAAAATAATAAAAAGAGAAAGGCAATAAGAAAAAAAGAAGTTGAAAAAAGACAAGAGTATATACTTTGGTATGAAATAAACAAGGAAAGAGGACACATGACAAGATGAAGAAAGTAGAGGAAAAAAATGACAGAATGAGCAGCCATGAGAAAGAAAGAAAGAAAGAAAGAAAGAAAGAATGAATGAATAAAGGAAAGAAAGAATGAATGTGCGGGTATAAAGATCAAAATAATGAAACGTAATAATACCAAACAGAACAGAGAAGAAATTAAAACGTAGAATGAAAAGAAACGAAAAGAAAGAAAAGAAAAATGGCCGCAAAATTCAAGTAAGAAAAAATAATAAAACGGAAGCCTAAAAACAAAAAGAAGGAAGAAACTGAAAGAAATAAACGATCGTTTCGGAAGGCAAGAAAAAACGGATTGGCTGGTTATTTTGTTTTTACCACGAAATTTGAGCGTGACGATTTACGAGAGTTCTTCGGAGACGCCGATCTTCTGTGAAGGTCATGCTACACAAGACCCTCTCAAGGCATGGATTTGTTTTATTATATAAATTATTTTCCTTGTATTGCTTTCTATGTTGTTATGTTATTTTAAAGGTTTATATTGTTTTCTTGATGCTACGTCACAAGCAAATGTTTTATCTGTTTGGCGAACTCTGTTCTCCCCTTCGGCTTCCTCACTCTCCGTCTTACGTTTTAGTGCCTCTCAAAAGTGATCGTGCCAACCAAAATTGATTCAAAGCAAATCATTTTGGACATTTATATTCGAGAAAGACACAGTATGTGTGAAAGTTGGATAGCGAGACAGACATACATAACTGGCAAGTGCATATAGCGGATTCTGAAATGCCATCGAATTGATTGCTAGCAAAAAGAAAGAGTACTTAGCGCCAATCTTCCAAATGGCTATCTTAAAATCGCCATAACAAGCGATGTGCTATTTGTTTCGACAGTGGCGCTAAGCCATGTTGGCGCCGATCGATAAAAATATATATAGTCATCCGCAGACTGTATCAGAGCTCATCAGTACGGTTAGACAGCCGACTGCCTTTCACCAAGGATTGAAACCCGACCCAAATGGAGTCTGTCGGCGATTCTACCTCTGAGCTACGGGCGGTCGGTAGAAGGTGGAAGACTTTTTAGCGTGTATATTATCATTATACAAGCCCAATAGCTGAGATTGTTCTAATTTATTGCTGAATGCGTAAATGCCAGAGTAGCTACTGTTTTTCAAAGTCTACGATTCTCCCAGAGTGCTCAATCAGGGTGTGAAAACGCAAATATATGTATATATATATATATGTGTGTGTGTGTGTGTGTGTGTGTGTGTGTGTGTGTGTGTGTGTGCATGTGCGTGTGTTGCCTTCAGGGTTCATTGAGTATTTTGATATGGCATGTTCCTGATAGTGACAACCCTTACACATAAATATAGCATACACACATACAGGCATTGAATATTGCTGCCTCTTCTGCGCTGGTGCTTCTGCAAAGTATTTAGAGATTTTTGGCAGATATTCTCTTCATTATATTTTATCTTTAATAACGATATTATACAAACATGAACAAAAAAACAAAAAAAACAAAAAAAACATGAAATAAAACAGGCGCGATTATATAGCTAAAATATATTTTTAAAATTAAATTCAAAATTTTACCTACCCCAAATCTCACGAGCATGCATAATCACATCAACGTAACATCATTTCAGTCAGTTGAAATCGTAATGGAAAATAGGCCACTGCTACGAACTTTTGATACCCTTAACTCATCACTTGTTTCTCATCAATTGATGTTATTCTTTTTCATTAATAATTTTCTAACCAAACATGCAAAAGGTACACATTTATTCTTCCACACATTCCAGCTCCAACCTTGTGATGATAGCGAATAATCCTAAGTTTTAGGGAGTTCGGTTATGTATGACACAAGGCCAATTTAATAAATATTAATCCTCTCCCTTCAGCTTTACTACTACTACTCCTTCAAAACATTTAATTTTATTCTCTTTTCTTTCAAAGATCCGGTATAAGAAAGAACGCGCAGCCATGAGAAAGAAAGAAAGAAAGAAAGAAAGAAAGAAAGAAAGAGTAAAGGAAATGACTGTTGAAATTATACCAAGTTGAATTTATCGCATTACCTATCGTCTCTGGCTTTGCGTTGTCTTACGATATTTTTTTGAGAACCGGTGTTACATAAACATACTCAAGAAACACCAGACAATTTTCTATTATTTTTCCAACTTTATTTCAGAATAGATGAACATGATAGCGCCTGCTCTTGGAAAAGTGAAACACAGGGATGAAAAAGGATTTGGACTCCATGCGATGCTGTGGAGTACTTACTAAACGGAAGTCAGCGGTCAGAGCGAAAGGTTCTTCCGATGTAATCAACGGTCACGCTACAGCGACCAACGTTACAATGAACAGGGAAGATGAATTAAACTGGAATGGGATTGTCCCTGCCAGGTCTACTTACCTGACACATGCTAAGCAGGAATTAATACATCTAGCTGTGTATACAGACATGGGGAGAGAACGGATTAGGCATTAATTTGCGCAACGAATCTTAAGACCACACACGGTGATTCGACTGATTATTATTATTATTATTATTATGTCATTTTTCATCATATTTAGATTTCTGCTTTGGTCTCACTACCAACCAAGTCTACAGGGAGACCTAAGGCAGGTTGTGGCATGGGGTTATGGCTCCATTTCATGTTTTTCTATCTTCACTATCATCCCTAGCATTACATAGATAAAGTTTTCCTTAGTGTGTGGGCTGTACTTAATAAGACAATTTTTGTATATCTCTTAAGCTGGGGTTTCCAGGGATTCTTTCAATGTGTTGTTTTGTTCCATTTTTTATCATTCCAAGTGCACCTAAAATCACTAGCACAACTCTTGTTTTCAATTTCCACATTTTTTCTATTTCAATTTCCAGGTCTTTATATTTTGACAGTTTTTCAAATTCCTTGATTGCTATGTTACAATCCGCTGGACAAGCCATATGAATTAATAGACAAGTTTTCTCCTTCTGGTTTTTAACAATAAAGTCTGGCCTGTTTGCTTCAATTTTTCTGACTGTGTAGATGGTGTAATCTCATAGAATGGTTACATCTTCTATTTCTGTAACCGGTGTTGGGTGATGTTCATACCAGTGTTTGTTTACAGCTTTTCCATAATGTTTGCACATTGTCCAATGTAAATATTGCCCAACTCTATCGTGGCGATTTTTATATTCAATTGGGGCAAGCACAGAACAGCCTGAGATTAGGAGGTCTATTGCTTCCTGCATTTTGGATCCATATTATTATGCATAATATTTGCCTGGAAGTTTCTAGTGAAAAGACTTTGGTCTTGTGCTGCAAGAATAAAGCCTTCAGTTTCAGACTTTAATCCAGATGCACGTAACCATCGATGAGTATTAACTTTGTCAACATTGGATTTATTGGCACGTTCTGGATATTGGCCATGCAGAGGTTTGACTTGCCAGCGCTGTTTCATCTGTTCAAGAGCTTTATCTTTGGCTTTCATTTTCATATTTTTTGCCGCAATAGTTGGTTCTTGGCTTCTGTTTTGCTTTTCTACAGAATCTACTAACTGTAAATCTTGTTTGTATTTACTGCCTTCTTTTATTATTGAATATTTTTTCTTTCTTTCTTCATGTTGCCTTACTAATTGTATCATCCAATCCTTTGTTGTTTCTATGTATGTTAGTAAGCCAATAGTTGTTGTCTTGTATGACAATTCCAGCTGAATAAGACTTCTTCCACCTTCTTTACGGGGTATGTATAGACGGTCTACATCAGCCTTTGGATGATGCATCTTATGCTTAGAAAGAAGCTTTATTGTTTTAGAATCCATTCGCCTGATGTCGTTTAGAGTCCAGTTTAAGATGTTGAAGCTATATTGGACAACTTGGATTGCAAGGATATTAATGGCCATATCTCTGTTCTGAGAATTCAATTCAGTTTTTAATATCATTCGTAGCCTTCTATAGTACTCTTTACGCACTATTTCTCTCATTTTTTATGGTGAATGTTTTCACTCTCATTTACACCTAGATATTTATAAGCTTCTGGTTTCAATTCTTTTGTTGTTACAGCAGGGTCTAAGCTAATTGAGGATGTTTTTTTGTACTGATCCACGTAAAACTGTAGCTTTAGCACATTTATTCAAATTGAATTTCATTCTAATGTCTTCGCTGAAGCATTTTACAGTTTGCAGAAGACCTTCCAGCTCATTATCATTCTTAGCATATAACTTTAAGTCATTCATGTAAACAGATGGCTTCTTTTATTTTCGGCCTATTTTATAACCACATTCTGTCTTATTAAGTTGACTGGTTAGTGCTATCAATGATATGCAGAATAGTAATGGAGACAAAGAATCACCTTGAAATATACCTCTTTTGATGTTTATTTCATCAGACTTATAGGTTCCATTTATATGATTGAGGTAAAGGGTTGTTTTCCATATAGACATGCACTGTTTGATGAAATTGATGACGACGGGTGATAACTTGTATATATTTAAAATCTTTAAAATACAGGAATGTGGCACACTATCGAATGCCTTACGATAATCTATCCAGGCAGTACTAAGATTTTTCTTTGTACTGTAGCAGTTTTCCAGGATCATTTTGTTAATAAGCAATTGGTCTTTACATCCATAACAGCCGCGTTTGCACCCTTTTTGTTCAAGCGGTATCATGTCATTTCTTTCAAAGAATAAATATGTCTGTTTTGTTAAAATAGATGTTAATAGTTTATACGTTGTCGGAAGACATGTAATTGGTCTGTAGTTTTTCGGGTTGTTTGTGTCACCATTCTTGGGTAGAAGAAATGTAATTCCTTTGGTCATCCATGCAGGAATTTTAGTGGGATCGTCAACCATTTCTTGAAGTTCTTTGTCTAGTTTTTTATGTGTTTTATTTAAATAATATAGCCAAAAGTTAGGAATTTTATCTATACCTGGGTATTTCCAATTGTGAGCTTTTTTTTAGTGCAAATTTAACATCCTCTTCTGTAATTCCAGCCCATGTCTGTTCTGGTTTATTTTTCATTCGGTCTATCTCTTGTGCAATCCAATCTACTTCTTTGCTATGTTCTTTAGGGCAAGCCCATATCTTTTCCCAGACTGTGTAACTTCTTCCATTCTGGGGGGGACTCTCACTTCAATTCTTTTTTTACCTATTTCCCTGTAAAATCTCTTTGCATCGGTTTAAAAAATCTTGTTTTGTCTGTAAAATTTTGATCTTTTCTCATAGCGTCTTATTCTTTGAGCCTTCAGTTGTATTTTTTGCTTTATTTTTACCTTAGTTCATAGGACTTCATTTTCATTTCTAATGTTGTATTTTCTTTCGACTCTTCTGCTTTTCCTAGCTCTTACATTTATTCCTCTACTCAATTCATCCAGTACTGATAGTTCACTTCTAAGTTGTTCGATTTCTTTTTCTATTTTTCTTTTCCAAGGTGGATCTTCCTGTCTGCGAGACTGCCTTGTTTTTAATTTGATGTTCAATTTTTTTGTTGCTGCTATTACTGATGCATATATTGCTTCATTGAGATTTGTATGAGTGTCTTCATCCAAGATTAATTTGAGTGCTGCATTGTAGAGTTTAATAGTTCGGAGGTTATGCTTTGTTGGTTGTAATTTTGGGAGCTGTTCTCGTTACTCCATCGCAATATTTTGGATTTGACTTATATGGTTCTTGATTTCTGCCTTGGCTTCTTGTATACTGTTCTTATTTTCCGTCAAATAATTATGTTGGATGTGTTCTGAAATCGTTTTATTTTCGTCTTTTAACTGACTCAGATCACACCTTTCCAGCACTTTTAAACTTACAGCATTATCTTCACAGTGATTTGTGTGTATCACGGTTTCTACATTATGACCTGTGGCTTGTTTGATGTCTCTTCTGGTTACAATTCTTTTAATTACATTAATTTCAGCCTCTGTCAATCGGTTATTACGAATAATGTACCTTCGTACATTGGCTAATTTATTTTCGTCAATATAATTTCTATTTGCTTTACCAACTTTTTCACGCCAAATGTCATATGTTTGGCGAGTCATGTTTTTTTGAGGTTTGAGTAACGCTTCATGAAATGCAGTCATAACGACTTTGTACTCCTGACGAGACCATTTTATTTTTTCTTTCCTTAAATATACGGTTGTAGATCTAGCTGGAGAAATTTCAGGACCATCATTAGAATTATCCTGGTTGTGGGGACCTGAAGATTCTTTCTTTGTATAGGAATTTGTTCCTATGGCAGATTTTTCGACCTCAGGTAGGTTCCCTCCTGAAGGACGAGTTCCCTGTTTATCCACTGGGAGAGCCATACTGGACTTTTTATTTCTATTTGTATTTCTCATGTTTTTCCCACGAGTGACGCACGGGTCCAGAAGTTCACCCAAAGTTGCCCGGCACGTTGGGTAACGGTCTTTTACAAACAGGGTCCCGAAACCTGTAGGGGATCCTTTGTGACCTCATAACGCAGTAGCCATTCACTCCTCGGCACGATTAACACCTTGAGTTGCGGGTTGTTGTTCGGAGTTTTCCTTCTCCTAAATGGGCTGCCAAGCGACAGCTGACATAGACGCGATTGGAATTCAAAGAGAAATACGCTGGTAAAAAAAAAAAACGAAAAAAAACTTTGGCATAGCAACGGCTCAACGAAACAAAACATCACTACTAGAATATTTTTTTAAAGTAAGAAAAAAAAATTAACGGAAAAAAGTTGACATACGTTTAAGTTTAAGTGCTGTGAGATTTAAAATAAAGAATGTAATAATTTGTTCATCCACTTTATATTCATTTATTTTTTCAATAAAGTCGTTGGTCGAAAATAGGGTTATCACAATAAGATAAAAATAAATAAGTAAATTAAATCAATAAATAAATAAAAATAAATATATAAATAAATAGGCAGTCTTTCTATAAAATAATACCGTAGAAATTGTTTTTCATCGGATTTAATTTATTTTCCTGTTGTTTTGTTTTGTTTTTTGTTTTTAAGAAAATTATAATAGATAAAAAAAAATTATTACGAAATATCGACAGCTAAAGGAAATATAAAACGGATGATTTTATTTATTATGTTCATTTAAAGAACAAACAGATAGATTAAAATATTAAAACAGAATTTCATAAAAAAAAAATTCAATAAAATTAAATAATATATGAAGAAAAATTCATATTTATGTTAAGAAAAATAGATTCATATTTATGTTAAAAAAAAGAAAAAAATTCGATAATATCTAAAGAAAAATCATGTTTATATTAAAACAGAATTTCATATAGAGAAAAAGAAAAATTCAAAGAGAGAGACGCTGGTTGAAAAAAACAAACTTGGACGTAACGGCCTTTCAACGGAAAAATAACATCACTGCACTTAGACAGTATTGTTAAAAGAAAAAAATTCTCGCTACCATCAATAGTCCTTGCAATAAAAATAATTAAGATAAAAAAAAAATTCAAAATTTAATAGAAAAGAAAAAGTGGACATACGTTTGAGTTTACTACCGTAAAATTTAAAAATAATAATTTGTTCGCCCACTGTATTCTGTTAGTGTTATTCTTTCATTAAATCCAACGAGAATAAGGTTATCGAAAAATAAATAAATCTATAAAATTTTATGAACGAATAAATATAAATAAATTATTACGTATTCTTTCTAAGAAAGGATTTCGTAGATCGAACAGTTTTTAGTGTTTTTCATCGTATTTTTTAGTTGTCTTGCTTTAGAAAACTAGTTAATAAAACTATTTAAGGATCATTTAAAGAAGAAACATACAATTTAAATTATATACGAAAAAAAATTAATGTTTACGTTTAAAATAGTAAAATTAAAAAATTAATGTTTACGTTTTTTAAAATAGTAAAAACAAAAAAAAATTATTAAAAAAAATTTCATTAGAAAAAAAATATTATTATTATTATTATTATTATTATTATTATTATTATTATTATTTCAACACATAGAGAAGCGTGAGATTTAAGAACAGAAAATGAAAGCAATATTTCGACAATATTTCTGTCTTCTTCATATTTTGCCTCATTTTTATTACAAGCGTCTGGTGTAATAGTTAACGACTCGGTATTGTAAATTTGAGAGCGTAGTTTCAGTTCCAGTCTGTTTCATTATATTCACTTAGGCAAATACCTTTAGAAAATATATGAATACATGATCATTCCACCCCACCCCCACCCACAAAAAAGCCCCTGCTGTAGATGGTTTTATTTTGGAAGGCTCAAAAGAAAGATGATCAATATACAGGGGTATTGGAGAAAGAACAAGAGAAAGATGGGAACAATGGTGCGCAAGGCTTTTCGTGGGGGTAGAGCTAGAAGGAAGAAGAACAATATATGGGGGTGAAGAAGAAAGGATAAGAGAAAGATTGGAAACAGGTAGATAAAATATGCCAATTGACGTTACACTCTTGTAGATTGTAGCTATTAGGGAAGCAAGTAGATGGAAGGATGTCTCACAGGCGGGAAAATAAAGTTATTGAGTAAAAGTGGCAGTTATATTTAACTGTTCTGACTGTAAAATAAGTAGGACCTGGTTGTCAATCTAGTAGCCCTTTTAAATTCATGTAGTGGGGGCACCAGCTAAATGCAAAAAATCTAAAAATATGTTATAATTTTAAATAGCATGCAACTGGTTGATATGCCGTATAAATCAAATCAATCTTTAGCAAGCCTAGTAGGGATTTTGCGCAGTTTTTAATTCATTGTAGTCTTTCCATAAATAAATTTAAAAAAATAAAAAAATAATGATCCATGCAAGGCTTCAGAAGCACGTCTAATCTGCTATTAAAACTTTTATCTGATAATAATTATTCTCACCTTTTTCTAAATACAATATTTTGAAAGGGAAGAGAGCGGATTTGATCAGAATTTGGACATGGTTTACCAAAAAACGTTACTGGCAGACATGCACACACACACACACACACACACACACACACACAAATATATATATATTAATAATAAGAAGAATATAAGTGATTAATACTTATGGAAGTACATTACACAGTTAGATATTTAATTTTACAAACTGATCAATAAAAAAATACAGCATAGATATATAGTTATTAGTTTTATGATTATTAAACACCGAAAATTAATTGCTATTAAGTTACTGTATGTTGTAATAATAATAATAATAATAATAATAATAATAATAATAATAATAATCAAGGAATTTGAAAAACTGTCAAAATATAAAGACCTGGAAATTGAAATAGAAAAAATGTGGAAATTGAAAACAAGAGTTGTGCCAGTGATAGTAGGTGCACTTGGAATGATAAAAAATGGAACAAAACAACACATTGAAAGAATCCCTGGAAACCCCAGCTTAAGAGATATACAAAAATTGTCTTATTAAGTACAGCCCACACACTAAGGAAAACTTTATCTATGTAATGCTGGGGATGATATGGAAGATAGAAAAACATGAAATGGAGCCATAACAACACGCCACTATCTGCCTTAGGTCTCCCCGCAGACTTGGTTAGTAGTGAGACCAAAGCAGAAATAAAAATATGATGAAAAATGACATAATATATATATATATATATATATATATATATATATTGTAAGATAGTGACAGAATACGTAGATTTTAAACCCACTGTTCAGGCAATTGCTTTTATAAAGTGTGCTCGATAATAGTTGAAACAATGCTTTATAAAAGTATAGTATCACTCCACAAAAATTTTCATGTTTCAGAGCACAGGTGCTCTTCTTCGGGTGATTTTGTGGAGCTGAAAATATATGATGGAAATTATTTTTGGGAATGTGATATGTATATGATGTGGTGGACGCGAATTTAGTATGTCTAAGCTGGTCCGTCGGCAGTTTGTAACCATAGAGATACAGATTTGGGTTAGGAGGGGGGGCGAGGTGGGTTAGTTCTGAACAGGTCACTTTTGAGTTTTGTATGGGTAAACCTTAGATAGTTTAAATGGGTAGACAATTTTTATTAGACTACTATCTATGAGTGGATGAAATAGATTGACCTTTGAGTATTGTATGGGTTTATTTTATTTTATTAATATAATATTAATTTTTTTATTTTGTGGATTAAACATGGATATTAATTAACTTTTGGAGAGGATTATTTTATCTGGGTAAGGTATCTAGTAGGGCCACATAATACTTCAAACAGATAAATAATTTTAACTGTAAGTTGATTATTTATATATTAGAGCATGAGTTTATATATATATATATATATATATATATATATATATATATGTATTTCTGTTGATCATTTTGACCGTTAAAGAGGGAAAGGAAGAAGGGAGAAGGGTAGGATAAGGGAGGAAAAAGAGAAAAAGTTGAATAATAAGTATTCCTTGGGGCAAAATCCCAAAATCAATCTTCGCTCTGATTGCTTAAAAAAACACGCACATGTAGATTTTATATCTTCCCACAACAAACCAAAGTTTTTTTGTTATTTAAACGTATTTCATCTGCACAATCAACATCAAACATTGCCTGATGATGAGAATCTATCTCGAAACAGAGAAATTTCCATGTCGCAATGTACAATTAAGGATAAATTTTCGTTTTAACTCTCGACGGATATTCCCCTTCAAATTCCGAAATGCGTTGCCTACGCAGGACGTCATTCTGCAGTTAATTACATGACTTCGTGAGAATCACGGGGGAGAAAATTGCAAGATATATTTCGTTTTTGATGGACATTTAGATAAAAAAAAGGGAAATTTCTTCAATAACTATTTGTTGATTTGAGTTCAGCATATACATTTGCACAGAGATAATGCTATTTTGGATAAATTTGAAGGGGAAAAGCCGTCGGAAGTTAAAACGAAAATGTACCCAATTAATCCATAACTATATAATTATATACATATATATGTATAGATATCAATCAATATACATATGGGTATACACACACGTGTGTATATTTTTTCTGGGTTTAAGTGCCAAATTTAATTTAACAAAACTGTTAAGTATAAAGCACCAGGATATCCAAATGTAAAAGAACGAAAATTATAATCTTAACGTTCAGAATATTACCTTAAAACAAAGATCAATGTAAAAATAGAGCAATAGATATTTATTACTCACTGTTACATAAGAACATGTAAGTAACAACTACAAAACTGTACATTTTGTTTCGATATTAAAAGAACAATATCCTATTAGGTAATTAACTACTGAATATATATATATATATATATATATATATATATATATATATATATATATAGGAAGAGAGAGAGAGAAAGAGAGTGAGAGAGAAGAGAGGAGAGACAGATAATTGGCTTTGCGATTGATGGATGTAAATATCTTGGAATCTTTTCTCAAGAACAATGTCTTCTTCTTCATGTCCTGCGTCACTTCACTTTCACTTGACACATGTCGCTCACAACATTTTATCCTTACGGCACCTTTCCCGAATCCCGGTCCGCCAACCATTTGCTCAGGCCCATCAAGTATGCCTTGCATTACCTTCCTCTCTCGCTCTTTCCTTCTATCTGTTCCGCGAGTATTAAATTCTCTAGGCCCTTTTACCTTATTTCGTGTCCCAGGAACTTCATCTGTCTCTTCCTGATATTATGAGTTTACTTCTCGTTTGCATCCTCTCAAACATCTCATCTTTACTCTCGTTCTCAGTCCAGGCTATCCTCAGCATCCTTCTGTAAAACCACATTTCTGCTACCTCAAGCGTCTCCTTCATCATTGATGAGTTCGTCCAGCATTCACTTACATATTGAATGACAGATGTTCCATAGCAATCCAGTACTTTTTTGTTTGTTTCCAATGAAATTTTCCTGTCTCTCAGTACTGTGTTTACCTTCTGAAATACGTTCTTGTCCATGGCAAAGCTTCCTTGGTTCTTAACTTCGCATTTTTACATCATCTGTCAGATCACTTCTCAGGTATTTTCATTTTTTACTTGTTTTATTTTCGCTTTCTGATCTGTAGCTTGCATTTTAGCGTTTTGTTTTTTTTTTGTTTTTCGCTTTATTTTGCTAAAAAGCATATACTAAAAATTATTTCATCAGAAGCTAAATCTCAGCTCATTTGATTTTAAAATAAACAACAAACGTTATTGACTCAGGATATCTTTCTTGTGGATAATCCATCACTTCTGTACGTTTCTTATGATACTTAATGAGAGTTTAAAGAGATAATCCTTCTTTCCTTCGCTCAATGACCAGTTTATTGAGCACGTAATTGGCAGAGACTAAAACGAGCAACTGCGCAGAAAATTAATCCGACTTTAATTATG
The DNA here is from genome assembly GCA_037127315.1 of Ascarosepion bandense. NCBI lineage: Eukaryota > Metazoa > Mollusca > Cephalopoda > Sepiida > Sepiidae > Ascarosepion > Ascarosepion bandense. The sequence goes on along the minus strand of JBBBDQ010001984.1, from coordinate 25,470 downwards.
TCTTTCTGCTTTTGATCTCACAAGATTATCGGGAATTCGTAATGGCGTCTCAATGGGATTATTTGTTATCATCTTTTGCAAACTCACTTTCCGTGGTTGTCATTGCATGGAAGATTAAGACGTTACAGTTTCATTAATAAGACTACTGCAAAGATCTTCAAATCGAACGCCTGATCCTGATTTTTAGATTTTTAGCTTATATAAACTCTTCAGTTTAAATAATAATGTTATATAAAGTTTTGCCACGGAATATTTTGTTCAAACTTTTAGTGTATAACTCTTACTTGCAACAGCGACGAAAAATTCAGTTTTATTTTTAGAATTTTCTGATGTTTCCAAATATTTAATGCAAATTTCCATGACTATAAAAAAGCAAAAAAATCCCCTGTTGAACTACTAAATATTTGAGCTTAACATTTTAACGAATTTGGAATAATAATAATAAATATGAATGCAGGTCATTATTTAACGACGTTTTAACATGGGCAATTTTCATTTTTCTTAAGCCGAAGCTAAGCACATTCGAACGTTATTGTTTCATATATATATATATATATATATAATTTTTTCGTTGAAACAAAGCATCTACTCTGAGATGTTTTTCAGGATCTCCTCACGATCAACACAAAATAATTCATTATATATGTGTTTTTGGAAAAGAGTAATTTGTTTGCAAACTAATTGACTAAGGAATTGAAAAATATAACATGATTATTTTTACAATTTTAGCCATAATGTGGAACGTTTAAATTTATTTTCGAATTATTGTTATCATCTGCTCCTTCGCAGACTCGATTTTCCTTTAATCTAAAAAAAAGGCAGTGTCACTTTGGAACACAAGTGCAAGTAATGTGATTCTAGGGTAGCAAAAGAATGAAATATTACAATTATTGTGTAAAATCAGCGAACTTAGTTTGTCCTTATTTATGGATACATTATGAGTTTTTAAAGTTTGTGAATTGGATTCCAATTAAAATTTGCATTTTAACATATGAATGGCTTTCTATATTATTAAGTTTGTATATTTTCTTAAATGTGTATAATATATATATATATATATATATATATATATATATACACGGCTCATTTGATAATGAATTGGAACACACTAGTTATTGGCCGTTTTTGTACGCGCTAAAAAGCCTGCCTTAATCTACTGGACGCTCGTGGCCTAGGGGTAGAATCGCCGACTGACGCCAATTTGGTCGGCTTTCAATTCTAGATTAGGAAGCGACCGGAGTCTAAGCTATACTGATGACCTGTAACACAGCGAAACAGATCTGTCTGTGGATGACTGTTATTTATAAATGAATTGCAAACATTATGTTTGGTCATTTTGAATAAAATCTCTTCATACCGACGGATATTCTTTCGCGTATTACAATCAAAAGATGTCAGAAATGAATTGTAACATTGTCAGATGTTACTTTCATTCATTTCTCAAGGTATCCAATTACTTTCAACCACTTTCCAAGATCATCTTCAGGTGTGTGAGTTATGGTAACAAATGTAACTGGAAAACTGTGTTGCTAAAATTACTGCACACTTTTTCTACTTTAAATACAACGGATGACAAATTGCTAGCTTTCATTGGAACGTAAAATCTATCCAAAATGCCATTTTTTATATTATGTAATGTCATATTTAAAGCATAAAAAACAAATGCAAACTAAAGATTTTCGAGGCAATATTCATTAAAATACTTAAACCGTCAAAAACAAAAAAAAATCAGCTATGAATACTGCAATCATTTTCTAAAATGTTTGTAAAATGTACAGTTTGAGCAATTATATTTCTATGATACATGACTGACTATGTAGAAAATTTTCTCATAGTATATTGCTATTTCTTTCCTCCAACCAAGGCTATAGAACCCAATCTGTCCTGCTATTTAAGAAGAGATGGGTTTTTCCGAAGGTTATTTTTGTGAATGCAAAGAATTCAACTGGAATTAGACCTCGGCTTTGTGATTTCTCGTTCAGAGCCGATATCCATTTTATCAGAATGCACATCCCCTAAAAATATTACCAGGAGTGGGATTCGAACCTACGTCTACATTCTTGGACCAGAAACTTTTCGTCTTAGTCAGGTTTTAATACAACCTTGAGTTTTATTTATAAGTCAATTTGGTTATTCACAAACCTCAAATTTAAGCAACAAAATCTATAAGCAATCGGAGAGTGCTCGGCATATTTTAGCGATTGAAATTATTTTTAAATTTCATCGTTTTTATAAAACAAAAATATAATGTGTTCTGTTTATATTACTTGAAACTGTTTTGCTATTCTGGGATTTGAACCCTGAAAAATGAGAGTTGTTTTATTATAGTTCCATCTATTTCCAAGGAAAAATTTGCACACTATTACGAAATCGATTATACGTTTTATATTAAAGAGGATAGCCGCAGAAGATTCTTCCATCTCCAGTGTAATGTACGCAAAGGAAAAAAGACATCAAAAGAACGTAAAGTAGTCGGAAGACAAAAAAAATAATAGAATTAAGGGATTTGCTTAATGGTTCGGCTAATTTTTCCAATAATAAATAAAAGATAAGCGAGAAAAAAATAATATAAAATCAAATAAGCAAGCCTTTTAATATTGAGCGTGTGGTGAATTCAACAAGCCATGAAGAAAAGAAGATAAGGCGATGATAGAAAAGCCGTATTGATTGCATAAACTTTTGGCTGATGAAACAGTTGACTGACGACCGATCCGTTCGTTGCAATCGTTTATTTAATATTCTGGGCTATGTCTCCCGCACGATAAGCTTTCTTGAGTCGGCCTGTTTGTTTGGTATGAAACAGAGTGAAACAAAGGGGATTATTATTAACCCTCAAAGATAGTCTTAAAACGAAAAGACGTGAGTCATTGCGAAAGAAAGAAAATATAAAGAATGAAATAAAGAAGATTGTAAAGAAAAGGGTAAAGAAGAAGAAAAAATTAAGAAAGAAAAAGTGAAAAAGAATGAAGAAAAAACGTGACTTGTTTGGAGAAATAAATAAATAAAAGCAAATGCAAGAAAGAAAGAAAGAAAGAAAGAAAGAAAGAGGATAGAACGAAAGAACGAAGAAGCAAAGAAAACGAAAAAAAAATAAACAGAGTAACAAAGGTAAAAAGTTAATGAAATAATAGTGAGTAAGCGTAAAGATTTGAAGCCTACTTTTTAAACTGATATTTTTCGTGGATGTTTCACAGTAATGTTTAATTCTTGTCCTGGAAAGTGTAAGTTTGTCTTCAAAAATAAAAAAAAATAAGTCTTTTACACTCATGTTTAGTTGATATCGGCTTGGAATGGCAAATCGGGGAGCCGAGTTCGAATTCCAGTTGAATTCCTTACAGAGCTATATGTTGGTCCATCTCTTCCAAATATAACCAATTCAACTCTTTCTTGTACTGTTAGTTACTTACCCATATTAGATCAAATCTGAAACATAGAGAAAATAAAAATTAGTATATGGTTTGCGAATTCAGCGACACCATATATATATATATATATATATATATATATATATAATGCTGATTCCATTAGTCAGTCTGTTACACTCCCTAAAATACGCATACATTGTCCAATAGAAACAAAATTTTTCGGAGAAATACAAACAGATAAGAAGGGAACAAAGTACATTTTGCTTTACTAAGGCGCATTGATTTTGATTTAATTTGTTGGAAAAATTAATGTTTTATTCAACATTAAAAGTTCTAACACTACTTTAAAGATGAATTTACTGATTAAACTAAATAATAGTTATTCAATACAGATGAAGTATTGATTTATGCATATATTTTTAAAAGTTTTTATACATACAAGAAACCAGTTTCTCTGCGATTGCGAAAACTATAAACAAATCAAAAGACCAATCGTTTCCATATGTTGGAATTTGAGCTCTGAAATGAATATTCACGCATGTTTGACACACACAAACACATTTACTTACGCATTCACACAATTGTATATGTTACATTTTGTCTCAACCATTGTATATTTGAATAAATTTAAGCTGTTTGCTGATTGGTTTGAGCTAGCCATATCAGAAACAAAGTAGCTGAACCACATTTTACCTCTTAATCGTAAGGATGTTTGAACACCTATTTAAACGATTTTCCGCGCATTTTCAGTTAGTTGCAGCAGTTTCCAGAGAACACCAAGCAATACAATTTACAGATGTCCGCGATAGATGGATGCTATCGGGGGGTTCATGTTCTTCAGTATAGAGTAATTCTCTCACACACCCGCACTAACTGCAAGACGCTACAGGGGCTGAAAAAGAAAGGGTAAGAGAAGGGTGTGAACATAGGAGTAAAGACAGTTGCGAAGGTAGAGAGAAAGAAAAAGAACAAGATACACGAGGTGATGTAGAAAGGGTTGGAGTCAAGTGGATAAGAGATGGGAATTGACATTGCGTTTAAATTCCAGGATGTTGTAGCCGTCAAGAAAGCAATTATATGGAAAGGAGTTCCACAAGCGGGAAGCTAGAGAAAAGAAGCGGATAGAGTAAAATTGTTGCCTGCATTTGGTTGATGTTACTTTAAAAGGATGGGAACTTTTTGCCAGTCTGATTGCCCGAGTAACGTCTTGTGGAGGGGCAAAGTGACCTAAGTTCATCAGCGCAGAAGCCTTGAAAATATTTGTAGAAGAGACAGAGGGAAGTCACATCCCGCCGATGAGAATGTGGCTGAAATCGAGCTGCCAGGTAGGGCTCTTTTTGAAACTGTCGGGAACACTGAGACGAACAGCAGAGGCGCCTGACCAGATATGACAACAGAATTTCATGCACCGTCGGATGGTTGATTTTTATATGTGCAAGATAGATTCAGGCGGTGAAAAAATTACTGGTTGACCCAATCTTCCTAGCAGTAGGTTTAACTATTGATTCTATGTTATGATTCCACTTAAGGTCGGAAGATAGAGTAAGGCCGAGGAGGTGCGGTGTATTGCTTTCAGAGAGACTTGCTTGGTCCAGGTTCATGGGTGGCAGGAGAGATTGCCTGTGATGGTTGACAGATAGGAGTTTAGTGATAGAAGAATTGAAATTTACAAGACACTTCTTACCCAAGAAATTGAATTTAGGAAGAATTTGCCAGTGTGTGTTTGAACATTAAGACTGGATCTTGTGCTAAACTAAATAGTATTACATTTACGTAGTTTCTGCTTATTTTTCATCTACTTCGTTTCTTAACAGTATTCTAAACATGTGTCGAATTACTTTTTTTTCTAAAGCATTAATGAAGTTGATTTTTCACAATTGCCAAAACTTTCTTATTAAAGCAGTTAATACTTAAACGATATTGTATTGATTTATGAAAGTTATTGACGATTCTATAATTCCTCTGTTGAGGAACCTAGAAGTTATGCTTGGATTCGTAGTTGGAGGCCACAATTTAAACAACCTAAGGTACGCAGATGATACAGTGCTGATAGCAGACACAGAAAGGAAACTACAAGACCTCCTACAGAAGGTAGCAGAAGAAAGTAACAAGAAAGGACTAGAAATAAACTGCACGAAAACCGAATGCATGGTCATCAGTAAAAAGGGCAGCCCAAAATGCGAAATACAGGTCGGGGTTACCAGAATCAGGCAGGTACAAAAATTTAAATACCTGGGAAGCGTTATAATAGAAGACAGAAAGTGTGACACAGAGATCCGAAGGCGAATTGGCATAGCTAAGAAAGCATTCCAGAAGTTGAGTAAGGTATTAAGAATCAGGACAATTTCACTAGAAACAAGGAAGAAAGTACTGGATTGCTACGTGCTGTCCGTCCTTCAATATGGCAGTGAATGCTGGACAATATCATCAAAGATGAAAGAAAACCTTGAAGCAACTGAAATGTGTTTCTACAGAAGGATACTGCAAATCTCATGGATCGGGCATGTGAGCAATGATGAGGTCTTGGAAATGATGGAAACAAAAAGTAAATTAATACTGAGCATCAGGAAGAGACAACTGAAGTTTCTGGGACACGCAACGAGGAAGGATGGCTTAGAGAATCTGATACTAACAGGCCAGATAGAGGGAAAAAGAGAAAGGGGAAAGCAATGGATAACATATTTAAATGACCTAATCAGGTGGATGACGAAACGAGGATTACATGGTATAACAGAAGAAGCCGTGCCCAGAGCCACCAGCGATAGTGAAACTTGGAAGACCATGGTCGCCTACGTCCTGAAGGGACACGGCACAGAGAAGAATAAGGAATCGAATCACTAGTATAGAATCATCAATAACTTGAAAGAAGGTGGGTAACTAATGCAAATGATATATGTCACACTTATTAAAAGTGAAAATAATTTAGTTAGATGAAAAGTTCTTGAGAGTACCGTTATACCATATTTCCAAATTAGATGTATCTCGTGGATTTTTTTCAAATATGTTATTTCTTAAAACATATGCCTCTATCCCACTCCAACGTATATAACCAAAACATAAAAACAAATTAAAAGGAAATGATTAAATAGCAGTATATATTATTTTAATTAAATGTATCAAAATAAAATAAATTATAAATTTATGAAAAGAAATTAAAAGCATCAAATATGTTCCCTTCCCTTTAGTAGAGATATTTTAATACGAATATTTTTCCGAATTTTAACATATTAAAAAAAAAAACATTTTTAAAAACATGTAGTTATTGAAACGCTATTTCACATGTTAGCCGTTATGAGCAATGATATAACCTCGAATCACCCATAATTATCTTGATATTAACAGTTAGATTGAATTATATTTATAAGCGTTCTTACATATAAAATTTTGAAAACATAACGATACTTTGTTACTTTTTTCTTTCATAAATGCTTCCTGTATGTGCAAAATCTTGATGAAATATATCAGAGGACGAAACGCCTCGATAGATAAAAGTTTTCTTTTTTTCTTATTTTCATTGAAGATAATAAATTTAATTTTCTTGTTTTTTGTGTTTCTTTTTTCGACTGGAGTTGTATATTTCCATATAATGTCTCTAAAGAAAGATTCATTCTACTTATTGCTAAGTTCCTTTTATTTATATAGAAAATGTTAAAGTTATTGTTTTTATCTATATATGTTAACTTCAGAAACTTGTCAGTCATTTTATTGAAACTTGTATAAATTTCCAAATAAACAATATATATAATTTGTAAACTAGTTTTTACTCAACCTAGATTTCTAATTTTCATAACATAAGGTATAACAGTGCGGGTGCGTCAAAGACACTGGAACAAGGAACGCCATATTCATGATTAGGATGCTCTCTGAAAGGGCATTACAAATGAAGAAAGACTTGTACCTATGCTTCATTGATTACGCGAAAGCATTCGACAAAATACGACACAGAGAATTGATGGAAATTATAGGCAACCTCGACATTTTCGGCAAAGATATAAGAATAATCAAGAATCTCTACTGGCAGCAAACGGCCTGCATACGGACAGGTAACGACCTCAGTAGATACACAAAGATAGAAAAAGGCGTAAGACAAGGATGTGTCTTTTCACCGGATTTGTTCAACCTATACAGCGAGAATATTTTGAGGACCCTAGATGACACACCAGGATTTATTATTGGAGGCCACAACCTGAACAACATAAGATACGCGGAAGTTACAGTACTGATTGCGGACACGGAAAGGAAACTGCAAGATCTCATACAGAAAGTAGCAGTGGAGAGTGACAAGAAGGGACTACAAATAAACTTTAAGAAAACTGAGTGCATGGTCATCAGCAAAAGATACAACCCAAAATGCCAAATACAGGTGGGGGATAACAGAATCAAACAAGTCCAAGAATTTAAGTACCTAGGAAGTGTTCTAACAGGAGATGGAAAGTGCGACACAGAGATCCGAAGGCGAATTGGCATGGCAAAGGACGCGTTCCAGAAGATGAGCAAAATACTAACACACAGGAAGATCTCAATAGAAACGAAGAAAAGAGTGCTAGACTGCTACGTGATGTCAGTTCTTCAGTACGGCTGTGAATGCTGGACAATATCATCGACAATGAGGAAAAAACTGGAAGCGGCCGAAATGTGGTTCTACAGAAGGATGCTACGGATATCGTGGACTGAGCATACAAGCAACGACGAAGTGTTAGAAAGAATGGCAACAAAAAGGAAATTGATGTTGAGCATCAGGAAGAGACAACTGAAGTTCCTGGGACATGCAATGAGGAAGGAGAGCCTGGAGAACCTGATACTGACTGGTCAGATAGAAGGAAGGAGAGACAGAGGAAGGCAGCGGATAACATATCTGCAGAGTCTGATCAGGTGGATGACGGAACGGGGGTTGCCAGGAGCAACAGGAGCAAACATACTAAGAGCCACAAGGGATAGGGAGACGTGGAGATCCATGATCGCCTAAGTCCTGAAAGGACAGGGCACATAGAAGAAGAAGAAGAAGAAGAAGCCTTACAACGGTGATAAAATATATAGACTGTGCCGGAAAGAAATGTTAATTTATAATGTTATTCTCAAACAAAGGTGAAGTACTGAATGAAAGAACAGAAATAATGACCAAGTTTAACAAATACTAATAAATACCTATTAGGATCATAGAATCATGGATGAAAATTTTCTGAGACCTTTAAGTAATTTCTCCTAATTTTTGAAAAATTCCGTGTTCATAAAAGATCCCTGATACGTCAGTGTTTAAAAAAAAACGGTAAAACCAGTTATTGTAAATTTCCTGAATGCAGCGAAAAGTAGAAACCTGGGTTGCATAATAACTCGTTTATAAATGAAAATATATTCAACACTTCTACAACAGTTCTACAATATAACTGTATTGAAACTTTTTAATAAAATTGTGTTCTGGTCAAATTTGATTATGGCAAAAAGTAAATAATCAAATAATATATATATATATATATATACAGACACCCATACAGATTCATACACATGTTCACATACAAAGACAGAATCTCTTGTGTCTGAGTTTGTATCATTAATCAACTTGAATCATGAAACTGCATCTATCTCATTACTAGGAAGAAACACGGTAGTCTTGCATTGTCTTGCGCAGTGCTTTTGATATTCGTAAACAATGTGATCTCTTGTCATTCGATCTACTTTACAAACGTCATGGAATCGACAGCGGGGAAACAACAAGCTTTATGTTTTGTCTCTTTTGCATGATACTCAGCTATGAATTGTACATGGAACATGATCCCGTCGACAGTGGCACTCTCTCATCTCGTTAACCCACTATTGTCGATCGTGAGTCTCGTATTTGCTCGATGTTCATATCAAAATTCATTTCGCACGACAATTTCTCGTTCGTCTTGCTCGGTCATTTCTATTCCTTTCTAAAACCATCGCCAGCCTCAGTTGTATGAATTCGACAGTAGAAAATAATTATGAATAGAAAAGCATTAGTGCGTCAAGTTTCTATAAGACTTTCAAAATTATATTAAAATTACTTGTCTGACTGTATGTCTGAGATGAAATAGTATTTACATTTTTTACATTATTCGGACTATTGTCTTCATTTTGTTTGACATTTGTACGACGTTTCGGTCGTTGTACTCTCTTGCCTTCTTCAGGGTATAGGAATTTGAACCGAACCATTTACTAAGATAACGTGTATATCATTCTGATCCCTTGTGCGAAGCCTCTTTTAGTAGTCATGAGTGATCTGACTCGAACCCAACTGTCTAATTTACTTGTTCACCACTGCTTTAGCATGATATTGAACTTAAAACTCTTTGCATCAAGTCACTGGATCTAACCAAAGCCTATATCCACTGGGATATCAACAACAACTGAAAGTCTGGGACTTTTAAAACTAATATTCAATACTAATATTTTAGTTCATTTTGTGATTTTTGATGCAAATGTTTTCTCTAGTATTTCTGATGTTAGTAATTTTTACAAGAGTTTATATCGCAATGTTTGATGTTAATGGTGTTCTCAAGTATTTTTCACCAAAGCTCATATTGTAATTTTTTTAGACTAATGATTTTCTCTGGCATTCCGTATTACTGGTTCCCATATTTGTATTCATCTCTACGCTTGGTCAGCTTAGGAGGTTTTTGTAGCCCAGCACATATACAGATTCTTTACGTTTACGTAGTATCCATTGACGTTCTCTAATTGTTATTTCACCATCATCTGATAGGGGCTGATGATCAACTTTCTCGTGTTACGGCCTTGCAATGTTCCTGTAGCCTTACCTTAAGAAGGTGGCCTGTTTTTCCTTTATATTTTATTCCACAGCTACATGGAATGGCGTACACTGAGTCCTTAATCATGTCATCCTCTGTTGTGGGTCTTACACGGGAGAGGTACTTGCGAAGTGTAAAATGACTTCTGAAGATCGTCCTGATGTTATAAAGACCACAGATTCTTTGTATTTACTCATATAACATCCTCATATTTGTTATCCCCATGCACCTTCTCTTCCATGTTCGTTGGAGTTGTTGTCATGTACCCTGGATAATTGTTACGTTGCAGGGTACTGCTTGTGCTTACCATTTCCTGTTTTTATGTTTTTTATGACTTTTGCTCGATGTTGCAGCCAGTGGACGATCCCTTTCTTTACATTTTATGGGTGGTGGGAGTTGAAGTTTATGTATTGTCCGCTGAATGTTGGCTTGCAGTATACGGATGTCATGTGTCACATTCAGATCTTTTAATCTATTAAATTTCCGTACTTGGCGGAACTTGACTGCATCGAATTCTTGCCGGATCAATTTGTCCAGCTCGTGCCGTATTCTGTGATCCTGGCGAGGAACGCCTCGAGCCTCTTGGAGACATCTGAATGTAATTTTTGTTTCATCCATCGGTTGTACTGAATACATTATCGAAGAAGTTCCGGTTTTTCTGTGACCTAACGAGCTCTCCTTGAATTGACGGCAAATCTCGGTGCCAATTCTGCGGGGACGAGTCATTGTTCCCTGCATCGGTGTAGGAATTTAAAGTGGTTTGATATCTGTGCCAGCTTCAGGTAGGACTTTTCTATTCGTCTATATATGTTTGGTGTAAAGGACTCGCTTCGGAATTTCTAGTACTTAAAGAAGACCATAGCCAAAACGGCCGAAATGTCGTACAAATGGCACAATATAATGACAATAGTCCGGGTAATGTAAAAAATGTATTAAAATTACTTATTTAAAGTAGATATTAGAAACCTGAAGTGAATATCATAACTGGTTGCTTGTTTTCGAGTATGATCATTTGCTACGCTGGCTAGCTAATCACTTTTGCAAACACTTGCTTAGATGCATATGGTTGTCGGAACAGGGCTTAATGGAGAAAGCAATATCAACCTTAGTAAGAGCTTCACAAGACAGAAATTACGGAAAACAATGTAAGCCAATGTAGTGAAAGGATATTCTATTTACAGAGTCCCTTGGAAACGTAGACGACCATGGCCCTACCAATCTCCCTCTCCCTTGTAGCTATTAATATCGCCCTATATTGTTACCTCTCCCAAAGTCGGATCTGTCATTCCTTTGCTCATGCTAATCAAATATATCACGTTTTGCTTTCCCCTGTCTATTTTTCTCCCCATCTGTCCTGTGAGTATCAGACTCTACCCGTCTTCTCTCTTATTACATGTCCGAGAAACTTCTGCTGTCTTTTCCTGATGTTTAGTATTAGTTGCCTTTTAGTTTGCATCCTATTAAAAACATCCACATTGCTAACTAGTTAAGTCCATGGTTTCCTCAGCATCCTTCTGTAGAACCACATTTCAGTTGCATCAAGTCTGTCCTTCATCTTTGATGAGATTGTCGAACATTCTCAGCCGTATTGAAGGACAAATATCATATAACATTTCAGTACTTTCTTCTTTCCAACAAAATGTTCTGTCTTTCAGTACTCTAATTAATGTCTGGAATTTATCCTTGAATCTCATTAACGCAAATTCCGTCTTCTGTTAGAATAGTTCCAATATTTTTTTAATTTCTTCAATCTCTGCAGTTTCATCCTTAGTTGACTCATAACCGAGAAGTGCTCGCTTCCAGTCGGCACTTGTGTAAGTTTTGCAATAGACCACTACATTGCTGAATCATCTGTTTAGAGTTATATAGTCGATTTAGTTTTTTATGTCAAAGTCTGGGCTTCTTTCTGTCCATAATCTTCTTGGGGGTTCTTGAAACCAGGTGTTGGTTATTACCTTGTCATTCGTTGTGCACCATTAGACCCATTTTTTCCTCTGACATTGTGCTTTCGTAGTCCGAAATTGCCGAATGTAATACCTTTCCTCTCCTTGCCTACTTTGGCATTCAAATTTCCCTTGATAAAAATACCTGAAGAATGTCAAGCAGGAGGTGAGCAGATTGAACATCAACATCTTGGGAATATGCGAAACCAGGTGACCAAAGAACGGATATTTCATCAGTGACAACCACAGGATCATATACACAAGCACTAGAAATAACGAAAAGCTTAATACCAGACAAGTGAAGAAATGTGTTATTGGTTCTGCCAGTTATCCGAAAGAGTTCTCGTGGTCAAATTGAAAGGAAAGCCCTGTAAGCATAACTGTCCTAGTAGTGTATGCACCGACTGTGCAAAGCACTGAAGAGGAAATAGAATCATTGTACTCCATAGTGAACAAACCAACGCTCCGTGTAAAACACTAAAAAGATCCGTCATTAATTTAAGCATTAATTAAAATGCCTGACATTCACACACACACATAAAGGCCGTATAACTTTACAACGTAATAATGAATTTCCTTCAGTTTTTTTACATAAAAAAATAAAAGAGCAAGAATTAAAAATATAAAAAAAATAACAATTGATATTTAATTTAATTTTTGAAAAATAAATTTGAGAGGAAAGCAGGACAGAAGAGAATTTCATAAATCGAATAATAATTTCTTTATCGAGTTACATTTTCTAAATATGTTGTTAAACAAATGTATTTTTTTTAATTATTGAGAAAATAAAAGAGGAAAAAGTTAAAGATGATTGTTACGGAAGAATTTTCAAATGCAAGAAGTGTGAGAGGAGAAAATGTTAGCATAAAAACTTCCGGTTTCATCTAACAATTTCAAGAGAAAATGATGAAACATAGCCGTTATTATGGAACTGTGCTGACATTCGCAAAGTCGAGGTACCAAAGAGGATATTAATTAGAACAAGTACCCTAAAATCATTAATAAAAAAATGTGCAAGATAGCTATGGTACTTTAAGGTTTTGTCTAATTATTATGACTGATTGATTTTTGTCTTTTCCCAAATTTCTGTCGTTACAGTTTTGGACGTTCAGAGAGTTTTCTTTGTATCCAGTAACTGTCAAAAAAAAAAAAACTCTAAAGGTGGCTCATGTGAGCCGAAAGTTGAGAAAGAATGACAGATTAGAGGTGTTGTCAGAAAGATGGTAACAGAAGGATGAGAATACTGATGAGAGTGGAGTGGACGAAAAAAGAAGCACGAGAGAGAGGATGCATATTAGAGATTATAAGATAGGAGATGACTATGGACTTTATATTTGAATTTTGAAGATATTTGTCTAGAAAGCGAGTAAACGGAAGGGAATTCTACAGACGGAAAGTGCGAGAGAAGAAGGTGAATGCGTAGAATTTGCGTTTACAATATCCAAGCGGCCAAGTGAGGATCGGTCACATTACAGATTCTCCGTTGGATTTTCTCAAGGATCCCTAGGTGGATAGCAGGAGCCCGCGAATATGCATATATATATATATATATATATATATATATATATATATATATATATATATATTGTGTTTAATTGAGATTATGTTTGGCTCCAATTTTGTCGTTTTTCAGTGGTTTTATTAATAAAAGATATTTGCCAAGCAAGTTTTTTTTTATTTAAAGTGTTCGATAATGTCGTGTATATACAATGCTGATAAATAAGAAATGTTTTTCTCTTTAATAGAGCAGATTCTTGAAGATTCGTCAGGTCACCGTTCTGATGCTCTCAGTCGCCAGGGCTTCTTGCCGTTAGGTTCCAGTTTTTTTCTTGTTTATGTAGAATAAGTTGTGATTTTGTAGAAGTGGTCTTGTTTGTGATTGGTTGATTATTCTTTTTTTATGACACCAATCATAAAATCCACCAATCATGATGTCGAGTTAAAAATATTGTTTTAAATAGTTAAATATTTGACTCGGCGATCGTGGAAAAGATAAACGAAATACGAGAATCAAGGTGATAAATGGTGTCAATTAACATTACACTTAATCTCTAGGAGATGGTAGCTATTACGGAATAAGTGTACGGAAGGGAGTTTCAAAGGCGAGAAATATCAGAAAACAAAATGATAGAGTAGAAGAGACGGTTACATTTTACTGTTTTTACTGTAAAAGGGTGGGACCTAATTGCCAGTCTAGTAAATTCTTTTAGAGGTAGCACAAGGGAGATAATCACGTTAGAGTAGAAGCCGTGAAAACATTTGTAGAAAAGACAGAGGGAAGTTTTAATGGACAAAATTTTTATCGTTTCCACACAAACAAAATCTATATTTCCAAATCCTGAGATTGATTCCAGCTTTTCTTGTGTAACAAGAATAAACTATTTTGATGTCTTGTCTTGTTGCAGCCATATCATCTTCTTAATATTCTTTGTATAGTTCCAAAAGCAATAACGCGAAAATTGCGAAACCAATTTCCTGTTGGCCGGATATGTCTACTGATTACATTGGATTACAATCAATGCTGTTTCTTTTCCTTAATAGTCTATTCCATTGTATTCTTTATTAGTTATCCATCCTCAGATGTCATTCCATTTTTTGTTTCTATATCGTGGACAACTATAAATGAAGACATCTCTCTTAAAATACCAAGTAGACTTTATTTTTCAGACATATATATAGATTTGTATAGTTCATATCCTGAGAAATTAATCTAACGTTAATTTTGCAATATTTCAACACAAAATAATGATTTATGAATATCAGTTTAACATCATAAAATGAAACACATTTAATGAGTAAATTCTTAAAAACCAATAATTGGAAGGGAATTTAAAATTTAGAAACAGATATATTTCGAATTATATCTTCCGCCTTTACATTAATAATCTACTGAAAAACTTACTCCCATCTCTTGTGTCCTTGGTAATGGCGATAAACCACATCCCCTAGCATGGCCTTTTATGAGGAGATCTTAAGGAGCGTGAAACCACCAATTAGTGTTAGTCCGAGATTCACATCGACCAGGAATAGTATTACCTGTAGTATCCTAGATATAGGCAAATTATTAAGCCCCAGAAGGAGCAAAAACACTATGTAAGTATAAAGAAAGTTTTTTTATGATAAAAATGCCAGCAATATATTTTTGAAAAAATATTTCCAGCAATAATTTAAAAAAAAATTTCAAAAAAAATTTTACAAGTGATAAATTTTTTGAAAAGAACTATTACACACGATAAATTTTAATCTCAACAACTCATTTTCAAAAATACATCATTGAAATCTGATTTACATTCATGAAAAATTATAGTCAGTTGTTAAGTGAAATGCCATAAGTTATACACTTATGGGAAATTATGCTTCGAAATATTTTCCGCAATTTGCCAAACTGGTTGCCAACCAATGCTATGAATCCAATCTGTCTTGGTATTGAAATGTGGGATAGGAAATTAAAAATTAAAATCAACCTTAAAATAAAAAAGGATTGACATCGTGCTGACAAAAAAAAAGTCGAAACTGGATTTCGCAAGTAGATGCTAAAGTGATTTTCTGACCAATGGGAACGAGTTGAAAGTCGCAGAAGAGTTCTCGATCCAATGCAAAATTGTAAAAGTCTATATACTAGTTTTGATCAGCGTCAGTCTGTCACTCAGAGATGGGAAAAGCAGAGACGAGAAGCTAAAATGTAACGAGACAAGTTTCAAGCTGATCCGGACATTCGTCCTCTTTCTCTTTTCTTCTCATGTGCTGATTCCTTTTATTTCTTCTTCTCTATTCAAAGATATTCCTACGAAACAAACGCTCATACATACGAACGTGGGCATAAACTCTTTCCAATAAACTCTTTCTCAGCGAACATTAATTTCTACCAATTCTTGTTATTCTTTCCTTTTAGTAAATTTCTATTTTAACTTGAAAATTTATATTTTATTCTTACACTATTCCACACTATTCCACACATACCAACAATCGGCCTTCTCATGAAAACATTATAAATCTGATATTCTGGATAAAACTTGTAAGCTGTAGAGAGTTCGATTAAGTATGACACAAGGCCGAGATTTAAGTAGATGGAAGATGTCAATAGACATTTCATTTAAACTTTTATAGATTTTAGCTATTAGGAAATGAATCCCACAGGCGGGAGTGCAAGAAATAAACTTTTGGAGTAAAAGTGGCTGTTACATTTAACTATTTCAACTATAAAAGGGTGGGATCTATATGCCAATCTTGTAGCACGCTTAAATTTACGTGGACTGGTCACCATGGAAAAAAGCATGTGAGAGGAGGTACAATGAAAATATTTGTAGAACAGAAAGAGTGAAGCCACGTTTCTTTGTTAAGAAAGTCAACATGTCAAGCCAGGGCCGATTACATTGCTTCTTTAAACTTTGTTGAGAAACCCGAGAGGAATAACAAGAGCAACCGACCAGATATGGCAAAAGTATTAAATGCACGCACGAAGGGTATATTTACAAATATGCAATTATGATTCTGACGAAGAAAACACAGAGACTCAAACTTCCTAGCAATATACGCAGTTATATCTCGGAAGCTGGTATCTATTATCAAATTATCTGTAGATAAGCACAAACTATACACTATGTTACCTTGAAAAGACTACAAGATGCAAAGAGATCCTAACTTCAAAATCACTCGTATTGACGGGCAAAAAAAAACAAAAACAAACAAACTGAAAGACACCGGCGTAAAGTATCAGCAAATATTCTAGTTGCTATGTTCCGAGATCTTGCTGCTGTACAATATTTGGACTTATATGCAGGGCACTAGAGGATCTGAAGTATCAAATGCCATAGAAATGTAAAAATCGTGTGAATTTTTTCAAATCATCATTCGTCGAAATCGACTGGTAAGTACATTATATATATATATATATACTATACTCATCCGCAGACAGATCTGCTTCGCTCATCAGTACGGCTTAGACTCCGGTCACTTCCTAACCTAGGATTAAAACCCGACCGAATTGGCGTCAGTCGGCGATTCTACCCCACGAGCGTCTAGTAGAAGAATGCAGGTTTTTAGCGCGTATAAACACGCCCAATAGCTAGAGTGCTCCAATTTATTATCGAATATATATATATATATATATTCACCCACGTCTATTGAACAGGTTAAGAGGCTCATCCCTTGTTCCCTGTTTAGGATGAGGTTTCCGGCTTTCTCTTTTCCAATCTTTTCACTATTATGTGGCCCCCTGCTCGGTGTGATACGATTAAAATATATATATATATATATATATATATATATATATATATATATATATATGAATTAATTGTACATTGCGACGCGGAAATTTGTATGGTTCGTGATAGATTCTAACCATCGAGCAACATAAGTTGGTTGTGCAGATGATTTACATTTAAATAATAAAAACCTTTGGTTGGCTGTTTATGTATGTGGGAAGATATAAAATTTACATCTGTGTTTAATTAATACTTATTATATTGAGCATACTGTTCATAATAAAATCAATGCCGGGGCACTTAAAATAGCAAAACCTATCTATCTATCTATCTATCTATCTATCTATCTATCTATATATATATATATATAATTATATTGTTATGTAAATTTGGACATAACCATATAATTATATTATATTGTATTAAGCTCTATAATACTCATTATAGTTTAAACTAAAATAAATGCCAAAGCACTCAAAATAAAAAAAAACCTTGATTCCTCTTCACTTGGAATTATATATATATATATATATATATATATATATATATTTGAACAGCAATCTTTACTCGATACATGTTTCATTTAAAAACGACCGACAAAGAATATTTATTAATATGTTATTTAATATTTTCACTGTACTTATATGTTTCCTTAGACTGTTAATTTTACAAGTGCTTTAATCAACTTTACTGGTTATTCTCAATGATTTTATGTTTCCGGTGTTGTTATTTTATCGTCATGCTTTGACTGTAACGTAACCTATTTTGTCTTTTTGAAAAAGTGCTTTCCTTAAAAGTCATCGCGTGACGCGTGCGACTAGATTTAGCGCGAGCATCTGTCTATTTTAAAAAAAACAAAAACTTTTCAAACTCCATTTCCGCTGTTAAATAACGTCAGGTTGGTACAAGGAAAAATATATAGTGCCTCTTTTAAAGCGCGATGCTTTTGATATTGTGATCTAAATAGTATTTTTGTATTTTCAACTAAAATTTTTGTGAAGGGTTCTTACAAATTATTTGTTAATAAATGTCTTTGTTATTCCCTTTTGGTTCGATATTTAGCATGTAAGTTTTCTACTCAAAGAAGTAGTATATATAAGTGTGTGTGTGTGTGTGTGTGTGTGTGTGTGTGTATGTGTGTGTGTGTGTGTGTTTTAGGAAGTAATAAATGTTTTATTTATTTGATAGATCGTTTCTATCATTTAAACGTTATTTTTAGTGTAGGTCTGTATTTAAATACAGACGTTCCGAATATTTATAAAATAATGTATTTAATTATTTTCGTTTACCGACCTTTTGAACCGATCGCTTTATTACAATAACTGGGGTATATGAACCTCATTTCTTGCCTTAAGGACACACGGCCCAGCAGATACAGACGCTGTTAGATCCTGTGAGTTGACCGAAAGAGTTGTGAGTTCAATATCAGTCTACAGCAGTGGTGAACAAGTAACTTATGACTACCAGAAGAGACTCTCGGCAAGGAATGGGGTTCATATACCTCAGTGATTTTAATAAAGGGTTCGTTTCGAAATTCCTAGCAACTGAAGAAGGCTGGAATATACAACGGACGAAACGTCGTACAAATGGCAAAAAAGATGATGACCACAGTCTAAATAATGTAACTACTGTAAATATTACCTCATCTCAGAAATATACTGGATTTTATTTAATGTCTGATATTGTAGGATTTTACTTTGATGTCACCACTTTTTAAAAATTGAATTCTGGTATCAAATGCAAGTTACATTGTCAATTCTTTTCTGATCCACATATGACATTTTCATACAATGGACAGAAAACGAAATATATTTTTTCAAATCAAAACGAGTAATAAAGAAGAAACTAAAATTTAAATAAATCAGGAATATTTTACTAAAATTGTGCAAAGTATAGCGTTGTATCAGACACAATGAGACCCTTGTGTGCAATAAACCTGTTTCACTATCTATATAGACTATCAAAACTAACATGCGTTTGAAAAAGTCGTAGAGATATTTGATAACTGTAAGTTAATCATACATTAATCCACCTTTGAATAGGATTTTGAATAGAATTCATAAAACTGCCACTTAACTAATCATCACTAGTAAACCACAAAAAAGTGTTAATAATTCTAGGTAACCAGGACATATTTGGGAAGAATATTAGAATAATACAGAACTTATGATGGTAGCAAACAGCTTGTATAGGAATAGACAATATATTTAGTAAATATTTAAAAAATAGAAATATGTTAGACAAGTATGTGTCTTCTGACCAGACTTATTCAACTAAATAAAAAGCGGAAAAAGAACAATATACAGGGAGTGGCGGGGAAAAGATGAAAGAAAGATGGGGACCAGGGAAATGTAAGATTGCAATTGACGCTACACTTAAACTCTTCAAAAATACAACATATATTAAGATCTAGAATGAACAAGAAATTGCGGGTGTCTTTGATTGTCAACCTCCTGAAGAGATATGGCACATAAAAAAGAACTGTCGATAAGATTTGCATTTAATCTAACAACTACTGCTGTAAGTAATAGAATCGGCGGCATATGTTACCGGCCTAGACTATAACCGTCACTTCAAACTTAGAAAATATATAAATCCATTTCTTTTCCTTCTGTTTTTGTTTAAATTAGAATTCCGCAGTCTTCAGTGGAAGCCAGTCTATGAGAAAAATTCTGAGTGCTAACATTTTTAAATCAGTGGGTAATGATTGGTTTAACATTTCCAAGATATTAAAGCAAGTAAAAAGAATAATCTATAAAGAACCATGACCCCCTAAATTTTGAAGGAGCGAATATTATTCTGAATTCGAAGCTCTGGAGAAGACAATGGAAAACTACCCCACCATTATTCGTAAGAACTGCTTCACAGATAAAAAGTAATGACTCTGAGAAAGACATGGGCCCCTACTTTCTTGAAGAATACATATGTAAAACCTAATATTGCGCAGTTTCTACTTTTCAAGTACTTATGATTAGATTACAGTGTTGGTATATTTAAGGCAGGTTGTTAATAGCCAGTCACTTCGTATGATCTGAATATAATTGCTTGAGTAGAATTTCAAGTAAACAGCAAACTCGTTATCCACCTCTGTTTGATTAACAGCATGTTGCTCAGTCACGATGACTTGTGGCTTCGTGCTAACACAACCAGCGACGGATCCTAAAAAGTTATGTGTTCTCAATTTAATTCACAAGGCTTGATTCCACCCGTGGTATAGTTTTTTTCCAAAAATACCGTGAGTTGAGATCATCTTCACTAGTCGATAACCTCAAGAATTACACTTCTTTAAAAATCGGCCATGGTGAGATTCGAAACAGAGACTCGTGATCAAAGAGCGAACGTTCTAGTCACTAATCCACGTGTCCAAAGGGCTTGAAAGTGCTGCTCTTGTTCAGACTGTTGATCGCGCCAGATAATGTGCGTGAGTATGTGTTTGTTACCGTGTCTAGATGTTTACGTATCTGTATGTGAACATCTATTAGTATGTATTCATTTGTACACGTGATCACCTTCTAAGACCTGACCTCTGTACCATAAAATTGCCTTCGGCCCTGTCCTCCAATATAATGATGTTCCAGCGACGATTCTAGCTATTAAAGAAATGAAAAGTGGTCGTAGTATCAAGACGGAAGAAGACAGGACGAGACGGAAGAAAGAAGCAAGAAATTCGGAATAATGGAGACCTGCCGGGGGCACTAGACATTGACAGGCCAACAGTGATTGATGATTTCTCATTGACCTCTCCGCAGTTAGCCAATCAACACTGAACACGTGTTATCAGACTAATATTCAATGCATACCATTGGGGCCTTTTGAATGAATTCTGTATAATTGTACTGAACGC
The DNA here is from genome assembly GCA_037127315.1 of Ascarosepion bandense. Classification (NCBI taxonomy): domain Eukaryota; kingdom Metazoa; phylum Mollusca; class Cephalopoda; order Sepiida; family Sepiidae; genus Ascarosepion; species Ascarosepion bandense. Next base: position 4,347 of record JBBBDQ010001984.1, on the reverse strand, counting down.
CATTAGCTTTCCAAATATAACTAAGTGTTGTATATGTTTCGATTAGGGAAATATTGCTATTTCTTAGTAAATAGCTAGTATTATCTAATTTAATATAAATCAAAGTCTTATATCTAAAATCTCATGTATTCTTCCTGAGAAAATCTAAAGGAATAGATTGTAATTTAAAGTAACGACATCGCAGTGACAAGAAGCATTGTTTCAGTTTCTTTGCTTTTTGTGGATTTCCCCGTTTTTAAATTCATCTACGTTCTTAACTAAGAACAAAACTAAGTATACATAAACATAAGCAGTAATTATTCTGGCAAGCATTTTCAGTTTAATAAACAATTAATATACGAATATTCATGACAAAAATCCGAACTTTATTACCACTTTTACATATGTCCTTATGTAGTACAAAACATGTAGAAGTAAAATGGCTACTAAACTCATACTCATAGTAATTTGGTTGACCATACTATTAATGCAGCGAAAAAGGCTCTGACATTATGTGGAAATTTAGTGCTTTTGAATCCAACAGAAATAGTCTATTCATTGTACCGTGTTAGATTATTTTTCTCCATAGTCTGTCTTGCATATATTTATCAGTCTACCATGCGTTGAATATTGCAGCTATATCAGCTTCCTTGCACTGGATATATATTTGGAGATTCCTGATAAGTCGAAAGAAAAATTTGCAATATTATAGGACCAGAGCTGACGTTTCGGTTCTAGTCTAATTTCCCATGCCATAATGTAACATCCCTGTTACTTTTATGGTAATCGTTTTGAAGAACTCTTTACTATGGTTCCTAGAATTTATGAATTTAAGTGAAGTACTAGATTGGCGGAAAGGTCTCATCAATTAACAGTTCGATTGTCTAGATGTAGCCGTAAGTTCTATGCTAGTTCTATGCGAGTTTACCTCGCACTTTTCTTTTGCGAAACTCACTTCCGGCTTTATTGTGTAACAACTTTGACCTTCACACCTTCAAATCCAATGTTAACCCCTATCAATTGTGTTGATGGCTCTTCTCTTGTTCTCCCTTCCTAATGTTTCTGTTTTTTATTTTTTTGTTCTTCTTCCTCTAAACTCAGTAACCATTGTGTCATAGTAGGTTTAGTGCATTGTATAAGATGATATGATTAAAAACACCATGAATAAACTCGTCTTAGAGAAGGTAACACCGCACTCAGTAAGTCTCGGGCCTAACTAATAAAACAACAACTTTTGGCAAAATAAGACTTTATTAATAAACATAGTCTCCTTCCAGGGTGATACACTGACTTTAACGCTTCTTTAACAATTCTATGAATTTTTTAAAGAAAGATTTGTCTTTGACCTCAAAATACACTTCGGTTTCCCATATCACTTTTTCATTGGAGCCGAATCTCTTTCACTGGAGCATTCTTTTGAGATCTGCAAACAGCCAGTAGTCGCTGGTGACCACATCTGGAGAACAGGGTGGATGCAGAAGCAATTCAAAGTGCAATTTATGTAGTTTTGCCATCGACTTCTGACATGGTGCAATGTCTTGGTGAAAGATCACTATTCATTCTCATTTGTGGACGTTATTTGGTGATTTCTTCCATCAAATGCACCAATAATGCTGTATAATATTCTCTGTTGATGGTTCTTTTTTCTCAAGGTAACCAATGAACGAAATACCTTGTACGATGCCAAAACTTTACCTGTTGATGTTTACATAATAATAATAACAATGAAAATGATGCTTTTATCACAGTTGTTATGGATTTTCGGCTTTTTGACTGAGATCAAAAAGTAGTATCGGGCATAGGGCTGTTGAAATTTTTGTGCCTCTGTCTTCGGGCAGGGTACAACAGAAAATATAGAGAGGTGCCCAGTCTCCAATAGCAGATAATCGCGGTAGTATCTTCGTCATTGCACTAAAGAAGGTTGGAAGCTGCTGGGCTATTTTGGAATTTGGCCTGGTTAAACGGACCTGTCACATCCTGCCACATATATATCCAGTAATAAAGAAGTGTTTTGAACAGGCAGAAAAAATCCATTAGAATCCGACCGGAATCCAAAATCTAAAAAATTAAAAAAAAATTAAAAACATAAAAAAGAAAAGATCTCGAATACGTCTCCACACACAACAAAATCAACGCAGAATTATTTACAAAGATAGAAAGACACATCGAATTACTCAGCAAAAATTATAAAATAAATTAAATCCAAAAATCAATTAAAATAATTTTAAGCAAACACCAACACAAAAATTAAAAAGCATACTAACCTCATCGTAATTTTAGCAACACATAACACAGGGAGTTACAAATTGCCACAAAAAATGGTTTGGGCCCTGGGACATAATAATAGAAGGAAACTAATTCAAACTCTAAAACACATCTACATTCGAAATAAAAACAAATTTGAGCCGCTAATCTAAAAACAATGTGCGTTGTGGTACAGTGGATATCGTCTCGGAACGAGAAACCGGGGAGCGGAGTTCGAATTCCAGTTGAATCCATTGTATTCACTTACGCGCAAATACCCTTGGGAAAGGTTTTAATCCGTCTCTTCCTTTCAGTTATGGGTTAAATAGCAGGACAGATTGGGTTCTATAGTCTTGGTCGACAACCAGTCTACCGCAGAAAGCAAGAGCAACCTACTGTGGGATAATCTTCTGCCCAGTCAGTCATGTCTTTAAAAAGACCTGATCGCCCAAGCGTGTATCACGTATGGTACTTAACTGACTGAATCTAAAAACGTAATTTACGCTCTGAAATGCGATGAATGCGAAAAAATATGTAGGGGCGACACACGGACTGAATAAAAGATTATCACTGTACATTAAACTAGCCAATAACAGGAAATTGTACAATTACACTAATGTTGTGGAGGTAAATTCAGAATAATCCCTATCAACCCAAATACAGACTATTACACACTCATAATGCAGGAAGAAATGTTTTCTGTTGTTGTTATATGCATAGTAGAAAATGTAATTAACTATACTTTAAGGTAAACGAAAGCCGGTGATGGCCACTGACCATTAAGTCTTTTATTTAACAGGGTTAATTTAATAAAACTGGATCAAGTTTTTCTTTTTTAAAAATATTTTTCATTTTAGTTTAGGGGTTTAATGACTTCTTTTAAATGCCAAAAATATTTAGAGAGGGTTGTACTATTTCCATACGTCTCATTATCAAAAGATAAAACACGCTGAAAACATCGAGGTTTCAATGTGTTCTTAGTGTTATCTGTTAAATTTGATAAATGTTGGGTTTTCAATAGTGGAAATATGCGCATATGTAAACAATAAAATGAGTTGGACATCTCTTTTGTAGTGGACGCTCATTCAGATTTAAGCAATTCCATATACTGATATTATCCACTCAGCTCCACTCAATAAATTTATTCCACTATCCATCGTTAACTCAAATTTCTATTGGTGTATTAGGCAAAACCAACAAAAAAAAACCACCTACTTCTCACACAGCTGGTTAAAGGAGAAAAAAATTAGTTTAAATTTCACTGAATGTATATTATTTTCTGATGCTTTTAACTGTATAGATCCTGGTGAAGCACTGGGAAAATAATTGAAACACGACAGAACGTTTAGCCGTGTAGAAATATTTTCATTATAATTTCAAATAAAAACATTTTTACTATATATATATATATATATATATATATATATATATTCGAATACATGCATATAAAACAAGTATACCCACAGACAAAGGTAAAACACGAGTTTAGCTGGAAAATTATAACACAAAGTGCTATCAATGAAACCCAGCAGCACAATAAACCGTTTTTTGCCCGATTTAAATGCAAATAAAAATGTGTATTCCTCTCTACTATAAAAAAATTATATTATTCACGCGAGCATACACACACACACACACACACACATACACACACACACACACACATATATATATATATATATATATATATATATGAAGAACATAATTTAAATGGTTTTATCCAAATTAAGTTCTTTAGTATAATACTCTGTTAAATTTTATTATTGAATTCTCTTTGGATTTAATCTTCTGTGGAATTTACTTTACCAAGTAACAAGGATTCTATTTTATATGTATGCATATATATATATATATATATATATATATATATATATATATATATACTCCTCTGGCGCTCATTCAAAGAGAGGCAATATTGGAAGAGCTTCGGGTCAGTCCATTAGAGATACAATAGCGAGGCAACTTGGGCTTAGTTCATTTACTTTACTACCATTAATAAAACTTTACTACCAGTTATAAAATCTCTTATAAAATGTTCGCTCTTTAACAGTGTTTTATAAATTTTTTTCTTTCCAGTAATTATGTCCTCGTGTAGTGAAGAATATATATATATATATATATATA